>CM070628.1:16709590-17070367 GCA_036346255.1 Ampelocalamus luodianensis
TTAGGTGATGAACAATTGACATCGTTGTCAAAGAGTTTATGGAGCTAGTTCTCTATTTTGCAAAAGTTGGCTTGCATTTAGGAGATGGGCGGTTTGACTAGAATTCAGGGCGGTCTGACTGGCCTTGGCTAGGCGATCCGATCGACAGTCAGACTAGCGGTGCAAGCTTGGGATAAATGGACACCAAACACTTGTGTAGGGTTATTTGGGGATGTGTTTGCACTAGGTGCCATTGAAAATAGAAACTAGACTTAAAACTAGATAGAGTTTCACCGAAATTCCAGAGATGGTGTTTTCTGGTGAAGGGAAGCAGTCAGACCAACTACACCATGGAGGTCAGACCAGTGCCATGTTACCGGTGAGCACAGTCAGACCGACCAATGGTTGGCGATCAAACCGGTGTGATCATTTCGGTTAGATTGACCTGGTGGCGGCGGTTAGACCAGCTGTAGCATTTAAGAGCACAGTGAGTTGTGTTTTCGGGTGAAATTTTTGGAATTGGCCTAGAGTCATGGAATTGTTGTATATGTGTTGTATGATGCATGTTTTGGTTAACACGGGTCAAGTTGTGAAGAACTTGTGCCCAAAAATAGTTGATTGATCTATTATTGTGTAGGTGACTTGGAGTCAACTATAGTCAATAGTGAGGAGAACCAGGACTTGGTTAGGAGAACTAAGGTCTAGAACAGTCAAAGATGTCGGGTGAGATGGTTCGACTCAAGCAAGATGCAAGATGAATAAGAACCATGGAAGCAAAGTTTGAGCAAAGATCTTTTGAGGTCAAGTGATTCTTCTGAAAGCAAAGCTTCGAAGGTATGTGTTCTTGACTCATCAATTGTGTCAATTGATGATTTTGTATGCCGTGCGGTGCTACATGATGGTTTGGTTGTCGGTGAAGGTTGTAGGACTCCGGAGCTACGTTATGGTGAGGCAGACAGGATCGGGACTAAGCTAGGAGAGCTTAGGTCCAGAGCGGTCAAGGGATCGGGACTAAGCTAGGAGAGCTTAGGTCCAGAATGATCAAGGTGCCACCGAAAGATGACCAAGGCTTGCGGAGTGCTAGACGTGATGGGCAACGACAAGGTAGACCGGGACTAAGCTCAGGGAGGAGCTAAGGTCCAGAATGGTCAGGGAAGCCGATTGCGGTCATGATGCATGGTAAGGCATGTGGTACGCTATGTGACTTGGGCCCATTTGCAAGTGAGGATGGTTCAGTGGGATCCTGACGTGTGAGAGGCTTGGCGGGAAGTCATTGGGGCCACATGGATGATGGCGAAGCATGAGCGTTGCTTTGATGTGAAGGATTCGGGAAATATCGGTAGAGGGACATTTTGGTAAATTTTCTAATACCGAAAAAGTGGTAGTGTGCGAAACCACGACGGTAGCCTAAGTGGATTAGGTCAAGGATACTCCATGAGGAGGACATGATCATGAAGAGACAGATCTGGAATCGTTAGATCGTTGTATACATTGAGAGTCCCGTTTATGTGTGGGCTTAACAGGTGCCTGTTAGGGACACCAACAACAACGCAAAATAGTAATTTATCCTGTTGTATGAACTCCACGTTTCCACCGCAAAAGGCTAATTCTACGTTCAAGCATGCCCATTTATGCAATTTCCTAATCTTGCATGTACCGTAAAGTACATGCGACCGAAAGATGACCGAGGCTTGCGGAGTGCTGGACGTGATGGGCAACGACAAGCTAGATTGGGACTAAGCTCAGGGAGGAGCTGAGGTCCAGAATAGTCAGGGAAGCCGGTTGTGGTCATGATGCATGGTAAGGCATGTGGTACGCTATGTGACTTGGGCCCATTTGCATGCGAGGATGGTTCGGTGTGATACTGACACGTGAGAGGCTTTGCGGGAAGTCATTGGGGCCACATGGATGATGGCGAAGCATGAGCGTTGCTTTGATGTGAAGGATTCGGGAAATGTTGGTAGAGGGACATCTTGGTAAATTGTCCAATACTGGAAAAGTGGTAGTGTGTGAAACCACGATGGTTGCCTAAGTGGATTAGGTCAAGAATATTCCATGAGGAGGATAGGATCATGAAGAGACAGATCTGGGAGCGTCAGATAGTCATATACTTTGAGAAGCATGCGTGAGTGAGAGTCCCGTTTATGTGTGGGCTTAATAGGTGCCTATTAGGGTTTCTCTCAGTCCAAGCCTCCACTATATAAGGGTTGGTGCTAGATCGCAACAACCAAGTAGTTTGGATAGATTTGCTTTGATCTCTTGATGCATTAGGTTCGCAATTTTCTTAGGCAAGGTGTATGCAAAGTTTTGAGTAGTTTGGAGCCATGAGTTGCATCAATTTGTGGTTTTGAAATCGGTCTAATTTTTAGTTCTGTTCTGAGAGAGACGTCAGTCCACCCAGAGGAGAGGTCAGACCGCCCAAGGTCAATCAGACCTCTCACTAGTTGGAGGTCAGACCGTGTGGGCAAGCATTGGCTCATTTTGCTAGGTTTTTCTTGGAGATTTCATTGTAGGTGTCTAGGACACGATATTTACATCTTGTCAAAGATTTTGATCACTACTTAAGTGAAGAGTCTTGATTTCTCATTGGGAAGAGATTTGGAAAAGAATTGTGTTTGTGTAGGCTCCTATTCACCCCTTCTAGTCGTGGTTCTCAGTCCAACAATTGATATTAGCACATGGTTTGCTCTTTGGTTGTTCTTTACAGATCTTTGAGGATGACGACTTGTAGGAGGATTTGTGAGCCTTTTAATTCTTCTTCTTGTGACTCTTTGGCCGATGATCATGTGAGGTGTAAGTCTTTTTGGAGAATATTGGCTAGGGATCATTATTGCGATATGTGTGGTGCTCGTGGCCACTTTACCTATATGTGCTCTAGGTTCAGATATGAGTTCTTCATGGAGTCCAAGGAGGAGGGAAAGGAGCT
The DNA here is from genome assembly GCA_036346255.1 of Ampelocalamus luodianensis. NCBI lineage: Eukaryota > Viridiplantae > Streptophyta > Magnoliopsida > Poales > Poaceae > Ampelocalamus > Ampelocalamus luodianensis. The sequence goes on from CM070628.1 coordinate 16,712,496, forward strand.
CATTGGCATGTGTGGAGTGGCGATCTAGGATGATTGTGATGGAGAGATTTTGGAGGATGATCATGATAAGTCATCTGAGGAAGATCCTCTACTCAAGATAACTAGGGTGAGCAAACATTATTAATGGTTGGTGTCCTATGAATCTAAAATGCATGCTCTTAGGAAGAAAGTGAAATTGCTAGAAAGAGAGAATGGTGATTTGTCTCATGAGCTTGCAAAAATGAAACCTCTATGTATGTTTTTGATTTCTTGCTTGTAGACATGGATAACTTGAACAATTATCTTGCATGTCTAAAATCTGAAAATAAATTGTTGAAATCAATTGCTTCTATGCCATGTGATTCTTGTGTTGTCTTACATCATGAGCTTGATAGTACTAAGTTAGAAATAGACAATCTTAGATCCTTGGCTAGAAATGAATGTGATTATTGTGTAGGTATGCTTGATGAAAATGAGAGCTTAAAATTGACTATTTCCTCTCATCTTGAGCAATTAGAGAAGGCTAGGGCTGAAATTATTGAGAGTAGAGCTAGCCCTTGTAGCATATGCTTAGAAACTGAAAAATTGCTTAAGATGGACTAGTCTCTTGCAAAAATTGTGCTAGCTTAAAGAATGAAATTGATGCTTTGAATTGCAATCTTACTAAAATGCATATTTGATTTCTTGCACCTCATCATTTTGAAAAAGGAAACTGATGCTTTGAAGAGAGTGCATGATGATATGAGCGTAAAGTCATATGACTCTTGTATTTGCCTCCAATCTGAGATTGATGTTTTGAGGATTTTGCTTGCTTATTTGCATTCGGAGTTGGATTCTTCTTGTGGTGAGCGTGAGTCATTTGATGTTAGCACTTGTGTCATTGCTTTGGATCATTCTTGCTTGGCTCGTGATGCCTCTTGTGTTTCTTCTGATGTTGTCCAAGGGATTTCTAAAGACAAATGTGCTTCTTTAGCTCTTGGTACAACATCTCTCAGAGAGAAGTACCTTTGCACCTTTTGTAAGAAGGAAGAACACATTGTTGACTTTTGCTTCGTCGTATCAAACACGAGCGTCGAGTGTGTGGTCAGGCATTTAACAACATACATTGCCCCTCTCATGGCATATGTGAGCGAGCAAGATGCCGACTGAGATGGAGCGCCAACCTAGACTTTCCTTAGGCTTGCCTTGCCTCCGCAATATGTACATATCTGATGTCGGGACCCAAAATGCAATTCTGGACCCTCTGTGTATAATGCACTAGTCCAGGATCACACTAGTACACACAGTGTCAACATAGGCAAATATCAATCCACACAAGCGATTAATAGAGTAAACGATTAATTTGGATAGCAAATAAGGGTTTTGACCTTATGATCGAGTTTACACCTTATTGAGACACGCAGGGCTAACAGAGAATAAAATAGCAGCGGAACAAAGTAAACTCCAGCAGACATCCCATCAATTCACCACATGCAACCGACTAGGATCCAGACCCTAACGATCAGCAACCTTGAACGAACTCCTCCTCGAAAGCAGGCGAAGACTCCTCCACTTCTGTAGGTTTGGGCGCAAGTTTTACAACAAGCGTGAGTACACAACCGTACTCGCAAGTCATATCACAGAATGCAAAATATAGATGCAGGCTTATTCCAAAGGAATAGCTTCTGTGGTTCTTTTACAGAAATACAACATTTGCAATTGAATACAATAATAGATTGAAATAACGGTTCAAAACGAATAAACAATATTAATTTAACATTTGTGTTCACAAAGACACAAAACTAAGCAGTTTAATTCACACAGCCATAAGACTTAGGTCACACAGCTCCCATCCCAAATATTTTATGAAAATCTACCCCTCGTGTGAAATCCCCAAGCATTGTCCATGACCACGGACGCGGCTATTCGAATAGATTAACACTTTGCAGAGGTTGTACACTTTACCCACAAGATACGATCAGTGTAGCTAGCACTAATCATAACAAAATATTTCAGAAACATCATCTCAACATTGACACTCCCGATGTGCTTAAACGCCAGACCGCCCAACATAGTAAGCTAATCCGACACACACCGTTGGACAGGGATGCGGCGAACCGTCCCGCGATGCGACTACTTAGTAGTACACACGTCCACCCATTCCGACACAGCCTAACCTATTGCCTGAGTAGTCAATGCCAAGAAGCCGTAACTCACTAAGTTAGGCCCGTCCAATCAGGCATGTGGTTGTATAGTAAGACTCAGTTCAATGGTGCACAAAGTTAAGTCCTTAATTGACCAAGGTAAGACTTCTAATTTCTAACTATGCCACACAGATTATCATTTCCATCTAACACAGATCCAACACAGCACCACTTGCTCCAGTCTAAATCTTTTCCCACACTATTGGTTAAGTGCAACATATGCCATCAACGAGTAATAACACACAGTACACGCAAAGTTTTATCACATAGTTCCATAGTCACTTAGTTAAGTTTATAATTGCAACTCACATGAGATGATGACTCGTAGCATGGCTAAGCAATCTAATCGTACCTAACCAACCCACATTGGTAATACCATAGCACCAACTAAATATGAACCAATCTAGGGTGATAAAATATTATGGCATATAAATTAGCCAAGGTGGATGTAACAAATTAGATAATAGCTATACCCAAAAGCATTCAAATACATACTTAAAGTAAATGCAATAATTTGAATCAAAGTACTTTGAAAACTGGGTTCAATATGATCAAAGGTATAACTTACCTTGGAAAAGGTCTAGGTACTGGTCTTGATCTTGAGGTGCTCCTTCTTTAATGTTCCCCGAAGTATCGACGTCTACTCGCAAACGAATCAAATAAACAAAACAAATAAATAATAGAGGCAAAACAAACTCAAAAAATTAAAATTAAATATCATATAAATAGATCTCAAATTTAGATAAATTTAGGAATTTGAATAGGCTTAATCGGAGTTTGGATGCAAAAGATATAGGTTTTGGAAGTTTGAATCTAAAAGAAAACCCTAAAACTGAATTATCAGAATTAACCCGAATTATCTTTCAATTGAAAATCTGGATTAATGACGTCGGCTGACGTTAGCGAAGAAACTCCGGGAATAAAAGAAAATAAAAAGAAAACATTAACACGTGGGACCCACGCGTTAGCCACACGGCTCACGGTAGACTAGGTCTACCGAGCCATGGGATCTGGAGATCGGCTCAGGTGGCATGCGCGCAACACATGGGTGCTGATCAGGTGCCACACGAGATGACACGCATGTACAAAGCTGACGGGGCTACTGGGATGGCGACGCCACGTTAGATCGGTGACGGCGGCGTTCGGATTCCAACAGCAACGGCGAACGGTGGCTCTTCAACGCCGAGAGTGGTACCAGGAGATAGCTGAGGTTATTGCGCACGGTGGGTGCACTCACTGGTGGTCGAGTTGGACGGTGACGGCCGGCGGCGAGGTTCAAGTGGAGAAGGTGGCACGTTTGTTGTCGGACGAGGGCTACGGCAGCGCTCCGGCGACACAGAGGGGCTCTGGAGGTAGAGGATGCGACGATGGACCCGGCGGTGTAGACCACAAGCACAGGGCTTCAACGGTGGCGATGAAATTTGAAGAAATGAAGCTCCAGCCAAAAACCCTAGAACTGAGATTGCGGCGGTGCTGAGGCTTTAGGGGTGTCGTGGCTTGAGGGTTTGGGGTGCGAATGTCGACACTACTCTGAGCGGACCTTTGGTGAAGCGCCAAATGGGCAATAGTCTCGGAGAAAATTGCGTCTGGACCAAAAATATCTTTAGTCGGTTGGTAACACCAGCGGGACTAAAATCCCCCTTAGCGGCTCAGTAGCGAGCTTTGCGGGAGGACTTTTAGTCGGTTGGTGTTACCAACCGGGACTAATATCAACCTTTAGTCGGTTGGTACTACAATCCGGGACTAAATCTTTAGTCGGATTGTAGTACCAACTGGACTAAAGGTTGACATTTAGTCGGTTAGTAACACCAAGCGGGACTAAATGTCCTTCTATTTAAACTCTGTTTGGCGTTCGTCACGGGGGCGGGAGCAGCCGTGGTGCGCGCAGGGACACGCGCGCTTCTTCTTTGTCACCACCGCGGGCGTTCATTCACTCAACCGTATTCACCGGCGTGTTCGCGGTAAGCTCTGATGCTAACCCTGCCGTCCATTTGACATCTACCGCTGTAGTCCATTTTCTTTTATTTTCGATTTTTGAATAGTCTGATTTGTGATTTTTGTATAATTAAATCTAGATCTCAAAAATTCTGAAAGTTTTGTGTATGCTCTCTGACATGTATACTATCTATGAAAAATATGAAATGTGAAATTTGAATAATTTTTATATGTTATAAAATTGCCAATTAATTCATAAATGGAACTTTCATGATTTTTGTAGGCCACAATAAATTTCAAAAATCATGAAATTTGTTTTCCACTAAGTTACACTGTGAACAGTCCATATAAAAATTTTGAGGCTATTTGGACAAAGTTGAATTTATACCTATTTTATGCTTATTTATTTAATTATTATTCCATGAATTTTGTAGGCTAAATTAATGATCCAAAAATTCTGAAAATTGTTTTGCCATGACACATGATGGTGTTCCATGGCATGTTACTCAATTAGTTCATTAGAGAAATAGAGAATTTTGGTGTATTTTTAATTTCATTTGTTTACAAAATGAGAATTTAATTATGTGATATGTCATATAATGCGACGATGACACGCCATTGGATGTACAATGCGATCGCCGCTCAAAGAGTTCATTGATGGTGTGCATTATTTCTTAAAGTGGCAAAGGCAAACAAGCGGGATGGTTTCATGTCTTTGTCCATGTGCCTGTGTAAGAATTTGAAGGAATATTCTAGCTCAAGGAGTCTTCACTCACACTTGTTGAAGTCGGGTTTCATGCCAAACTATATTTGTTGGACCAAGCACGGAGAAAAGGGGTTATAATGGAAGAAGGTGAAGAAGAACAATTGGACCCAGCGACATTATTGTTCAATCGGTGACTTCGATGATCTGCAATGGCGGCGAAGAAGAGAGCGAGGCGAGAAGACACACTCGTTGAAGATGATGCTCTTGGTGATGTCATTCGTGATGCACAAAGAGATTGCGAAAGTGAAAAGGAGAAGGCTAAGTTTGACGCATGCTGAGCGATCACAAGAAATTACTATACCGTCCGTAGAAGATGGGCAAAAAGTTGGGTACAACACTGGAGTTGCTACAATGGAAGGCACGGAATGGTGTATCAGACAAGGCATTTGGGCAATTGCGAAGATCCAAAAAGATGCTTCGAAGCCTAACGAATTGCACGCCACTACGTGCGAAGCAAAGCGGTAAATGCGCCCTTTGGGATTAGAAATCCGGAAGATACATGCATGTCGTAATGGCGCATCTGTATCATGGCAAGGACTATGAGAATTTGGATGAATGCCCGTATGCAAAGCGTCGCGATATAAGATCGAGCGAGATGACCACTGGCGATGTTGAGGCGAAGAAACGTCCGGAAGAAAATCCTGCCAAGGTTATGTGGTATGCTCCTATAATACCACGCTGAAAGCGTCTGTTGAAACAAGGACCATGCAAAGTTGTTGCGATGGCACAAAGAAGACCGTAAGGTAGACAACATGTTGAGACACCTGTGATGGGTCCCGGTGGAGAGCAATGGCGAGAGAATTCCGGAGTTTGCGGATAGCGCAAGAAACCTAAGGTTCGCTTTAAATACGGATGGTATGAATCCTTTTGGGGACGAGCACTAGTCATAGCACTTGGCCTATTACTCTATGTATCTACAACCTTCCTCCATGGTTATGCATGAGCGGAAGTTCATTATGATGCGGTGCTCATCAAGGCCCGAGGCAACTTTGCAGCGACATCGATGTCTACGAGGCCATTAGTTGAGGAACTCCTGCTTTTATGGAGCAAACCGGTGTGCGTGTGTGGGATGAGTACAAGCAGGGAACACCGACCTGCGAGCATTGTTGTTCGTAACAATCAATGATTGGCTGCTCTAAGTAATCTTCGGGACGGACAAACAAGGGATACAATGCATGCACACCTTTGTTTTGATGACATTGCGGTATATATTTGAAAAAATGTCGAAAGGTCGTGTACCTTGGCCATCGTCGTTTTCTTCCTATGAATCACCAACTAAGAAAGAAAGGCAAGCATTTTAAAGGTAAGGCGGACCACGAACCAAGCCTGCATAGCCAGGCGGGGAGGATGTACTTGATATGGTCAAGGATGTGCAAGTAGTCTTTGGAAAGGGACAAGGCGGCGAACTGTTCCAAAAGATGCTAAGGACACGCACCCATGTGGAAGAAGAAGTCCATATTTTGGGAGCTACCCTATTGGCAAGTCCTAGAGGTCCATAGCGCGATCGGCGTGATGCACGACAAAGAATCTTTGTGTGAAACTGCTAGGATTCATGGATGTGTATGGAAAGTCTAAGGATTCACTCGAAGCACGACGGGACTTGCGGCACATGAAAGAACGAGACAACTTTGCATCGAGAGAAGGCGGACGATGGGCGCCATTACTTAAGACACTGCTAGCTTCACTCTTAGCAAAGAAGAGAAGGAAAGCATGTTTGAATGCCTAAATGACATCAAGGTCCCATCTGGATTCTCCTCCAATATAAAGCGTATAATAAAAATGCGGAGAAGAAATTCCTACACTTAAAGTCCCATAGCGCCACGTGCTTATAGCGCAATTGCTTAGGTTGCTTTAAGAGAATTCTACCTCCACATGTCGTCGCCACCGTGAAGCTATGTGCATTCCTCAATGCAATTTCTCGAAGGCAATCAATCCAATGGAACTAGCTACTCTGAGAATGATGTGGTTCAATGTCTTGTCGACTTTGAGTTGGTGTTCCCTCCATCCTTCTTTAATATCATGACACACCTCCTAGTTCACTGGTCAAGGAGATTAATATTCTCGGTCTGTGTTCCTACACAACATGTTCCCCTTTGAGAGGTTCATGGGAGTCTGAAGAAATATGTTCACCCAGCGTGCTCGGCGCGAAGGAAGCATCGCCAAGGGCTACGGGGCGAGAGGAGGTCATTGAGTTACGTGTTGACTTCATTCCGACCTTGACCCGATTGGTGTTCACGAATCGCGACACGAGGGAGACTTAGTGGAAAGGAACACTAGGGAATAAAACATATATCGATGCGAGGGCGATTATTTCAATAAAGCGCACTACGGTTCTTCAAAACTCCTCGTGGTGGGCCGTATGTCGAGTACACAAGGAATTCCTCGATCGATTTCGGGGAAGAATGAAGCTTGGATTAGGCGTCATCACATGGAAACTTTCAGTGGTTGGTTGCGAAAAGAATGTCGAGTGATGACAATATTGATGAGCAAGCGTATTTGTTAGTTAGGCAACCGTCGTGGCACATCCTCACGTACAAAGTGCGAGATAAATGGAAATACATTTTACACGTAGCCCAAGATAAAAGAACACGAACCAAAGCAGTGGTGTCGCGTAGATGCCACAGACCCAAATGGAAAGAGGCAAACATATTATGGCATAGAGGAGATTTGGGAACTAGACTACGCACCTAATTTTAAAGTCCCTTTGTTCAGTGCCAATGGGTGAAGATGATGGGAGGCGGGGTAACGATCGACAAGGAGTATGGAATGACAACGGTGGACCTCAACAATATTGGGTACAAAGGCGAACCATTAGTCCTTCTTCTTGATGTGAATCGGTGTTCTATGTGAAAGACATGTCTACAAAACCCAAGAGAGGAAAAATGGCGACAAATCAACCAATGAGCCAAAAGCGCCACATAGTTCTTTCGGGAAAAGAAACATCGTGGGAATTGAGGACAAGTCGGACATGTCGGAAGATTATGAAAGGGATGATCGAATCCGCCCTTGATGTGACCAAAGACCCAAGCATCTGCTAAATGCGAGGACACTCCATGGTTACGGCATGATCATAACCAAGGGTCATCGTCAAGAAGAAGTTCACCACCTTGTGCGCTTGATATATAGTGATGTTTAATAAATAGTGTGTATTAGAGATTTTATGTAATAATTGTAACTTGAGATGTTTCTATCATATTTTTCTTGTTTTTATCGTTTCAAATGAAATTCCTATTCGATAAAAGGACACATGTACCTCTGTGAAGCATGTCTTCTCCTTGGTGTAAAAATGACTTGAAATTTTTTAGCAAGTATTTATGCCTTCAAATGAAATTCCGACTTGTGGTTTGAGCCCTTCATTTTGTTTATAGTTGGCTCTTCACTTCCCGACTTGTGGTCACTATAAAAGTCGTTTGAAATGTCAATAAGATCTCTGTGCTTTCTGGGACATGATCGCAAATGTTCTCGGCAACATTTGATGATTCTTTACACGACAACTTGGATCGAAGATTAAAACCTCAAGCGAAAGTTTCCATTGTATCTGAATCGAGGAAGTCACTGACCTTATATCATTAGTCTTGACAAATGCCTCCCAACACCTTGAGGACTAACTTATTCGGATATCTGGTGACTACAAGCGTGCAAATGCTTCCATTACATGCTTTCAATTTTATCTTTCACGGGATCTTGTCTCCAAAGCGATTGCAAATTTTTAGTATGATCTGCAAACATAAGGGGGGTAAACTCATATAATGTCAGGAAATGGTAAAGTGCAACTACTATGCAAAGGAAAAAATGGAAATTTCTCCTTAGTGGGGTATTGCTACATAAGGATTAAATTGCTTTTGGGGTTTTAAAAACGGTTAGTCAGAATTTACTGCACTTTAAGCAGGCCTAAAACAAGATGATCAAAGTAGCACAAAGGCTAATCAAGAAGACAAGAAGAGTAAAACCTTAAAAAGTCGCGAATAAAGTACTAGTAGCGATAGTAGTTCCAATCTCACCTATAGTTCCAATGAAATTCCTATTTGATGGTGGATTTCTCTGTCGCGCATTTGGACAATGAATGATGGAAAACCAAAAGATTAACGTTAAAATGATGCAAAAACAAATTTCCTATCGAAAACCAATAGTTTTATTTTTAAAAAACTATTATTTTTTTAAAAATTTATGCCTAATATTTAATTTATTATGCATTTAACAAGAATTAGCATATTTATACAAATAAACTTAATACAAAACCCAGCCCAGGGACTAAAGGTTCTCTGGAAAATAGTGGCGGGGGCTGAATAGTGGGGACCTTTAGTCAGGTTGCTAACACTGACCGGGACTAAAGGTTCTCTAATGTGATAATTGAATAGTGGGGACCTTTAGTCGGTTGCTAACTGACCGGGACTAAAGGTTCTCTGAAAAATATGTCCCAGCGCAAAATTCACCTTTAGTCGGGCGTGGCACCCGGGACTAAAGGTTCTCTGAAAATATGTCCCGCGCAAAATTCACCTTTAGTCGGGCGTGGAACCACCGGGACTAAAGGTCGATACTAGTCGGTCAGTATTACCACGGGACTAAAGGTCTTTAGTCGGTTGGTAAACGCCGGGACTAAAGGTCCCAGTACTTAAGCAACGATTTCGTCTTCCATTCTTCCTCCACTTCCCATCGCGCGCCCTCTCCTCGCCGTCTCCTCGCGCGCCCTCTCCTCGCCGTCTCCTCGCGCGCGCGCTCTGCCGACCTCGCGCCGTCCGCGGCAGCGTGCTCCCGCCGTCTTCTCGCGCGACCCGCCCTCTCCCTCGCGCCGGCGTCGTCCCCGCGTCGCGGCGCCCTCCTCGTCGCCGGCATCTGGCGAGGTTTGAAGGCAAACAATATTCTCCCAAATAATGCAAGACTAGCTATTTGAGTTTGCATATGGCGCACATTTACTTCGTTTAATTCCAAAACCGAGAGAGTTGAACTTGGTCTTAGCTCACGATTCTTGGTTCTCGGTTTGGTCACTCCCACGATCAATGGAGACCTCAAATGGAGAGGAATTTTGGAGGTTCTTGATCAACCAAAAGAACAAAAGATTTATACTCTTCCCTACAACTTTGGGTGAGTGTTGTTATCGTGTGCACATTTTACTTTACTTACTCAATCCAACATAAAGATATATATGTTGACTCTATAAACAAATCGACTTTCCTTTGGATCTTGATTGTCTTCGATCTCTCAAGCGGTCATTTGCTAATCTATGACTCGTTGAAAACGCGAGGAACATTACAAGATATGATAGACATTATCCGGGGTAACCGATCTTTAAATATTTATTCTGCTCTTTAACTCTGCAATAGTTAATTACTGATCAATTATTGGGCGGGGTTTGGGCTTGGTTCGTTCGGCTACACCGTCCGGATCTGAAAGCGCCACTTCACGATCCACACCGTGGATGTAAGTTGTACTAGCTCCGCGTCTTTACCTTATCATGCTTGACTCACGCGGGATAGCGCGAGTAATCTTTTATATCGCGATGGGTTCTCGGCGGCCACGGGCAACAATTTGTGTGGATACTCGTTTGCGAGTTCCTCATGGTGTATGCAAAAAGAACCCATCTGAGATCTGAAAAATGCGTAACAAGTATATATAATAAATCCATTTTATTTATTTGTTGCTATTAAATAAATCTTATGTATATTAATACTTCTTTCGTTTAATGCAAATTGAAGGAGATATGGTTGAAGGAGCAGGTGTTGGATATGGACGCCTCAAAGGAATTCAAGAGACAATCGCGGGATTTCTTAATGAGCATGTCCTCAAGCCGACACGAGTTCTACTAACCAGATGAACCATTGAAGCCAAACCGGGACGAACATTTGTATGACATTTAAGTGGAGGACAACATTTGTGTTGTAAATACCAAGGATGCATGAATAATTTTGTAAATTTTTGTGCATATATATATATTATACATATATATAGCTCCATAATATATATAGTTTCATACTTTATTTGTGTGTAATAATGTTCCAAACTAAATTATATATGTGCGTATACATATATTAGCTTGTGAAGAATACGCATTTGAAAACCTAATGTAATTGTAAAACCAAAATCAATAATGAATTGAAATGGAAACAAAAAGAAAAAAAAACACCTTTAGTCGGTTGGTAATACCAGCAAGGGATTAAAAACAACCAAAGTGGCGATCTGGCGGACCTTTTAGTCGGTTGGTATTACCAACCGGGACTAAAATCGACCTTTAGTCGGGCTTGGGACCGGGACTAAAGGTGAACATTTAGTCCGATTTCCTAGTCCGGCTCTATAGCAGGGACTAGAATACTAGGCGGGACCAAAAGTGCGATACGTAGTAGTGGTCAATGCGATCCGGGGTCCTATTTATAGGCTCGGGTAGGGTTAGGGTGGCGTAAAGCGGCGGAGTTCATAGGAGTCCGAGATGACCTCGCGAAGGATTTGGAGATAGAAACGAATCCGAGAATTGATTTCAACTGAAACAGTGCGGGAGAGATAAGGCTTCTAGAATCCGGGGTCCATGCGAAGAATCGGGGCCATTTGCGCTGTTGTCGGACGAAGCACGAAGACGCGATAATGGCGGACGAGGTGCACGTCTTCGCGAAGAAGAAAGCGGCGCGGAGACGAAGACGATGGGGCCGGCTTCGCGAAGAATAAAGCGACGTGGAGACGAAGACGGTGGGGCCCACTGGTCAGAGACAAAGGGCTCAACCTGATCTGACCGTCCAAAACAAATCGGACGATCCAAAGCCCCAGTGACGTTCGGACGTCCGATCATCCAATCTCATCGGATCGTTGGAAGCAGATCCAATGACTACGGGTGAAACGCTGCGCGCGGAGAGAGAAAGGGAGAGATTGACAAGCGGGTCCCACCTATCAATGAAAGCGGGCGCACGCGCGGGCTGACTGGGCTGCACAGGGCTGGGCCAAAGGAGGTTTGGGCTGGGTTTCAGCCCATAAGGATTTCTGAGATTTTAAATTGGTTTTCTGTTTTAGAAAATACTAGAAATTCAAGTAAGCAATAGAAAATAGCAAATGAACTCAGAAAAATTCTAGAAAAATCTAGAAATTATATCTGAGCCCATAGAATCCAAATAAAATAGTTTTGACACTTGTTGCTGTTAACTTTAATCATATTAAATTGTTTTGACACTAAAGTCTATGTTTAAGCTTTGAATTAAATTCAAATAAAATCCGAATGGTGAATTTTCTTCCTACTAACTATTTAAAAGATTTTTAAAGCTCAAAAAATTGGGACGTTACAAACCTCCCCCCTTGAAGGAATCTCTACCCCGAGATTCAGGCTAGCTAGGGAAAAGGCTACGAAACTCGGCCTTTAGCTCTTCTTCACGGTCCCACGTTGCTTCTCCTTCTGAGTTGTTGCTCCATTGGACTTTGCAAAAACGAACAGTCTTGCTTCTGGTACGACGCTCGGTGGCATCCAAAATCTTGACTGGCTGCTCCTTGTAAGTGAGATCTTCTTTCAACCCAATTGATTCCAACGGGGCTTGTTCCTCTAGCACACGAAGATACTTCTTCAACTGCGAGACATAAAAAACATCATGTACTCCTGCTAACGACCGTGGTAGCTCCAACTGATAAGCAACTTCTCCACGGCGATCCAAAATCTTGAACGGACCAACATACCTAAGGGCAAGCTTTCCTTTGGCATGAAACTTTTTGACACCTCTAAGTGGAGTAGCTCGAAGATACACGAAGTCTTCCGGTTCAAAGCTGAGGTCACGGCGATGATTATCAGCATAGCTCTTCTGCCTAGACTGAGCTATCTTCAATCTTTCTCTGATCATGCCCACTTGCTCTTCTGCTTCCTGAATAATATCTGGCCCGAATACTAAACGTTCAGTTGTTTCTGACCAATTCAACGGGTTGTGAGCATGACCATACAAAGCTTCAAACGGTGACATTTGCAGACTGGTTTGGTAACTGTTGTTGTACGAGAACTCTGCATACGGTAAACTTTTATCCCAACTGGTAGCATTAGCTAGAGCACAAGCTCTCAATGTATCTTCCAATATTTGATTAACTCTTTCAGTCTGACCATCTGTCTGAGGATGATAAGTAGTACTGAAATTCAGATGGGTTCCTAATGCTTCATGCAAACTCTGCCAGAAACGAGAGGTGAACTGAGATCATGTCTGACACTATCTTCTTGGGCACACCATACAAACTAACAATTCTTGACATATACAACTCTGCAAGGCGATCTCCTGATAAGTGGTTTTGACTGGCAGGAAATGGGCAACCTTGGTCAAACGATCGACTATGACCCAAATCAAATCGTAACCCGATTGAGTCCTGGGTAAATCGGTAATGAAATCCATTCCGATCTCTTCCCACTTCCACTCCGTAATGTTCAGTGGTTATAACAAACCTGCTGGTCTCTGATGTTCTGCCTTTACTTTCTAACATACATCGCACAAGGCAATGAACTCTGCGACTTCACGCTTCAAAATTTTCCACCAAAATTTATTCTTAACGTCTTGGTACATCTTAGTACTTCCAGGGTGAATCAAATACTTTGATTCATGGGCTTCCTTTAAGATTAGCTGTCTTAAACCATTGACATCTGGTACGTAGATGCGGCCATTGATCCACAATACGTCTTGATCATCTTTGGTGAAATCTTTGAATTTTCCTTCTGCCATTTTAAGTTTGATGTCTGAAATCACAGAATCCTTTGGTTGGGCTTCACGAATATGTTTCTCTAGAGTGGACTGCACTTCCAAGCTGGCCACAAATCCTTCATATACAACTTCTAGCTTCAGCTTCTGAAATTCTACATAAAGTTCTGGGCAACTTTCCTTTACTTTCAAAGTATTACAGTAGCCCTTACGACTTAAAGCATCTGCAATGACATTGGCCTTACCAGGATGGTAGTGGATTCTAAGATTGTAATCTTTTATCAATTCCAACCATCTTCTCTGCCTCATGTTTAAATCTGACTGAGTGAAGATATATTTCAGGCTCTTATGATCTATGTAGACTTCACAGCAGTTACTGATGAGGTAATGACGCCAAATCTTTAAAGTATGTACTACGGTAGGTAATTCCAGATCATAGGGAGGGTAATTCTCTTCGTGAGGTCTCAATTGCCTTGACGCATAAGCCAAAGCTCTTCCTTCTTGCATCAGGACGCATCCTAATCCTTGACGCGAATCATCACAATAGATATCAAAATCCTTCTGAATATCTGGCAGAATTAGCACTGGGGCTGAAGTCAAACGCTTCTTCAACTCTTGAAAACTTTATTCACAAGCTAGGGTCCAAGCAAACTTTTTCTTTTTCTTCAACAACTGCGTAAGAGGCTTAGCAATCGTTGAGAATCCTTCAATGAAACAGTGATAATAACCCACCATTCCTAAGAAACTGCGAATCTGAGTTACAGTCTTGGGCTACTCCCAATGTAACACTGCTTTAATTTTTCCGGGGTCAACTGCTACTCCCTTGGTTGTCATCACATGACCAAAAAATCCACTTCCTTCTTCCAGAAATCACACTTGCTGAACTTGGCATACAACTGATGCTCTCTGAGTTTTTCTAGGATTAACCTCAGGTGTTTGGCGTGTTCCTCCTCTGTGGGGACCCCGGTAATTATCTCCATAAGACTGAGATTAGACAAGGTCTTAGGGACATAATTCTGGTCTCGATAAATAATTCAATTTAACTCTATCCAAGTGGAAGGCTTGGCGAATCTCGGAGCCTCAACGATCATGCTGTGCTCCCTTGCGGCGCTACATGATTGTCGATTCTCCTCGATTGAAGCACTACCTTGGTGAGTTAAATGGAATTCATCAACAACAGTATGATATATATTGGCTCCCAAGATCAACGACCAATATACTCATACTCTCATCCAACGTTGATTACATCTATACAACGCATACAACAAGAGATAAAAGACATACTACATAATAGTTAAGGTCTGACTTATTACAAGCAGCCGGCCAGACCAAATTTAAAGTAGAGTATCAAGTAGCGGCGGAGAATAGATAAAGCAAAAGACCAGCGGTGGTATGCCCATCACCCATCGACAGCATTGGGGATTAAATGGTAACACACTACTCATTAGTGTCGCCCAAGTCAACACTAGCGAGATCATCATAATCATAACCTTCCTCACCGGAAAAGACCAGCAAACATCGGTGAGTACAAGTGTACTGCAAGTCTTACACAAATAAAAAATAGTTATGCATAAGGGTCATTCAAAGGATGGCTCATATTGGTTTAATTTTGCGAAAGAGCGCTTGATTAACATCCTACACATACTAGTTTTATGTGCCCATTTAAAATCAGATTTGAAGTAGAAGTAAAGCATGTAGTAAAGCATTTGTTAATAAACAATTGAATCATACAAAGACCAAAGTGGCAGCCACTTTGATATAATAAACACATGAACGAGCCCGTTCATGGCGAATCCCAAGTTTAACCACAATTTTAATTAAAAGTCTAACAATAAGCGACCACAAATTTCAGCGGTGCGTCCATAGCAGTGGACACGGCTATTCGAATAGATTAATACCTGCGGTGTACTACTTACCCACACGATTTGATTAGCAGTAAGCCTCCAGAGGCCTCGAAATAGCACACTTCCTATGGTATCTTTGGCGGGTAAATCAAGATCTGATCATTTTCGACAAGAAAGCCCTATTGAGCTAAGTCCCCCTTGTGAGATGGTTCCTTGCCTAGTACAAGCGTCCGATAGCACTTGCTAGGGGCTCAAGTTATATTGGAAATACCGATGCAATCAAAACAAAAGAATTGGTACTCCTTGCACACTATAAAGGATTACATCAGCTCCTCCAAGAACATAGGATTTCACGGTCGCTATGCCCTTACACCACCAAGGACTTAACACAATAAACCCCTACTTAACCATACGGCACCCATACACGCGTGTGGCGGCACGAGTGTTGCTTGAACGATGAGGTACCCAAGTTCGGTCCTCAATTGTCGGACAAGTCCTTCCACTTACCCAATGCTCGTGCACAAAGCACCATCACTAACCAACACTTGTCGGACCAAATCTCATTTAAAAATGACAAAGTTTAACTCATAAAACAGCTACAAAGATCTGAAGTAAAAACATAAAGTAAGAGTTATGTGTATCCCAAAACAGCGGGTTATTCAGACGATCGAACTACAGTATCTAGACTTGCATGGCTAAGCAATTCTATAACCCATAATTCACACATCCTATCTTAAGCATATAGGAGTTAGCATAATTCAAGATTAACCTCAAGCATAGGACATATCTAAACTACACATCACAAAAATATTGACATAATCAAAATAGCATGCAAGCAATTATCATTGCACTAACTTAGCCAAAGCGGGATCAAATATGATGCAAAGAAAGTTCAAATGATGCTTGCCTTGCTGGTACGATAGCTGCTCGCTCGATGGCGTAAGTGTCGATATCAATATGCTCGGGATCTATATAATTATAACACCAAATAAATACAGAGAAGAACTACTCAAAAACCAAAATGCTCAAAAATGCATGATTTTTCTACAGTAGTTAGATCATGATTTTAAATGGATTTAGGTAAAAGAATTATTCCATTTGGAGTTATGAATTGGAAGTTATGCTATTTTGAATTTCAGGTTTCATTAAACCTTAAATCATGTAATTTAATTATTTGGCCAAAATTTGTAGAACAGTGGTGGGGTAAAGGATTACATAGGTAAATAGGTAATATTAATACAAGTTCAGAATAGTTGAGTTTGTCCCATTTGGAGTTCTTATGATCTAGTTATTGATTTTCAAAGTTATCAGCCTTTTATAGTATAAAAATAATGGAGTTAAGGAGTATATTCTCCCAAAATAGTTTCTGTGACAGAGGTAACTTGGAGACCATTTTTAGAATTAAGTTCACTGAAAATGAAAATTATCAAAAGTGGTCTCACTTGTTTTGGAGCTTCAATAATTACTTATGCATTTTTAAAGATTTCAGCCCATTTTCCCATTGTAGAGATAATGATTTTAATGAATAAATTTCCAATTAAGGCCCTCTGCTATAGAGACATGCATGAAACCAATTTTTATAGGAAGTCCATTAAGAATGTAAATTTTCAGAAGTGGTTTCATTCAATTTGGAGTTGAAATGAATTTGATATGAAATTTAGAAGTTATACATATTTTTCAGTGTGCAAATTAACTGATTTCGAATTTCATAAAGTATTTACTACTTTTCCCACCGACCACGCTCTAGCCGCAGTCGCTGACGTGCGGGGCCAGGTCAGGGCTTGACCCAGTCAAAGCGACTTGGCTCGGCCGGAACAAGCCGAAGGCGTATTTCACAGATTACGCTTTCAAACAATCAAAACGAAAACTCGTGCTGAGCAAGCTAGGGGTGCGTTTTCCCTTAGGTGAAAACATGTGTAACGAAATGCGCATCCACTTAGACTAACCTAGGGCCCATAAGTCAGTGACTCTAAACCTCACTAAGCCACATCATTAGATTACGCTAATCCGGCAATTACATTTTTGGTTGTCAAAACCGACAACGATCTTGAACTCCCGCGGTGTTGCCGCTTCTCGCGGCGGCGAGGAAGGATGGAGGCGCGGTGTACCAGCTAAACGGAAGGACAATAGTGAGAGCTACCTTCCGGTGGTGGCTTTGCTGGTGAAGAGGCACGGTGGCGCGCGGCGACGAGTCGAGCGGAGGAGGAGGATACGGTGGCGAGGATCTCGGCCGGAACCACTCGAGCAAATGGGCGCTGGATCTACCTCGAGGTTCAACCGGCGGCGAGGAGAAGGCACGGGGACCAAAGGTCTTCGTGTTCAACTCAGCGGCAAGAATCGGCGGCGGTGCGAGAGGGTCACGCGGCGGGGTGTTCGAGAACAAGAAAGAACAATGTGAGGTGGGAGTAGAATCGGGGCACCCATGAGGCGGTCTCGAAGGAGGAATGGGTGGGAGCTCACCGTGCGGCGTCGGGGAAGAAGGCGAGCTCTCACGGCCGTGGATTTGAAAACCGAATTCCACGAGCTCCTGTGCATAATCCGACAAATGAGTTGAGGTTTTACTCCTTAGATCCTAGCACACGAAATGACGCGCAGAAGTGGGAAAATCTCACCAGAGCGAAGATGACACGAGTGTCCGGGGCGTGCTCTGGAGCTTGATGAGCACGAGGCGGTCCCGACGCTACAAAGAAAGCCAGAGCTCGCATAAGCAAAAATGGAGATGGTAAGCAAAGGAGGAGCTGGAGCGCGAAGGTGAGAAGTTTCTGGGAGAATTGAGCTCAGGAAGCTTCCTCTCCTCTGTCAACCGAGGAGAAGTGAGGCTAAGGAGTTGCGGGAGGGGTAATATGGCGGAGGGCGGTGGGAGCGCGCGCGCGTGCAGGAGAAGCTCGAGGATAGGCTCATTTGGGCGGTGGCAGGAGTGCAGAGGCGCTCGGCGCGTGCGTCGCGTGGAGCTCTGCTCTGTGCGTGCGCTGCCCGTTGGAAAACGATCTTGGCAAGTGGGCCCGCGATGGCGATGACTCAAGGTGGCGTGGCTCGGTGCAACACGGGATCATCGGGGCGTTGGATCGCGAAAGGGCGGGCGAGATGAGTGAGGGGTTGGACGGTCGGCGAGGTGAAGAGATGCGGACCGTTGATCTTCGATCCGAGCGGACACATGTGAGAGTGCGATTAGGCGGTTGGGTTGAGTCCGATCGTAAGTCGGACCAGTCAGAGGAACGATGCTAGGGTTTGGGCTAGGGTTTGGCTGCAATTTAATTTATTTCCCTCTACTTGGACCGAGGCTTAGAAATAGAAATAAATTTCCAAAAATTATGGAATAATTCGTGGGGGTTCCTGGGATGATATAGTTCCCATAAAAATTATAAAACCCTACTGTTCATAATATAGTTTGTGATTTTTAAATTCAAACATGTTGTATGTCTATAAATGTTGTTTGAATTTTAAAGAGGTTCAAACTAGTCCCAAAAATTTTGGAAAAATTATATTAATTCATGATAATTAGTGTAGTATTTAAATAAATTGATTTCAGATGATGATCACAAATTTTTATCACTGATTTGAATTGAAATTCAAATTTGAAGGGTAGGTTCATGTTTTTAACAGATTTTCCAAGTGCAATAAGTTATTAAATGATTTGAATTTAATAATGCATGCTAATGAAATACATATTAATCCATTTTAATTGTTGGGGCTGTGACAAACCTCCCCCCTTACAAAAGATCTCGACAGAGATGCGGGTGGAGAAGAATTAGAAAGTTTTCATTAGAAGTTCTAATTTATGTTGTCTTGATCTCCTTCAAAGATAGTGTTGTGAGTTATAATTTACATTAATATGTTTTACCTTTCCTTTCTTGATACGAAGGCACTTCATGCGAGAAGAGTTGGATATCTTTGCTCGCATCCGGTCTTCACGTTCCCAAGTCGCTTCATCTTAGGTGTGGTTGCTCCATTGGACCTTGCGAACTTGATGTCACGATTCCTAGTCTTACGCTCGGTTTCCTCAAGGATACGAATCGGGCTCTCGATAAGATAGATCGGGTTGCAAGTCGAGTTTATCCAACTCGGTCGCTTCGTTGGGACTCGAAGACATTTCTTGAGTTGGGAGACATGGAAGGCGTTATGCGTCGAGAGTGATGGTGGCAACTCCAAGCGGTATGCCACGATCCCAACTTAGCTAGAATACGGAAAGGTCCAATATAGCGAGGTGCTAATTTACCTTTGATTTGGAAGCAGCGAACTCCTTTCATAGGAGAGACTTTAAGATAAGCGTGATCGTCCACCGAAACTCAACTCGCGGCGACGGCGGTCGGCATAAGACTTCGGCGTGATTGAGCGCCTAAGTCGTTCACGAATGACACGAACTTGTTCTTGACATCTTCCACCAAGGTCGGGCCATAGAATGGCCTCTCCCCGCTTGAGACCGGTTCAAGGGTGTTCTACAAGCTCTCCCATACAATGCTTCAAAGGTGACATTTGAATGCTCGATTGGAAAGTTGTTGTTGTAGGAGAACTCATAAGCGGTAAACATTTTTCCCAACTATCATTTGTAGGACAACACGCATAAGCAGGAGAAGATCTTCCAAAACTTGGTTTACCCTCTCGGTTGTCCATCCGTTTGCGGGTGATAAGCGAGCTAAAAGATAGATGGTCCCCATCGCTTTATGTAAGCATTCCCGAAATAGGATGTGAATTGAGGGCCTCTATCAGAAACTATCACCTTTGGAACACCGTGGAGACAAACAATTCTTGCAATGTAAAGCTCCGCTAACTTGTCCCCACGGTAGATGGTCTTGACAGGAATGAAGTGAGCAACTTTCGTCAAACGGTCTACAACTACCCATATAGAATCAAATCCAGCTTTAGTTCTAGGAAGGCCGGTGATAAAATCCATGCCAACTTCTTCCCATTTCCACTGGGGAATGGGCAGGGGATCTAGAGTACCAGCTGGCTTCAAGTGCTCAGCCTTAACTCTTTGACATAGATCGCACTCGGCCACATACTGCGCAACGTTTTGTTTCATTCGGCTCCACCACAGTTTCTTTTTCAAATCTTGATACATTTTTGTACTCCCGGGGTGGATAGAGAATTTTGAGTTATGAGCCTCCTTAAGAATCAATTCTCTCAAGTGGCGATCAAATGGTACCACCAAACGGTTTCCAAACCATAGAGTACCTTGTGCATCTTGCTTAAAACATTTAGCCTTGCCTTGTTTCATTAGTGCTAAAATTTTAGCCACTTCGCATCGATTTTAGGCTTCTCTAATCTGGTCCTCAAGTGTGCAAGTCTGCCGAGGGCTATAAGCTAACCTTCTTCAACTATCTCCGTGTGTAGGCTTTGCAATGCGGCACATAAGCTGCGAGAAAAGGAGTTCTGACAAGCGAGTTGCATTGAGATTTTCTCCTCAATGCGTCACCACTACATTAGCCTTCACGGATGATAATGGAGTCCCATATCGTAATCTTTAATCAACTCAAGCCATCTTCTTTGTCTCAAGTTCAGTCGGCTTGGGTGAAAATATATTTAAGGCTCTTATGGTCGGTGTAGATCTACATAGCGATTAGATGAGGTAATGTCGCCAAATCTTCAAGGCATGTACTCTGACCGCGAGCTCTAGGTCGTGTGTGGGATAATTGGCCTCATGGGGCCTCAATTGCCTCGATCGTGAGCCACCACTCGGCCGTCTTGCATAAGCACACAACCGAGCCCATGGCGAGATGCATCACAGTAGATATCAAAGCTCTTGTGAATGTCTGGCAGAACAAGCACGGGAGCTTCTGTCAGGCATTCTTTCAGGGTTTGGAAGCTTTGCTCGCACTCTGCTGTCCACTCAAATTTCTTTTCTTTCTTTAGAAGTTGGGTCATAGGCTTCGCGATTTTTGAGAAATTCTTGATGAACCTACGGTAGTACCCATAAGTCCAAGAAAACTACGAATGTCGGTGGCGCTTTTGGGTTGCTTCCACTCAAGGACATCTCGTACCTTACTAGGATCAACAATGACACGCCTTTAGATAGGATATGACCCAAGAAACTAACCTCTCGAAGCCAAAACTCACATTTCTTTGAATTTGGCGTACAAGTGATGGTGGCGAAGTTTTCTAACACAAGTCTCAAATGTTGCTCGTGCTCGAGATCGGACTTAGAGTAGATAAGGATATCATCGATGAAAACCACTACAAAGCGATCCAAGTACTCCATGAATACCGAATTCATGAGGTTCATGAAATAAGTGGGGCATTGGTCAAACCAAAGGACATGACCGTGTACTCGCATAAACCGTAACGAGTAGAGAAGGCGGTCTTCGGTATGTCCTCGGTTCTAACTTTAATCGATGGTAGCCTAACCTCAAGTCAATTTTGGAGAACACACGAGCTCCACTAAGCTGGTCAAATAGGTCATCGATCGCGGGAGCGAATACATTCTTGATGGTGACCTCATTCAGCGGACGGTAGTCAACACACATCCGTAGACTCTTGTCTTTCTTCTTGACAAAGAGAGTAGGGCATCCCCAAGGCGAGGAGCTAGGCTGATGAAACCCTTGTCTTGTAACTCCTTAAGTTGTTCTTTCAATTCAGCTAGCTCATTGGGCGGCATCCGTCGGCCTTTTGAGATGGCGCGATGCAGGTGCAAGCTCAATGACAAACTCTACCTCTCGGTCGGGGCATGCAGAAGTTCTTCAGGGAACACATCAGGATACTCACTCACTATTGGTACCTCCTCTATCTTGAGGGAGGTACTCACCTATAAAGCATAAAGGTGAGAACTACCCACTAAAGGTGCAAAGACTACCTGGATGCTGTCCTCGCTAGTCACTGAAATAGACCGCTGGGCACAATCAATCTTCCCCTGATTCTTAGATAACCAATCCATCCCTAAGATAACATCGATGCCCACTAAACTTATCACTATTAAGTTTGATGAAAAGTTAACATTTTGTATTTCAATTTTTACGTCCCTGCAGACTTGATCGGCGTAGAAAACCGACCCTGGGGACTGAATATGATAAGGTGGGTGTAGTGTATATATCTTGAATTGGTTAATTTCAGCATACTCGCTTTTAATAAATGAATGAGATGCTCCAGAATCAAATAGAACGGATGCAGGACATGAATTAACAAGAAGTGTACCTAGCACGACGTCAAAGCGTCTGTCGCCTCCTCTCTGAGGCGTGGTTGACGCGCCACGTGCATCTTTGGGGTGGAGTAGGTCTGCTCTCGTGGTGGTGGCGGTGGCCTCACCGGGCTGGGTGGTGGTCTTTGGAGGCGAGTACGTCAGGGCATCCCTCGGCCTTGGCGAGGCACTGCAGCATAGTGGCCCGACGCCTGATGGAAACAAATGACGCCGGGCTTGTATGCCGCCATCTGTGGTCTCGCCCCATTGTCTTTCTTTGGCTGCTGGTGGAGAAGGTCGTGGAGGTGCCACGGGAGACCTCGATGGTCTTGGGCCGGGCACGAGGTGCCCGAGGTAGTCTGGCGTGGCACAGGAAAGCGCCACTCGCCGCTGCCGTGCGGAAGGCCTTCCTCCTCTTCTCGACTCATCCTTTGTCATGCTCTCATGCTCCACCACTATCGCCTTATTGACGGAGATGCCGAAACTCCACGAAATCATGTGCGGCTAAGACAAGCGCAACTCCTCGCGATCCATGGAAGAACTGTTCGGACGACGGCGTCTGCCGAGGCGTCGTCCGAGCATACCGCCAAGTAGTTGAAGTCATACAGTGCTCGGTGGCGGTCCTCCGCCCTTGTCTCAAGGCAGGAGCTGCTGCTGCTTGATAAGCGGCACTCCTCTGGTATATGGGCCTCCGAACGCGTCCTCGAACTCGTCCCAAGTCGGGGCGTGACCAGTGAGCTGCATGGCGAATAACTTGTCCCACCACGCGCCGCACACCGCCAGCCCGATGGTGGCGAACAAGACCCTCTCAACTCCGGTACAACTGCGCAATGTTGACTTCTTCTCAATGTTGTGCGGCCGGTCTTTCTCGCCTCCATCGGGTCCTGCCGCGCGCAAATGTCGGAGGGTTGGTCGCTGGAACTCGGCGAGACCTCCGGGCCGCCGGTGCGGGCGGCCCTCTGTCGGAACGGAGCTGGAGCGGTGTTGCGCACGATCGCCTCAAGCATCCGGTGCAGTCCATCGGTTGCGCTCAATCATCATCATAAACTTCGACCATGGATGGCGGCGGAGGAGCACCTCCTCAAGCGGTCCACCTGCTTTGGGGCCGGTGCTGAGAGGGCTCGCCATGCCCGGACAGTGCTGGGATGACCGTCCCCGATCGTAGAAATCGCTCGAGGTGCTAAACGTGGTGCCCTAGATGGGGATGGGAGCCTCTGCGCGAGGCTCACGATCGCGTAGTTGGTCTGTCATCTGTATTGGACAAGGATGGTTAGTAAATAAGACAAAAGCCATTACTTGGTTGTACATGCACAATCAATATCAAAAAGCAAGAAAATTGTAACATCAAATGGAACACGAACATTAATCATCATAAAACCGAATTGATACAACACCGTACATAAGCGCGCAGCTTAAGATTACAAGCGAAATAGTAGTTTTTGCAAGCGAAACATAACGGTTCGACATCTACTACCCTATTACATAATCCTAAGGATACACGCTCAAACAGAGCTCCACTGCCTTAATGACCTAGATATTATTCGGTCAAAGTTCACCGGAAAGTCATCGAGCGAGATGGTATCCGAGGATCTGTATCTTCCGGTCTCCGGGTTGGTGGCGTAAGGGGATCCTACGCCGATGATATGGCCTCCTACTTGGGGAGGCGATAGTCGTGGCGCAGAAATGTGCGGTGAAACCTCATTAGCGCCATCTGGCTATCCGGACGAATGAGCCTCATGTCATGCATAAGTCGTAAATGCTCACGAGCTATAATGAGGCGACAGCGCGTCTCCATAACTCATGCATCATGCAGCGATGCATTTGGTCCATTCGTGAACCAATCTCGCCAATCGCTGCACGACTTGGGGTCCTCCCAAATTGGATCCTAACAAGCGAACTCACGTCCTAAGCGCGTGCGCGCATCGGAAAGTGATCATATGAAATTGGGCTAACTCCGTCAGTCGAGCGAAGACGCGACTCATGGCCACCAAAGCCACTTCTTGTAACGCCATGGCCTCAGAAGTACCACACGCACGAAGCGGTAGGTATGCTCGAACTTGTCCGCAGCGATATCTATCAACGCCATAAATTCCTCCATTCCGGTCCTCGATCACGGCGGTAGATGGAATAAGTGGGTTGATATGTGAAGTTCGCCCTCCACATCATGTCTCGTAGAAACGCGGGTATCCATCCACTCCTTGACTTGAGTTTCCGGACAAGGTCTGAGGGTTCATCTAAAGGCAAGAAGGCAAGGAAAGTTAGTTTCATAAACCAAAATAGGATCGGGAAAGAAAGATACTAAGATGGATAAGGAATAAAAGATATTCTTAACTTAAACTTTTCGAAAGTAATTTGATAATTTCAAAATATTTAGACTCGGAAGGCTTACTAACTCTAACGCCAGGTGCTACCTCTAACCTACGATCGGTATGGCTCGATACTGTATTTGTGGGGACCCGTAATTATCTCCATAAGACCGAGATTAGACAAGGTCTTAGGGACATAATTACGGTCTCGATAAATAATTCAATTTAACTCTATCCAAGTGGAAGGCTTGGCGAACACGGAGCCTCAACGATCATGCGTGTTGCTCCTTGCGGCGCTACATGATTGTCGATTCTCCTCGATTGACACTACCCTTGGTGAGTTAAATGGGAATTCATCAACAACGAGTATGATATATATTGGCTCCCAAGATCAACGACCAATATACTCATACTCTCATCCAACGTTGATTACATCCATACAACGCATACAACAAGAGATAAAGACATCTTGCATAATAGTTAAGGTCTCGACTTATTACAAGCGGCCGACCGGCTAAATTTAAAGTAGAGTATCAAGTAGCAGCGGAAAATAGATAAAGCAAAAGACCGAGTGGTATGCCCATCACCCATCGACAAGCCATCGGGGATTAAATGGTAACACACTACTCATTAGTGTCGCCCAAGTCAACACTAGCGAGATCATCATAATCATAACCTTCCTCACACGAAAAGGCCGACAAACATCCGGTGAGTACAAGTGTACTCATAAGTCTTACACAAATAAAAAATAGTTATGCATAAGGGTCATTCAAAGGATGGCTCATATTGGTTTAATTTCTGAAAGAGACGCCTTGAGTTAACATCCTACACATACTAGTTTTTATGTGCCCATTTTAAAATCAGATTTGAAGTAGAAGTAAAGCATGTAGTAAAGCATTTCAGTAATAAACAATTGAATCATACAAAGACCAAAGTGGCAGCCCACTTTGATATACTAAACACATGAACAGCCCGTTCATGACGAATCCCAAGTTTAACCACAATTTTAATTAAAGTCTAACAATAAGCGACCACAAATTTCAAGCGATGCGTCCATAACAGTGGACACGGCTATTCGAATAGATTAATACCTGCTGAGGGTGTACTACTTTACCCACACGACTTGATTAGCCCGTAAGCCTCCAGAGGCCTCGAAATAGCACACTTCCTATGGTATCTTTGGCGGGTAAATCAAGATCTGATCATTTTCAGCAAGAAAGCCCTATTGAGCTAAGTCCCCTTGTGAGATGGTTCCTTGCCTAGTACAAGCGTCGATAGCACTTGCTAGGGGCTCACAAGTTATATTGGAAATACCGATGCAATCAAAACAAAAGAATTGGTGCTCCTTGCACACTATAAAGGATTACATCGGCTCCTCCAAGAACATAGGATTTCACGATCGCTGTGCCCCTTACACCACCAAGGACTTAACACAATAAAATCCTCCCCCTACTTAACCATACGGCACCCATACACCGCGTGTGGCAGCACGAGTGTTGCTTGAACAGTAGGTACCCAAAGTTCGGTCCTCAATTGTCCAGACAAGTCCTTCCACTTACCCAATGCTCGTGCACAAAGCACCATCACTAACCAACACTTGTCCGGACCAAATCTCATTTAAAAATGACAAAGTTTAACTCATAAAACAGCTACAAAGATCTGAAGTAAAAACATAAAGTAAGAGTTATGTGTATCCCAAAACCGCCGGGTTATTCCGACGATCGAACTACCGTATCTAGACTTGCATGGCTAAGCAATTCTATAACCCATAATTCACACATCCTATCTTAAGCATATAGGAGTTAGCATAATTCAAGATTAACCTCAAGCATAGGACATATCTAAACTACACATCACAAAAATATTGACATAATCAAAATAGCATGCAAGCAATTATCATTGCACTAACTTAGCCAAAACTGGGATCAAATATGATGCAAAAGAAAGTTCAAATGATGCTTGCCTTGCTGGTACAGTAGCTGCTCGCTCTCAGTAGCGTAAGTGTCGATATCAATATGCTCGGGATCTATATAATTATAACACCAAATAAATACCGAGAAGAACTACTCAAAAACCAAAATGCTCAAAAATGCATGATTTTTCTACAGTAGTTAGATCATGATTTTAAATGGATTTAGGTAAAAGAATTATTCCATTTGGAGTTATGAATTGGAAGTTATGCTATTTTGAATTTCAGGTTTCATTAAACCTTAAATCATGTAATTTAATTATTTGGCCAAAATTTGTAGAACAGTGGTGGGGTAAAGGATTACATAGGTAAATAGGTAATATTAATACAAGTTCAGAATAGTTGAGTTTGTCCCATTTGGAGTTCTTATGATCTAGTTATTGATTTTCAAAGTTATCAGCCTTTTATAGTATAAAAATAATGGAGTTAAGGAGTATATTCTCCCAAAATAGTTTCTGTGACAGAGGTAACATGGACACCATTTTTAGAATTAAGTTCACTGAAAATGAAAATTATCAAAAGTGGTCTCACTGTTTTTGGAGCTTCCAATAATTACTTATGCATTTTTAAAGATTTCAGCCCATTTTCCCATTGTAGAGATAATGATTTTAATGAATAAATTTCCAATTAAGGCCCTCTGCTATAGAGACATGCATGAAACCAATTTTTATAGGAAGTCCATTAAGAATGTAAATTTTCAGAAGTGGTTTCATTCAATTTGGAGTTGAAATGAATTTGATATGAAATTTAGAAGTTATACATATTTTTCAGTGTGCAAATTAACTGATTTCGAATTTCATAAAGTATTTACTACTTTTCCCACCGACCACGCTCTAGCGCGATCCGACGTGCGGGGCAGTCGAGCTTGACCGATCAAGCGACTTGGCTCGGCGGAACAAGCGGCGTATTTCTGATTACGCTTTCAAACAATCAAAAGCGAAACTCGTCTTGAGCAAGCTAAGTGCGTTTTCCTTAGGTGAAAACATGTGTAACAAATGCGCATCCACTTAGACTAACCTAGGGCCCATAAGTCGGTGACTCTAAACCTCACTAAGCCACATCATTAGATTACGCTAATCCGGCAATTACCTTTGTTTGGTTGTCAAAACCGACAACGATCTTAGAACTCGCCGCGGTGTTGCGCGCTCGCCCGCGGCGAGGAAGGATGGAGAGCGCGGTGTACCGGCTAAAGCGGAAGGACAATAGTGAGAGCTACCTTCCGGTGGTGGCTTTGCTTGGTGAAGAGGCACGGTGGCCTGGCGGCCAGTCGAGCGGAGGAGGAGGATACGGTGACGAGGATCTCGGCCGGAACCACTCCGAGGCAAATGGCGCTGGATCTACACTCACGAGGTTCAACCGACGCGAGGAGAAGGCACGGGGACCAAAGGTCTTCGTGTTCAACTCGGCAGAAGAATCGCGGCGGTGCGAGAGGGGGTCACGCGGCGGGGTGTTCGAGAACAAGAAAGAACAATGTGAGGTGGGGTAGAATCGGGGCACCCATGAGACGGTCTCGAAGGGAGGAATGGATGGGAGCTCACCGTGCCGACGCGTCGGGAAGAAGACGAGCTCTCGGCCGTGGATTTGAAAACGAAATTCTGAGCTCCTGTGCATAATCCGACAAATGAGTTGAGGGTTTTACTCCTTAGATCCTAGCACGAAATGACGCGCAAGAAGTGGGAAAATCTCACGAGACGAAGATGACACAGAGTGTCCACTGGAGCGTGCTCTGGAGCTTGATGAGCACGAGGCCGTCCCGACGCTACAAAGAAAGCCAAGAGCTCGCATAAGCAAAAATGGAGATGGTAAGCAAAGGAGGAGCTGGGAGCGCCGAAGGTGAGAAGTTTACCGGAGAATTGAGCTCAAGGAAGCTTCCCTCTCCTCTGTCAACCGAGGAGAAGTGAGGCTAAAGGAGTTGCAGGAGGGGGGTAATATGGCCGAGGGCGGTGGGAGGCGGCGCGGCGCATGCAGGAGAAGCTCCAGGATAGGCTCATTTGGGCGGTGGCGCAGGGAGTGCCAGAGGCGCTCAGCGCAGTACGTCCGCGTGGAGCTCTGCTCCGCTGCGCGCGTGACGCCGTTGGAAAACGATCTTGGCAAGTGGGCCCGCGATGGCGGTGACTCAAGGTGGCGTGGCTCGGTGCAACACGGGATTAAATCGGGCCGTTGGATCGCGAAAGGGCCAGGCGAGATGAGTGAGGGGTTGGACAAGTCGGCGAGGTGAAGAGATGCGGACCGTTGATCTTCGATCCGACGGACGCATGTGAGGTGCGATTAGGCGGTTGGGTTGAGTCCGATCGCCGAGTCGGACCCAGTCCGAAACGATGCTAGGAGTTTGGGCTAGGGTTTGACCGCAATTTAGTTTATTTCCTCTACTTTGACCGAGGCTTAGAAATAGAAATAAATTTCCAAAAATTATGGAATAATTTGTGGGGTTCCTGGATGATATAGTTCCCATAAAAATTATAAAACCCTACTGTTCATAATATAGTTTGTGATTTTTAGATTCAAACATGTTGTATGTCTATAAATGTTGTTTGAATTTTAAAGAGGTTCAAACTAGTCCCAAAAATTTTGGAAAAATTATATTAATTCATGATAATTAGTGTAGTATTTAAATAAATTGATTTCAGATGATGATCACAACTTTTTATCACTGATTTGAATTGAAATTCAAATTTGAAGGGTAGGTTCATGTTTTTAACAGATTTTCCAAGTGCAATAAGTTATTAAATGATTTGAATTTAATAATGCATGCTAATGAAATACATATTAATCCATTTTAATTGTTGGGGCTGTGACATCCTCCGACTTGGAGTAAACCAAAATATCATCGATGAACACAACTACGAACTTGTCCAAGTATTCCATGAATACTTTATTCATCATGTTCATGAAATATGCAGATGCATTAGTCAGACCAAAGGACAAGACTAAGAACTCATAATGTCCATACTGCGTTGAGAAAGCGGTCTTCGGGATATCCTTAGGACAAATCTTCAACTGATGGTAACCTGATCGCAGGTCGATCTTTGAGAACACTCCGGCGCCTTTCATCTGATCAAACAAATCATCAATTCGGGGCAGTGGATATTTGTTCTTGATGATGACCTCGTTAAGAGCCCGATAGTCGATGCACATTCTCATGCTTCCATCCTTCTTTTTGACAAACAAAACTGGCGCTCCCCATGGCGACGAACTATGTCTTACAAAACCTTTCTCGAGGAGTTCTTCAATCTACTTCTTCATTTCCACCAACTCATTGGCTGGCATCCGATAGGGTCTCTTTGAAATTAGTGCTGTTCCTAGCACTAGATCGATGACAAACTCGATGTCACGGTCTGGTGGCATTCCTGGTAATTCTTCTAGAAACACATCTGGATACTCATTGACAATCGGCATATCTTCCAACGACATGGCCTTCAGACTACCTTGTTTCCCTTGGTATCTTCAATTGTTACAGCTCTTCGGCCACTATCTAACACAACCTTGTGCTTGGACAACCAATCCATGCCAAGAATGACATCTATGGTTTGGGTGTCTAAAATAATTAGGTTGGCTAGAAACTCAACTCCAGCTATGAGTAACTTAGCTCCTAAACATCCCACTTTAGAACTTAGCTCTGCTCCAGGCCACTGGACTAACAGAGTATGCTTAAAATGCACAACTTCTAAGTTATTTTTGGTTGCAAAAACTCCCGAAACAAACGAATGCGAAGCTCCAGAATCAAACAAAACTGATGCAGGTACTAAGTTAACCAGAAACTTACCCAGTACAACGTCCGGTGCTTCCTGGGCTCCTTCAGTGGCGTGGTTGATCTGACCTCTAACCACGGTGTGGTGCTCCTCCGGATTGATTGGTAGCTTGAGAAGCTCCTTGCTGGTTGCTCTGTGCTGGTGTCTTGGCGGGTGTGGCTCCAAGGTTGAAGCGCACTGGAGTGATTGTTCCCTTCTGTGGACATTGGTTGGCGAAGTGCCCTGGTTGACAGTAGGAATAACACACTCTTTGCTCATGCTGCCTATTGTTCCCTAGATTGGGGTTGGTTGGTGCTGGATTGCGGAAGTTCTGAGCAACTAGATGAGGTGCTGAAGTTGGTGCAGGCATCCTGAAAGAATTCTGTGGCGGAACATGACTGAATTGCGGTGGACCTGTCCTTGCCTTCTGTTGCGACTGGTGACCTCCTTGCTGAGCCATTCTGCACTTGCGGTTGTCTTCCAGCTTTTTGCGCTTGTCCTCTAGGACCAAGGCTTTGTTGATCAATTCTTGGAAATCAGGGAAGGTGTGGGCGATCAGACTGACTTGCAGTCCGGTGTTCAATCCCTTCAGAAAGCGACTTTGGCGAGCCTTGTCGGTGGCGACATCCTCTGTAGAGTAGCGAGCTAGCTGAGAAAACTTGTTGAGGTAATCTGTTACCGACATTCCTCCTTGCTTGAGTGTGCAGATGATTCCTTCCGGCACATGGTACTGACGGAAGGCTATAGAAAACTCTTCCCAAGAGATGTTTTGCGGTGTCTCGTGCGCTACACAGAAGTTCTCCACCATTCGGCAGCGATGCCTTCCATCTGGTGAGTAGCATAAAAAACCTTTTCATGGTCGCTGCATTGAGTGATCAGCAGCTTCCTTTCAATAACCCAAAGCCAATCATCGGCCTCGACTGGTGAAATATTCCCAGAGCAGGTGGGTGGACGGGTTCTCATGAACTCGGCTAACTTAGATGGTCCATGGTGAACATTAGCAGCTGGGGCTCCATGCTGGTGATTGTTGTTGTTGTTGTTCTGATTATTCATGGCATGCATATGATTCATCATAGTATACATCAGCTGGGTCTGTGCTGCCATGAAAGCTTTGAAGTTTTGCAGGTCAATCGGGGGTGCTTGTGGTGGTACTGCCCTTGCGGGGGTTTGCTCATTTCCATCTGAACCACTGGCTCCTGAACAACTTGCGGTGGAATGACGAGTCTGAACCATCTGGCGAAAGCTCCATGGGTTAGGTAAGGTAGCAAGCATAAGATGAGTTAAGAACTATACAGGGGTAGGTTAAACCCAACAAACACAGCTCAAGAAACTCAACTGAAATACTTTATTAATTAAGGGTCTTAGCATGACTGCAACAAATGCCTAGGAACCTTTGCAGCTCATATTCTCACACAAAAGAAAACACGAACTTAAGCACTCAAACTACCGCCTAAAGGGCGACACACCTAAACTTAAACTTAAACAAACTACTCAAGGAAGCCTCCACAGCCACGACGGCGCTCCTACCTACTATAGACTCGAAATTGGGCTGGCATCCTCGTGAACTGATCCTGGTGTCCTGGAACTGGTGCAGCAGGCACAGGTGTCCCTGGTGCAGTTGGCTCCTTTGGCTCTGTGGCCTCCGCTTGACCTTCAGGGCCTTCTTCTGGATCTTCTTTGGGATCCTCCTCGGGATCTTCTTCTTCTCGATCCTCCTCATGTTTGCGCTAGGCGTGAAGAGTCTCTTGTAGAATGGCAATCCTTTCCTCTGCTCTCTATAAGGTCTCGTAGACACATTCCAGCTCTGTGGCAACTCTCTCCAACGCTTCCTCCTGGGCGGCAGCGAACTGGGCGAGGTGCACCACTGTAGCGTTGCCCTCTTCCTCCGTAAACGGGTAGCGTGCTGGTAAATCCACGGCTGCAGCTCTGGGATGGTAACAGAAGACGGTGTCTTGAAGCTCCCGTGCGTAGATGTTGCAGACAAGGTAGTCAGAGTTGAGATCCCGAGTCGGATCGATTTGCCTCTGGTAGGATCGAATCGTAGTATCGAATCGTAGAATCGGCGATTCTACGGATTTATAAAAATACACATATTTACCATTATACTATAAATTTGTATGATTCTTATAAGGTTTACCACTTACATATTACCAAAAAAGGGGCAAAACACTTCTTATCACACAACAGAAAAGCATAATGGTTCTGACATGATGGGTGATATAGTTCTGAACTACAGGAGAACATCATTACCACACTGATATAATATTTTGCACGCTCCTTGTTTATTTATAGTTTCATTCTCAGAAATTAATATCAATAAATTTTGCTCTAAAACAAAATATCAGCAAAGCCTGGCCTCTAAAAAAAATTACCCTAAGTCTCTACGAGTAGGATCGATAAGCTGTCGTGGGTTCGTAGAACCGTAAGACTCTAAGAGTAGGATCGCGATCCTAACTACCTTGAGTAGGATCGGATCGACAGTGAGACTCGGATCGACAGGCTATCGTGGGTTCGTAGAATCGTAAGACTCTAAGAGTAGGATCGCGATCCTAACCAGTGGTGAACGCAGGACAGAAATAGAGGGGGTGCTCAAGCTAATATAATAAAATTGTATAAAACATACATAATACATTTGAACGTCTAATGCAATTCAAATTTATACATAAATAAATAAAAGACAAAGCGAGAATGTAAAATAAACTTAAGGTAGTACCTGGCTAATGAACATAACAATCCAAATGCGTATAAATACATGCGAGTAGCAATCTGTGAAACAATAGTAGCTAAATTAGCGTGACAATCAGAAAATCGTGACTAATTGCAAACATTGAAATGAAATGGAAGTACAGAACATACCGCAAAACCGCTAGCTATGACTAGGAGCAGGAGGCAAATCCATTCTACGAGATTTCATCTGTTGAAAACGATCCATGATTGTTTTATCATCAATGCTTTTGAATATCTCTCGCTCAGTGTAGCACACCATCAAGTCATTGAGCCATTCATCGGAGACTTTGTTGCGCAAGTCTGTCTTAATAATTTTCATTGCCGAAAAGATTCTTTCAACTGATGCCGTTGCCACAGGAAGAATCAATGTTAGCTCAATGAGACGATACACCAATGAGAATGTTTTGTCTTTTCCAGTTTCAACCATCTTTTCGGCGAGCCTTGCAAGGTCACGACATCCACAAAATTCTACACTTCTCCTAATATTGATAATGTAGTTTTGAAGCTGAGTTCTTAACAATATACGGTCACCTATGGAGAAATCATCAGCATAAATCTCAGCAAGTCGCAAAAGCTTGCCCGCATCAAACTTGGAGAATGAGTTTCTTGGATCAAGATAAGACATACATATCAATAGCTCTATAGAAACTTCATTAAAGCGATGATTTATCTCTGACTTAGTGGCATCGATAGCCGCATAAAGGATGTCAACTCTATAAAAATGATCTTGAGTCACTCTATAGCCTCGACGTGACATTCGACCCATAATTGGGGTGCTTTCATCCATATCCGGAACAATGATGCCATTTGCTTCACAAAAGCTTTTTGCTCGCTCGAGCAATGGCTCCCACCCATTATCCCTCATGTTTTGCAAGTTCTCTTTCACATCCATAATCAAACCCATGGCATGAACAATGTCTAAATCCTTCCTTTGAAATTCATGTGATAATTCATTTGTAATGCCCAACAAGTCCAACATCAAATGCAATATGAACACAAATTCAAAGGTTTCCATTTTTTTTTATCAAACCATATGCTCCACCAGAATTGGATGGTTGACGACTATCATCACTTACAATTTCTAGCACCTCCTCAGTTGCCTCCCACATTTCATACAAACGGAGCAAGGTTTTGTGATGTGAGCCCCATCTAGTATCTCCAGGTCTAGCTAGGCTAGTTTCCTGATGCAACCCTGTTCCAGTGAGAATCAAACCATTCTGCACATTCTGCAATAAGACTTCACGATGCTTTTCAATCAAAGCATCCATCCTCTTGCAAGATGAACTAACAGTGTTCACTATTAGGGGAATATAATTGAAGAAATCAGCAATAGCTTTGACACTACTCGAGACGGTGACAACTGCTAATTGCAACTGATGGGCAAAGCAATGGACATAGAAAGCATACGGATTTTCATCTCGAATCTGTCTTTGCAAGCCGTTAAATTCTCCTCTCATATTTGAAGCTCCATCATATCCTTGCCCACGAAGCCTCGAAAGAGATAAATCATGTCCTGCAAGCACACCAAGCAATGCACCCTTCAATGCAGCAGAAGTACACTCTTTGACATGTACAAGTTTAAGAAATCTTTCCTTGACCTTCCCTTGATTGTTAACAAATCTGCATGTCATAAGATATGCAAGTTAGGACACACAATGCATAAATGGTATAATTAAAAATATAAAACCAACTACTAACCTTATAATCACAGCCATTTGCTCCTTTATTGATACATCTCGAGATTCATCAATAAGAACTGAAAAATTCTTATCTCCAATCTCACCCATAATCACCTTAGTGACCTCTTCTGCACAAGCTTTTGCAAGGTCTTTTTGAATCCAAGGAGAAGTCATGGTACAATGCCTAGGAGCCACATCAAATGCCTTCTTTACTTCTTCCTTCTTATCTGTATACCACTCTAACAACTCCAAAAAATTTCCCTTGTTGATGGAAGTAGCAGATTCATCATGTCCACGGAAAGCTTCACCTTGCATTAGGAGAAATCTTGCACAATCTAGAGAAGCAGTTAGACAAATTTTATATGCAACAAATGCCTTACCACGAGCATCTAATTTACGTGACACACTTAATCTTTGATTATTGAAATCCTCACATGCTTGCCTACAAAAGCTATGGGTACTACTAGGTCCACCAACATGGTCATTCAAGCTTTTCAAAGCCTTCCTCCAATTAACAAACCCAACTTTTGTGAATGCATCAGTGCCAAAATAATGAGGATGTGACGGACTCTTGAAAAGAAAGCAATAGAAACAAAAGGCGGCATCCTTTGACACGCTATATTCCAACCAATCAAATTTGTTAAACCATGCTTCTTGAAAGGATCTCCAACAATCCATCATTTTCTTTGGAAAAACATAGCCAATTGGTCGAGTTGGACCCTTCAACAAATATGCCCTCCTCACTTGATCTCTAATTTCACAGGATAATCTTCAATTGGTATACGACATCTTTGGATCGGCAATGATGTCACCGGGATTAAAATCAATCCGAGGCTTCTTTGGTTGAGTTGTGCTCTCATTGGTATGAGGAGTAATACTTGTATTTGAATTGTTCAAGAAATAACTATGCAAAGTTCGTTTATCCATCTTTGATAAATCTACAATAAATTGTATGTAATCCATAAGTACTAAAACTAAATACATGTAACTAGACTAGGCAAGTAGACAACAATACAACATCACATATTCTATTCACAACATCATCTCAACATCACATTTATATTAACTAAGTGAGTTATAAATTTTACCTCAGCTCACCTTCTTAGTTGTGAGTTATCACCATATATGATTATCTCAGAGACTCAAGACACACATAACATTAACACATTCCCCAATCCCCATTAGCCATTTCTTCTATTTCCTTCTGGGCTCTAGCCTTCTTCTGGGCGCACCCGGCAGCGACAGCGCAGTGCTCCCTTTCCCCATTTCTTCTCGGCTCTGGCGCAGACGCTCAGTGGCGCCGCCCCTCCCCAAGTAGGCTTCCGCGGTGGCGGCTCCGCCCTCCGCCCCTCCCTCCGGTCGCCCACTCGCCCGCCTCCTCTTGGCCGTGGCCCGCGGCCGCGGCCCCGCGCGACCCGCACCGCTGCGGCCGCACCTCCGGCTCCCCTGCTGGCTGCTGCTCGGCGCCGCCGCCTAGGCCCCCTACCTCAGCCGGCCGCCGCTAGCCACCTCGCCTTCAGCTGGTTGCCTGGCCTGGCTGGCTGGCTCTGTCTCCTCCCCCCGGTCGCGCTCGCCGCTTCGCCCCCAGCTCGCCGCCTCGCCCCAGGTGAGTTCTGTGAATTAGGGATTTGAGATATGGGGATTTTGGGGAGTGGCCGAATGGGGATTTGAGGATTGTGAAAATGGGCCTATAACATTGGATTATGCGAAGAATATGGCCCAAGCGGCCCAAATACGCTTGCAGTGCTGACTGACAGTGCTTCTTCCTCGTGCTTCTTCTGCGCCTTCGTTCTTGGGCTCTTGCTGCTGCTTCTGCTTGCGCCACCGACAGCCAGCAGCCGGTGCTTCCTCCATTGAATGGACCAGGCGGAGGAGATGCAGCATACGGGTTCTCCAGGGCGCGGCGGATGGAGCCGGTGCGCACGCCCCTGCGCGCACCGGTGTTGCCTCCGCCCCTGATCCTAACTACCATGGTTGCAGATCCGTAGCATAGCCAAGCGTGATGACTCCTGGATACCCTCCAGCCAGGTGATTTTCCTCACGGAGATGTTCAAAGGCTGGCTTGCCTTGTAGTTCCTCCTAGCGTAGATCGTCAAACGATAAATCACTCTGCGGTCTCATCTGTTCATAATCCAGTTGTTGCCGACGTACAACGGACGATCGAAGCCTCCAAGAACCTACAACAGCTTCCAAAGCTCAGCGGCGTATCCTCCCTTGCGCTTGCCATAGCTCTGTAGACAAGACATCTGTCAAGACAGATGAAAGGGTAAGAACAACTTAAAAACAACGGGGAGAGGAAGAATTCTAGCAATAGTTGAGTCAAGAGAGATATGAGAGGAGTTAAGTAATTGATTAATCTTGCAAGTTAATTTTGCTTTAGAAAATAATTTGGACTCGACGACTGATCTAACTAAGGTCAAGACCTACCGTCAGTATGGCTCTGATACCACCTCTGTTCGGACCCAAAAATGCAATTCTGGACACTCTATATATAATGCACACAGCGTCAACATAGGCGAATATCAATCTACACAAGCAATTAATAGAGTAAACGATTAATTTGGATAGCAAATAAGGGTTTTGACCTTATGGTCGAGTTTACAACTTAGTGAGACACGCAGGGCTAACAGAGAATAAAATAGCAGCGGAACAAAGTAAACTCCAGCGGAGATCCCATCAATTCACCACAGGCAACCGACTAGGATTTAGGCCCTAACGATCAGCAAGCTTCAACGAACTCCTTCTCAAAAGCAGGCGAAGACTCCTCCACTTCTGTAGGTTTGGGCGCAAGTTTTACAACAAGCGTGAGTACACCACCGTACTCGCAAGTCATACCACAGAATGCAAAATATAGATGCAGGCTTATTCCAAAGGAATAGCTTCTGTGGCTCTTTTGCAGAAATACAACATTTGCAATTGAATACAATAATAGATTGAAATGATAGTTCAAAATGAATAGACAATATTAATTTAACATTTGTTTTCACAAAGACACAAAACTAAGCAGTTTAATTCACACGCCATATGACTTAGGTCACACAGCTCCCATCCCAAACATTTTATGAAAAATCTATCCCTCGTGTGAAATCCCCGAGCATTGTCCATGACCGCGGATGCGGCTATTCGAATAGATTGATTAACACTCTGCAGAGATTGTACACTTTACCCACAAGATACGATCAGTGTAGCTAGCTAATCATAACAAAATATTTCAGAAACTTCATCTCAACATGGACACTCCCGATGTGCTTAAACGCCAGACCGCCCAACACAGTAAGCTAACCCGACACACACAGTTGGACAGGGATGTGGCGAACCGTCCTGCGATGCGACTACTTAGTAGTACACACCTCCACCCATTCTGACACAGCCTAACCTACTGCCTGAGTAGTCAATGCCAAGAATCCATAACTTACTAAGTTGGGCCCGTCCCATCAGGCATGTGGTTGTACAGATTAAGGCTCAGTTCAATGGCGCACAAAGTTAAGTCCTTAATTGACCAAGGTAAGACTTCCAATTTCTAACTATACCACACAAATTATCATTCCCATCCAACACAGATCCACCATCCAACACAGATCCAACACAACACCACTTGCCCTAGTCTAAATCTTTTCCCACCCTGTTGGTTAAGTGCAACATATGCCATCAATGAGTAATAGCACATAGTACACGTAAAGTTTTATCACATAGTTCCATAATCACTTAGTCAAGTTTATAATTGCAACTCACATGAGATGATGACTCGTAGCATGGCTAAGCAATCTAATTGTATCTAACCAACCCACGTTGGTAATACCATAGCACCAACTAAATACGAACCAATCTAGGGTGACAAAATATTATGACATATCAATTAGCCAAGGTGGATGTAACAAATTAGACAATAGCTATACCCAAAAGCATTCAAATACATACTTTAAATAAATGCAATAATTTGAATCAAAGTACTTTGAAAACTGGGTTCAATATGATCAAAGGTATAACTTGCCTTGAAAAAGGTCTAGGTACTGGTCTTGATCTTGAGGTGCTTCTTCTTCTTCAATGTTCCCCGAAGTATTGACGTCTAATCGCAAACAAAGCAAATAAAGAAAATAAATAAATAACAGAGGCAAAAAAACTCCAAAAATTAAATAAAAATATCAGATAAATAGATCTCAAATTTAGATAAATTTAGGAATTTGAATGGGCTCAATCGGAGTTTGGATGCAAAAGATATGGGCTTTGGAAGTTTGAATCTAAAAGAAAACCCTAAAACTGAATTATCAGAATTAACCCGAATTATCTTTCAATTGAAAATCCAGATTAATGATGTCGGCTGACGTCAGTGAAGAAACTCCGAGAATAAAAGAAAATAAAAAGAAAACACTGACACGTGGGACCCACACGTCAGCCATGGGATCTGGAGATCGGCTCAGGTGGCACGCGCGCAACACGTGGGCGTTGATCTAATGCCACGTGAGATAACACACACGCATGAAGCTGACAGGGCTGTTGAGATGGTGACGCCACGTCAGATCGGTGACGGCGGCGCTCGGATTCCAACGGCAACGGCGAACGACGGCTCTTCAATGCCTGTGAGTGGTACCAGGAGATAGCTGAGGTTATTGCGCACATGTGGGTGCACTCACTGGTGGTTGAGGTGGACGATGACGGCCAGCGGTGAGGTTCAAGCGGAGAAGGTGGCACGGTTGTTGTCGGACGAGGGTTACGGCGGTGCTCCGGCGACACAGTGGGGCTTTGGAGGTAGAGGATGCGACGGCGAACCCGGCAGTGTAGACTGTAGGGAAATGGGTAGGCTACACTAGCGCAAATTAAAAATTCTACCCGTAAACCAAGATCACTGCAGTTATAGATCACGGTCTTACCACTAGACGCGCAGGTGCGGAAGTTGATGTAGCGCGTCGGGGTAGTGTAGTCGTACCAAGTTGATGCAGTACGTCGGGGCCGAGTAGTCGTACTACTTCCTCGTGCTCGTCGCGGCGCCCCACGTCTGACTCCTTTCTTGCGGTTCGTCCCAACGCCACGGATGCGGCGCCTCCAAAGGTATCCACACGTGCGGAGGAAGCGGCGCGCGCGGACTACTAGATCCGCGCGGCGACTAGGGCGTGGGAGGGTGGCGGCGTGGTTTGAGGATGTCACGAAAAACTCAACCCTCAACCAGGCCCCTGCCCTCCTTTATAGGCGTCCTTATAATGGGCTTCTACGAATAGAGGCCCATTAGGACTCAATGCCCGATCTAATTCGGATCCAATCCGAATTAGGCTTCACTTTAAGTGTGTGACCCTATGGTTCACATATGTTTATACATGACGCGAGTACACATACTTGGTCAATAGTTGGTAGCGCCTCTAGCAAGGCGTGCCAACTCCTAAACATACGTAAAGATCATATCGGACGAACCATCACAACGTTATGTACATGCCAATCCCTTTGCCTCACGATATTGGTCGAGCTCCAAGTGACCACTCTTTCTCGATCACGTGATCCGGAATCCCTTACTAGGTTAACTCTTAACCTTAAGTAGCATGGCCATGCATTTCGGATCCGATCACTCGAGGCCCAGAGATATCTCTCGGGTAGAGAGGGGCAAATCCCATCTCGACCGACCATGCCTCATGACATGCTTCATGACAAACCGAAAGCTACCTTTATAACTACCCGATTCACGGAGTAGCGTTTGATAGCCCCTAAGTAGGTCGATTCACATCTCAAGTACATGCGACAATCTCAGGTCTAAGGACAAGGCGTACACATTGTGTAGAGAGAACCATAAGAATAATTACTATGTCTCATGTTGGGTCGGTCCAACCCCATGTTCTAAACATGTGTCCACATTATTGGTTTGACATCTCCATGTCTATGACACATGAAACATGGTCATCAACCGATACATGTGCTAATCCATCATTCACGTGTGTCCTCACATGAACTCCGACTAGGGACAACTTTAGAATAACCATACAAGTAAAGAGTTTCACAAACAAGTCACATACTTGTTAATCAACACAAAGGCAATATTCAAGGAACATTTATTAAATCATGGATACAATGAAATATCATCATCAATATGATTGCCTCTAGGGCATATCTCCAACAGTCTCCCACTTGCACTAGAGTCAATCTAGAAGATATCTAATACCCATAGCTCTTGTGTGCGCCTCATGCTTAGGTGTGGGAGAGGCTTAGTCAAAGGATGCAAATATTCAAATCAGTGTGTATTTTGCATATCTTTAAATCTCCTCGATTAAGGATCTCTCGAATGAGATGAAACCGCAGATATGTGTTTGTTCTTTTGGTGATTCCTCGGCTCCTTGGCTTGCGCAATGGCCCCATTGTTATCACGATAAAGATCCATAGATCGCACGCACTAGGAACCACACCTAGTTCGTTATGAACTTCCTTATCCAAACACCTTCCTTCTTTGCTTGAAGCGCAATGTACTCGACCTCAGTTGTAGAAGTCAAACCATGATCTCCTGCTTGGAACTCTTCCAACTTACCGCACCACCATTCAAAAGGAACACAAAACCCGATTGCGATTTGTAATCATCTTTGTCGGTTTGGAAGGTTGCATCGGTGTAACCATTTACAACGAGCTCTTCCTCACCTCAGTAGACTAGGAACACATCCTTAGTTCTTCTCAAATACTTGAGGATGTTTT
The DNA here is from genome assembly GCA_036346255.1 of Ampelocalamus luodianensis. Lineage (NCBI taxonomy): Eukaryota > Viridiplantae > Streptophyta > Magnoliopsida > Poales > Poaceae > Ampelocalamus > Ampelocalamus luodianensis. Next base: position 16,754,022 of record CM070628.1, read on the forward strand.
TAAGCTGCTGTCGATGACTCTCACTGGATCACCGGTATCTGCTCGTAACACTTAGAGCATAGGAAACATCTGGCGAGTACACATCATAGCATACATGATAGATCCAATGGCGAAGCATATGGAATCTTACTCATGCGATCTCGCTCATCGGTTGTCGAAGGACACGAGTCTTGCCAAGATTTATGCCATGAGACATGGGCAAGAACCCTTTCTTTGCCTCCTCCATGTTGAACCGTTTCAACACTTTGTCAATGTAAGTACTACGGCTTAATCCTATTAGCCTTTTTGATCTATCTCTATAGATCTTAATACCCAAAATATATGCCGCTTCCCTAAGTCCTTCATTGAGAAACTATTTTTGGTGAGGTCTTAACGGACTCGAGCATAGGAATATCATTTCCAATCGTTAATATGTCATCTACATATAAGATTAGAAATCGAGTGAGCTCCCACTTGTCTTCTTGTAAACACAAGATTCTTCTTCGTTTTGATGAAGTCAAACCCTTTGACCACTTCATCAAAGCAGATGTTCCAACTCGAGATGCTTGCTTCAATCCATAAATGGATTTTTGAAGTTTGCATACTTTTCTAGCATTGTTTGGATCGACAAAACCCTCGGTGTATCATATACACGTCCTCGGTTAAATTTCCATTAAGGAAAGCCGTTTTGACATCCATCCGCCATATCTCATAGTCGAAATATGCGCAATAGCTAGAATGATCCGTATTGATTTAAGCATCGCTACGGTGAGAAAGTCTCATCGTAGTCAACTCCTTGAACTTGCGAAAACCTTTGCGACAAGTCGAGCTTTATGGATATGAACATTTCCATCCATATCAATCTTCCTTTTGTAGATCCATTTGCACTCTATGGTTTTAACACCATCAAAGGTCAACCAAATTCCAAACTTGATTGTCTCCATGGATGCTATCTCGGATCTCATGGCACTATGCCATTTCTCAGTGCTGGTCCATCATTGCTTCCGCATAGGTCGAGGCTCATCATTGTCTAACAATAATATATCTCGCGCATTGCGAGCCTTCCGACCTTCGTGGTGGTGGTGCTTTGTGAGGACCCCGATTTATTTGGCTTGTAATGCTTAACCAACCACTGGTCCTAGCATCACAAATCAAATAAAGCGATCCTCGAGATATGTATACTTCGAAAGCGATATCGCACCTCGTTACAAAATTAGACATCAACTCCATTCAAAACATAGAGTCCAAACATTACACTACAAGCGGAAGATAAACAAATAGTAACAATATTATGGACATAGGCCGACGGCCAAAGATACACAAATAACAAGAACGGCGGTGAAGCAAAAGTGCCATAAGATGGCTATAAACAAAGCCAATCGCGTGCCTTCAACCCACAAGGCATCCGCCAGGACCGCCAAGACTAGTCGTCACCCACGGCGACGGCCTGACTCACGAAGTGAGGACCACGAGGCTCACCTTCTTCCTCTGCAACAAAAACATTAAGCAAAGCACACGAGTACAAAGATTGTCTTTGTACCCGCAAGAACGGCGTGTAAACTAGCGGACTGTTCATATGCTACATGCGGGCTTGTGCAGTGGAGGCCATATGTTTCATTTGCATAAAGCCAATTTTCATTTGCAATAAGGTAATACAGTTTTAAAGGCAAGTTTGCAATTCATTTTTAAGATTGAAATAACGATAAGGATAATAATAACAAAAGCGAAAGATAAACAACCTAGAAGTGACTATCCCAATAGTCACCACAACAATACACGAATCCGATTCGTACCACCCATCAAGTTTTAATTTAAATGTTGTAGTCTAGTTCTTGGGGCGTATCCGGCGTGTCCATAACCTAGGGCGAGGCTATTCGAATAGTTTTAACCTGCAGGGTGTACCAATGTACCCACACTTGCATCGCCTTTAAGCCAAAACACACTTAGAAGGTATCTTTGTACGGCTAAGTCCTACGAGACTTTTTCCAATATTGTGTATTAACTACGAGCGCTCGTATGGATAGAAACCCATACGCTTACATGGTAAAGCCGAAAAGACAACTACCCACTCAGGATAAAGCTTTTGGACAACTACCATGCTCCCACCTCCGTCCCTCCTGCGACCTCCTGCGACCGGAGCCAATACACGCCAAAGTACTAGGTCAAGAGAGGTCCCATATACTCTAGTGTGGTTTAGCGCAAAATGCTCGATGCGGTGGCGCAAGTAACTTCGGTCCTTAAGCGACTGGGCACCTTTCGATCACACCCAACAGATCACACCGACATACCATTGTGCCCAAGTCTAAATTATTTTGTTTTCATTTTTAGTTTTGCAATTAAACATAGCGAAATGCTAAAACATAAAGCTATAGTAAATTTTGTGTGATCAAGGTTACCGACTAAAGTCGATAACCGCCCGATTCTACCGATAGCTAAGCATGTCTAAGCAAGTTGACCGGATCTACTAAGTGACAAGAGATCATCCGGCGACCTTTAATCACGACAAATAACCTAGGCTCGGTAGTAGAGATCAATATTTTGTCTACAGGATATGCGACTACAGATTTAACTAACCAATTTAACACAAATTAAGCAATGCATACATACAATTTGAAACAAAATATTAGATTTTAAAATACTGGGATAAACATGATCAAGCTGCTTGCCTGGCTGCTGTTGCTCAATATGGTGCGGAGGATCGTCCTCAGGGTTGCCGCAAATATCGAAGCCTAACGATCGAACATAACGACAAATAAGAAGCGAATAACACCGACAAAACTCAAACATACAACAACACCAAAATAAGCTAAAACTCACACAGCAACCTAAGCAAGATACAACAAAATTTTAGAAGCAGAGAACAAATCATTTTAAGTTATTAGCAATTTTCTATGAATTTTCTAAGCTAAAAACACAACAAGTCACTAGTTAATTACTTAACAAATTTTCATGAACAGAAACAGTGTGTAAAACCTATCCTAATAGTTAGTATACTGAAAATGGCAAATTACAAAATTGGTTTCACTGGATTTGGACAAATATTGAAAGAGATATGCATTTTCTAATCTAGAAGATACATAAGACATCATTTTATTAATTAACAGATTTTTGCTACAGAGACATGGATGAAACTAATTTTAGTAAATAATACATTTGAAATGAAAATTAACAGCACTGGTTTCATGCAATTTGGACAAAAATTGAATTAGTTATGCATTTACAAGTTTAATTGAATTAATGACTCAACGAAAACATAAACCGAAATACTAAAGCAATGAATACTTTTCTACCGCGATCAAGAAGCCTGACCATCGACAATGGGCGCATAACGGCCGACCGGGACAGCGCACGCCTAAAGTGACGTCGGCGTATTCAAAGAATACGTCTTGACTACTAAGGTGCAAACCTAAAACACTCTCAGAAAATCGCTTCCCAACAGAGAACACGCATAACGAACTACACAAACCTAGCGACAACATGGACCCACATGGCGGCGACTCGAGGGAAATATAACGGCTGGATTAAAGGTTCTCTAAACGGATTAGCCAGCGAGGCCCACAAGGCAGAGACTCAAGGTAGACATGATTAGAGTCAAACAAATCATCACCGCGGTTCACCGGCGAGCACGGCACGGTGGCGCGGCGCAGAACCGAACTAGCAAACCGGGAGGTTTCGGGCGAAAGAGTGGTACCGGGTTCGCAAGGACCTAGCGAACTCGATGACGGTGACGCGAGCCCGATGGTCGACGGAGATGAGCTCACGACGACCGGAGGCGGAGAAGAAAGCACGGTCCACGCGGAGAAGGCGTCACGGGCTTCTAGAAGACTCGGAAGGTGTGCTTAAGCCGCCTCAACACCGGAGCAAGAAGCACACGATAACGCCGACGAAGAAAGCCCGAGGTGGCCGGAATTTCACGGCGCGAAAACCGAGCTTGAGAAGAATTGGTCGACGCCCGCAACGATGCACAAAGGCGAAACAAGCCCACCGTTAGACTCGGTGCATCAATGCGATCCTAAGGGACTAAGTGTCGGCTAGAAACTCACGAGCACTAGCAAGCTCGCGGGCCGCCGCAACCGAGGCGAGGCAGCGAAGGTGCCCTGGCGATATCTTGGGACGCCGAGGTCTGGATGGGCAAAATGGGAAGCGAAGAGAGTAGATCACGATGGTGTGGTTGCGGAATCAGAGGCGGCGCTAACACGGCGGCGCTACGCTCGAGTTTTCTCGTGAAGCTAAGAAATGGGCGAGAGAGGCGCAAGAATGGCTGCGAGAAGGAATGGGCGACCCTATGAGGTAGATGGACTTGAGCGATCCTCTAGAAGCGAACGCGCGTCCCGGCGTGGCGGCGGCGAAGCTGCGTGGCACGCATGCGCGATCGCGGCCGAGCTCCGTGGCGCGGAGTCGGCGAGGAAGAACCCGACAGTGGGACCCATATGTCGATGATAGCGGCGAAGTAGTGCGAGCGAGTCAAGCGCGGTGCGAACCGGTGGTTTGACTTCGACCCGAATGTATCGACCGTTGGATCTAAAATGAGCGGTCGAGATCGATGTATGCATTCGGACAGTCGGTTGATTCGACGCCGCGGGCCGCGACGATCGCATCGGACGGCCGACAGCCATCGGGCTCACGCGGTGCAGCTAGGCGGTGCGACCGAGTCAAGTGGCGCTGGTCGGACTCGAGTCGGGCTCGAGGTTCGAGCCGAGGAACGAGAATACCGATTTGGAGTTTTAAAAGGTGAGAGAGTTTGGAGAATTTTAGAGGTAGCTCCTCAGCTCCAAAAATTTCGAAATTTTATGGGAGCTTGCTAGGACAGAGGACAACCTTGTGTAATTTTCCAGGACTTTTATGCACTGCATTGTTCTAGAGAAAATTCACAAGCTGCTGTACTGAGGAGTTTGACCAGATTTCAAACAGAGTTGACTTGGCCATTTGAAATAGCAAACAAAATCTAAAAATTGTGAAATAATTCAGGAGGTAGATAGGATGATCAAGATGGTAGGAAAAATAATTTCAGAGGATGATCAAAGTTTGAAGGCTAAGAATTGGTGACAACAATCTCCATTCACAAGAATTTAATTCTAGAAAATGGAAATTGCTAGGGAAAAATGTAGGAACTTTCAAATGATTTGAAGAGACAACAAAAGTTTTTATTTCTCCTCAAAATTTTACATTTGAAATACAAACCCTAAGTTAGGGCTGTTACAAATCTCCCCCTTACAGAATCTCGCCAGAGATTACGATCCTTGGGAGAAGAAGGATGGGTAATGCGCTGGAGGCGATCTTCCCGCTCCCAAGTGGCTTCATCCTCGGAGTGGTTCGACCACTGAACTTTGAGGAACTTGATCACACGGTTCCTCGTTCTGCGTTCAGCTTCTTCGAGGATACGAACGGGACGCTCACGATAAGACAGATCTTCCTGCACATCGATATTTTCCAATGGTGTCTCCTCAACCGGAACGCGGAGGCACTTCTTCAATTGTGACACATGGAAAACATCATGCACCCCTTCGAGTGTAGCCGGCAACTCCAACTTGTATGCAACGGCTCCCACTTTCTTGATGATGCGATATGGCCCGACATATCGAGGAGCCAGGTTGCCCTTGACACCTAAACGGCGATGTCCTTCAGAGGTGAGACTTTGAGATACACAAAGTCATTGGGCTGAAACTCAACTCACGACGACGCCGATCGCGCATAGCTCTTACGCTCGGTGAGCTACGCGCAAGTGCTCACGAATCAAGCGCACTTGACTTTGGCCTCATTGATGGAATCGAGCTAAAGAAGCGCCTTTCACGATCTACGACCGGTTCAGCGGTGTTCTGCGGCGCCTCCCATACAAAGCCTCAAGCGGTGCCATCCGAGACTAGCTGGAAGTTGTTGTTGTAGGAGAACTCGGCAAGTGGTAGGCACTTCTCCCAATTCTTCCCATAGGAAAGAACACAAGCACGGAGCATGTCTTCAAGCACACGGTTGACGCGCTCCGTCGACCATCGATCCCGAGGATGATAGGTGAGTGAATGAAAGCGGGTCCCCATGGCTTCCTGCAGACTATGCCAAAACCGAGAGGTGAGCAGAGAACCACGATCGACACAATTGTTCGTGGCACACCATGCGAGACTCACAATACGGGATAGGTAAAGATCCGCTAAGCGATTCACATCAATCTTCGATCGCCTTTGGAAGGAAATGAGCCACCTTCGTCAATCGATCAATGATAACCCATAATGCATCCTTCCTGCAGAGTGCAGGCGGACCGGTGACAAAATCCATGCCTACGTAATCCCACTTCCATTCGGTATAGGTAAGGGTGAAGAAGACCATTTGACGCCGATGCTCGGCCTTGACACGACAACATATGTCACATCGGCCACGAACACGCAATCTCGCGCTTCATGCGAGTCCACCGAATCTCGCGCAGATCTTGGTACATTTTAGTGGCCCGGGATGGATGGACAAAGGCGAATCATGGGCCTCTGAAGAATCAAATCCCGCAACTCGGGACCTTTGGGACCACAAGACGCTGCCCAAACCATACGACACCGTGCTCATCTTACGTGAAACACTTGGTGATCCATCCTTGATATTCGCTGATTTTACCCACACCATCATCGATTCTTTGTCTTTGCCTTGATCCGATCCACCAAGGTTGGTTGTACAACCAAGGCGACAAGGAACCATGCTCAACTAAACCCAAGTTGAGGCTGAAACTCGCTGCCAGATGCGGTTCTTTGCTCTTGGATCATCATAGTATTGCAATACACCTTTCGACTAAGTGCATCGGCAACCACATTGGCCTTGCCGGTGATACGAATACCCATATCATAATCTTTGATCAATTCTAGCCATCTCCTCTGCACGAGGTTCAGATCCGGTGAGTGAATAAGTATTTCAAACTCTTGTGGTGAATACACCTCACAGTTACCGATCGATAATGCCGCCAAATCTTGAGTGCATGAACCACAGCGACAAGCTCTAAATCATGGGTGGGATAGTTGAGCTCATGAGGCCTCAATTGCTGGATGCATAGGCAAGCGCCTTGCCTTCTGCATAAGAACACATCCGAGTCCCCGACGAGGCATCGCAATAAATATCGAAGCTCTTGTGGATATCGGGAAGAGTAAGGACTGGAGTGAAGTCAATCGCTGTTTGAGCTCCCGAAAGCTCTCATCACAAGCAGAGGACCATACAAACTTCTTGTCCTTCTTAAGCAATTCGGTCATCGGCTGCGATCTTGGAGAAGTTCTCGATAAAGCGGCGATAGTAGCTAGCTAAACCAAGAAAACTCCGCACATCGATGGATCGACTTGGTGGCCCCAAGATAGAACATCGCGACCTTCTTTGGGATCCACGGCTATGCCTCATTGAAAGAACATGGCCCAAAAATGCTACTTCCTTCAACGAGAACTCACATTTGTCGAACTTCGATACGGTGATGCTCCCGCAACTTGCCCAAAACAATCTTGGATGCTCAAGATGCTCTACTTCAGTCTTGGAATAGATAAGAATGTCATCAATAAAACCACCACAAATTTGTCCAAATATTCCATGAATACGAATTCATAAGGTTCATGAACAACGCTGGAGCATTGGTCAAACCGAAGACATGACGGTGTACTCGTCTGAGCCATAACGAGTAGTGAAAGCCGTCTTGGAATATCCTCACTACGATCCGGACTTGATGATAGCCCGATCTCGAGATCAATCTTGGAGAACACCGAGCTCCGGACAACCGGTCAAAAGATCATCAATGCGGGCGAGAGGATATTTGTTCTTCACCGTCACTTCATTGAGAGGGCGGTAGTCAACACATGCGCAAAGTCTTGTCCTTCTTCTTCACAAAGATCACCGGACAACCCCAAGGAGATGAACTGGGGCGGATGAAACCCTTTGCTTGGAGCTCACCAAGTCGCTTCTTCAATTCTTCTAGCTCATTGGGAGGCATCCGTCTGGCGCCGAAATCGGAGCGTACAGGGCAACAACTTCGATGGCAAACTCGGATCTCGAACCGAGGCATCCCGGGCAAGTCTTCGGGAAAGACATCCCCAAAGTCAGATACTATGGGAACATCCTGAATCTGCAAGGCTGGCTTTGTCTCTAATGCACATAGATGTGGCCCCTGCAGCTGCGGCGAAAATCCGACTTGCTCGCCTGAAGGGCTGGTAAGGTAGACAATCTTCCTGGCACAATCGATTTGCCCCAAGTGTTGGGACAACCAATCCATGCCAAGAATCACATCCAGACTCGAATGGCGAGCGAGAATGAGATTTGCCAAAAATCCCACTCCTTCAACTATGATAGGAACATCCCGACACTGTAAATCAGCTCTCATTTCCGCCCCCGGAGAGCGGATGAGCAAAGGAACCCCCAAAGGTACACAGTGAAGACTACTAGCAGCAGCAAATGATCTTGAAATAAAAGAATGCGATGCTCCAGAATCAAATAATACTGCAGCAGGACGAGAATTAACAAGAAGTGTACCCATCACGACATCCGGCGCCTCTGAGCCTCCTCGGTGAAAGGTGGTTCACTCGACACGCCCGCACTCGGGCTTCGGATCACCTTACGTGGTGGATGACCACTCCCCCGCGTCCTCCATTAGGGCGAGGCCGCTGCAACACTCGAGGCGTGCATTCGCATAATGGCCCTTGTTGTGGCGCGAAAACAAGTAACCTCGGCCGCCGGATTGCGGAGGCCGCTGTCTTTGGATCGCAGCGCACGTGGCTGAAACACGGCCTGCGGTGGGCGAGGAGCCGGTGCAGATGGTCTCGACGCCGGTGGAGCAAAAGAACGGGCCATCGTGCCGCCCCCGAGGACGAACGAGGTGGTGTGAGTAGACCGATCGCCTCCCATTTGCGCTATGGACTCGCCGGCGCCTTTGCCTTATGCTCGCAACGATGGCCTTATCTACCAAGGCTGAAAGTCCGAGAAGTCCACAATAGATAGCTTGTCCTGCGGCTCCTCGGACAAGCCATCCATAAACTTCTCTGCTAGCCTCATCCGAGGCCACCTCACCCGAGCATAACGAGCGGATGATTGAACTCGTAAAGGTACTCGTCATGCATTTGCGCCCTTGCTTGAGCGCGAGGAACTCCTTTTTCTTCAGCTTCATCAGGCCATCTGGGATGTGGGCCCGACGAAAAGCTGACCGGAACTCCTCCCACGCGACCACATGGCCCGCGGGTTGCATGGCGAGATAGTTCTCCCACCATGAGAGTGCTGCGCCCTCAGGCGGTGGGGACGCGAAGAGTGCCTTATCTGCGCTGGCATCGAGCTATGTTGAGCTTTCGCTCAACCATGCGCAGCCAATCGTCCGCATCGAGAGGGTCCTCAGAGCGGGAGAAAGTCGGTGGCTGCGTACGGAGGAACTCTGCAAGTCCCCCGCGAGTCTGGTGGCCGCCACCACCGGCAGGAGTGGAGGTATTCCTAGCAATAACCTCCAAGATGCGCGTCGGTCCATGCGGTTTCGCTCGACCGAGCGAGCACCTCACCATGGTCTGAGGAGGGGAAGCTCCTCATCATGACCAGCTCGGCGACCGCCACGCTTCTCCGGCCATCTGTTTTACTAAGACAAGTTAGCAACAAATTTAAGAGCAAGAAAGCCAAAATTCATGAAAGCATCGAGAGAAACAAACACAAGGCGGGATAAAGTTCGACCAAAGAAAATCGGACACATAACTACTCCTTTACATCTTACCCTATTATCCCCACAAGTTTTAGTTGGATTAAACTTCATGGTTCTCCCCAAACTAATTCCACGGTAGTAACTATCTTTTGAAAGGTGAAGAGAGAAACCAAGTTTCAAAACTTAAATTAGAGTAAGATGAGTAGAAAGCTAAGATAGGTAAGGAATAAAATCTGAGAATCGCCTAGGTTTTCATAAACCTTTTATGATTTGAAGATAAGACTTTCAAAATATCCTAAGGACGACTATGCTTGGGTTACTACGGTCGAATGGCTCGATACCAACTTTGTGAGGACCCAGTTTATTTGGCTTGTAATGTAACCAACCACCGGTCCTAGCATCACAAATCAAATAAAGCGATCCTCGAGATATGTATACTTCCCGAAAGCGATATACGCACCTCGTTACAAAATTAGACATCAACTCCATTCAAAACATAGAGTCCAAACATTACACTACAAGCGGAAGATAAACAAATAGTAACAATATTACGGACATAGGCCGGCGGTGCCAAAGATACACAAATAACAAGAACGCAATGAAGCAAAAGTGCCATAAGATGGCTATAAACAAAGCCAATCGCGTGCCTTCAACCCACAAGGCATCCGACGGACCGCCAAGACTAGTCGTCACCCACGGCGACAAAGACTGACTCACGCAAGTGAGGACCACGAGGCTCACCTTCTTCCTCCGCAACAAAACATTAAGCAAAGCACACGAGTACAAAGATTGTCTTTGTACCCGCAAGACTGACGTGTAAACTAGCGCACTGTTCATATGCTACATGCAGCTTGTCAGTGGAGGCCATATGTTTCATTTGCATAAAGCCAATTTTCATTTGCAATAAGGTAATACTGCTTTAAAGGCAAGTTTGCAATTCATTTTTAAGATTGAAATAACAAATAAGGATAATAATAACAAAAGCGAAAGATAAACAACCTAGAAGTGACTATCCCAATAGTCACCACAACAATAGCACGAATCCCAGATTCGTACCACCCATCAAGTTTTAATTTAAATGTTGTAGTCTAGTTCTTGGGGGGCGTATCCGAGCGTGTCCATAACCTAGGACGAGGCTATTCGAATAGTTTTAACCTGCGGGTGTACCAATGTACCCACACTTCAGACCGCCTTTAAGCCAAAACACACTTCCGAAGGTATGCTGGCACGGCTAAGTCCTACGAGACTTTTTCCAATATTGTGTATTAACTACGAGCCGCTCGTATGGATAGAAACCCATACGCTTACATGGTAAAGCCGAAAAGACAACTACCCACTCAGGATAAAGCTTTTCGGACAACTACCATGCTCCCACCTCCGTCCCTCCTGCGACCTCCTGCGACCGAGCCAATACACGCCAAAGTACTAGGTCAAGAGAGGTCCCATATACTCTAGTGTGGTTAGCTTACGCAAAATGCTCGAGACGGTGGCGCAAGTAACTCGGTCCTTAATCGACTCGGGCACCTTTCAAATACACCCAACAGATCACACCAAAGATACCATTGTGCCCAAGTCTAAATTATTTTGTTTTCATTTTTAGTTTTGCAATTAAACATAGCAGAAATGCTAAAACATAAAGCTATAGTAAATTTTGTGTGATCAAGGTTACCGACTAAAGTCGATAACCGCTTGATTCTACCGATAGCTAAGCATGTCTAAGCAAGTTGACCGGATCTACTAAGTGACAAGAGATCATCCAATGACCTTTAATCACAGAAATAACCTAGGCTCAGTAGTAGAGATCAATATTTTGTCTACAGGATATGCAACACGATTTAACTAACCAATTTAACACAAATTAAGCAATGCATACATACAATTTGAAACAAAATATTAGATTTTAAAATCTGGGATAAACATGATCAAAGCTGCTTGCTCGCTCTTGTTGCTCAATATGGTGCGGAGGATCGTCCTCAGGGTTGCCGCAAATATCGAAGCCTAACGATCGAACATAACAGCAAATAAGAACGAATAACACCGACAAAACTCAAACATACAACAACACCAAAATAAGCTAAAACTCACACAGCAACCTAAGCAAGATACAACAAAATTTTAGAAACAGAGAACAAATCATTTTAAGTTATTAGCAATTTTCTATGAATTTTCTAAGCTAAAAACACAACAAGTCACTAGTTAATTACTTAACAAATTTTCATGAACAGAAACAGTGTGTAAAACCTATCCTAATAGTTAGTATACTGAAAATGGCAAATTACAAAATTGGTTTCACTGGATTTGGACAAATATTGAAAGAGATATGCATTTTCTAATCTAGAAGATACATAAGACATCATTTTATTAATTAACAGATTTTTGCTACAGAGACATGGATGAAACTAATTTTAGTAAATAATACATTTGAAATGAAAATTAACAGACTGGTTTCATGCAATTTGGACAAAAATTGAATTAGTTATGCATTTTACAAGTTTAATTGAATTAATGACTCAACAGAAAACATAAACCGAAATACTAAAGCAATGAATACTTTTTCTACTTGATCAGAAGCTGACCAGCGACGGGCCTATGTAACGTGACCGGGACAGCGCACGCCTAAAGTGGCGTCGGCGTATTCAAAGAATACGTCTTGACTTACTAAGGTGCAAACCTAAAACACTCTCACGAGAAAAGCACGCTTCCCAACAGAGAACACGCATAACGAACTACACAAACCTAGCGACAACATGGACCCACATGACAGCGACTCGGAGGGAAATATAGCGGGCTGGATTAAAGGTTCTCTAAGCGGATTAGCCAACAGGCCCACAAGACGAGACTCAAGGTAGACATGATTAGAGTCAAACAAATCATCACCGGCGGTTCACCGCGGCGACGGCACGCGGTGGCGCGGCGCAGAACCGAACTAGCAAACCAGAGGTTTCGGCGAAAGAGTGGTACCTTCGGGTTCGCAGGACCTAGCGAACTCGATGACGGTGACGCGAGCCCGATGGTCGACGGAGATGAGCTCACGACGGCCGGAGGCGGAGAAGAAAGCACGGTCCACGCGGAGAAGGCGTCACGGGCTTCTAGAAGACTCGGAAGGTGTGCTTAAGCCGCCTCAACACCGGAGCAAGAAGCACACGATAACGCCGACGAAGAAAGCCCGAGGTGGCCGGAATTTCCACGCGCGAAACCGAGCTTGGAGAAGAATTGGTCGCACGCCCGCAACGATGCACAAAAGGCGAAACAAGCCCACCGTTAGACTCGATTGCATCAATGCGATCCTAAGGGACTAAGTGTCGAGCTAGAAACTCACGAGCACTAGCAAGCTCGCGGGGCGCCGCAACCGGAGGCGGAGGCAGCGAAGGTGCCCTGGCGATATCTCGGACGCCGAGGGTCTGGATGGGCAAAATGGAAGCGCGAAGAGAGTAGATCACGATGGCGTGGTTGCGGAATCAAGGCGGCGCTAACAGCGGCGCTACGCTCGAGTTTTCTCGTGAAGCTAAGAAATGGGCGGAGAGGCGCAAGAATGGCTGCGAAGGAATGGACGACCTATGAGGTAGATGGACTTGGTGATCCTGCGGAGGCGCACACGCGTCCCGCGTGGCGGCGGCGAGTGCGTGTACGCATGCGCGATCGCCGCCGAGCTCCGTGAGGGCGAGTCGGCGAGGAAGAACGGCAGTGGGACCCATATGTCGGTGATAGCGCGAAGTGGTGCGGCCGAGTCAAGTGCGGTGCGAACGGTGGTTTGACTCGACCGAATGTATCGACCGTTGGATCTAAAATGAGCGGTCGAGATCGATGTATGCATTCGGACAGGTCGGTTGATTCGGCGACGCGGGCCGCGACGATCGCATCGGACTACCGACGACCATCGGGCTCACGCGGTGCGGCTAGGCGGTGCGACCGAGTCAAGTGGCGTGGTCGGACTCGAGTCGGGCTCGGGTTCGAGCCCGAGGAACGATAAATACGATTTGGAGTTTTAAAAGGTGAGAGAGTTTGGAGAATTTTTAGAGGTAGCTCTCGGCTCCAAAAATTTCGAAATTTTTATGGGAGCTTGCTAGGACAGAGGACAACCTTGTGTAATTTTTCCGGGACTTTTATGCCTGCATTGTTCTAGAAAATTCGGACCTTCGAAAAACAGAGATCCAATCTATGCAATTTTACATAGGATTTTGATCGGCAAATCATATTTACCACAAATCGACTCTTGTTCGATTCGACCAATTTGTATCGATCTTCGCATCGCAACCGGTTTTACGTGTCATTGTCTACCCGATGGCGAATCCGACCGGTAGGGGTATGTTGTTTCACGACCTTAGCGGCATGATCACGGTACATCGATTATTAATCTAGGTTCGATTCGATCAATCATATTGATCTTCGCATTCCGCAATCGGTTTTACGTGTCGCTTGTCCCCGATGGCGAATCCGACCGGTAGAGGTATGTTGTTTCACGACCTTAGCGACATGATCACGAAACCGGATCAATCCATTACGAACTATACAATCGATCACATCGATCATACCGATTTACATATCGCCATATGCAAATCACCGAACCTATAACATGACAAGAACCGCTCGATACCGCTGTAGGAAGCGGGTAGGCTACACTAGCGCAAATTAAAAATTCTACCCGTAAACCAAGATCACTGCGATTATAGATCACGGTCTTACCACTAGACGCGCAGTGCGGAAGTTGATGCCGCGTCAGGCGATGTAGTCGTACCAAGTTGATGCGATGCGTCGGGCGAGTAGTCGTACTACTTCCTGCGTGCTCGTCGCGGCGCCCCACGTCTGCTCCTTTCTTGCGGTTCGTCCCAACGCCACGGATGTAGCGCCTCAAAGGTATCCACACGTGCGGGAGGAAGCGACGCACGCCGACTACTAGATCGCGCGGCGACTAGGGCGTGGGAGGGTGGCGGCCGTGGTTTGAGGATGTCACGAAAAACTCAACCCTCAACCAGCGCGCCTGCCCTCCTTTTATAGGCGTCCTTATAATGGGCTTCTACGAATAGAGGCCCATTAGGACTCAATGCCCGATCTAATTCGGATCCAATCCGAATTAGGCTTCACTTCATAAGTGTGTGACCCTATGGTTCACATATGTTTAGACATGACGCGAGTACACATACTTGGTCAATAGTTGGTAGCGGCCTCTAGCAAGGCGTGCCAACTCCTAAACATACGTAAAGATCATATCGGACGAACCATCACAACGTTATGTACATGCCAATCCCTTTGCCTCACGATATTGGTCGAGCTCCAAGCTGACCACTCTTTCTCGATCCCGTGATCCGGAATCCCTTACTAGGTTAACTCTTAACCTTAAGTAGCATGGCCATGCATTTACGGATCCGATCACTCGAGGGCGAGATATCTCGGGTAGAGAGGGCAAATCCCATCTCGACCGACCATGCCTCGCGACATGCTTCATGACAAACCCGAAGCTACCTTTATAACTACCCGATTCTGGAGTAGCGTTTGATAGCCCCTAAGTAGGTCGATTCACATCTCAAGTACATGCGACAATCTCGGTCTAAGGACAAGGCGTACACATTGTGTAGAGAGAACCATAAGAATAATTACTATGTCTCATGTTGGGTCGGTCCAACCCCATGTTCTAAACATGTGTCCACATTATTGGTTTGACATCTCCATGTCTATGACCTGTGAAACATGGTCATCAACCGATACATGTGCTAATCCATCATTCACGTGTGTCCTCACATGAACTCCGACTAGGGACAACTTTAGAATAACCATACAAGTAAAGAGTTTCACAAACAAGTCACATACTTGTTAATCAACACAAAGGCAATATTCAAGGAACATTTATTAAATCATGGATACAATGAAATATCATCATCAATATGATTGCCTCTAGGGCATATCTCCAACATAGACCACGAGCACAGGGCTTCAACGGTTGCGGTGAAATTTGAAGAAACAAAGCTCCGGCCGAAAACCCTAGAACTGAGATTGCGGTGGCACTGAGGCTTTAGGGGTGTCGTGGCTTGAGGGTTTGGGGTGCGGACGTCAATGCGATCCTGGGGGTCCTATTTATATGCTCCGAGTAGGGTTAGGGTGGCGTAAAGGCGGCGGAGTTCACAGGAGTCCGAGATGACCTCGCGAAGGATTTGGAGATAGAAACGAATCCGAGATTTGATTTCAAGTGAAACGAGTGCGGGAGAGATAAGGCTTCTAGAATCCGGGGTCCACGCGAAGAATTGGGGCCATTTGCACTGTTGTTGGACGAAGTTCAGAGATGCGATAATGGCGGACGAGGTGCACGGCTTCGCGATGAAGAAAGTGGCGCGGAGACAAGGACTGTGGGGCCCACCGGTCAGAGACAAAGGGCGCAACGCAAAGGCTCAACCTGATCTGACCGTCCAAAACAAATCGGACGATCCAAAGCCCCGGTGACGTTCGGACCTCTAATCATCCAATCTCATCGGACCGTTGGAAGCAGATCCAACGGCTACGGGTGAAACGCTGCGCACGGAGAGAGAAAGGGAGAGATTGACAAGCGGGGTCCACCTGTCAATGAAAGCGGGCGTGCGCGCGGGCTGGCTGGGCTGCACAGGGTTGGGCCAAAGGAGGCTTAGGCTGGGTCTCGGCCCACAAGGATTTTTGAGATTTTAAATAGGTTTTCTGTTTTAGAAAATATTGAAAATTCAAATAAGCAATAGAAAATAGCAAATGAACTCAGAAAAATTCTAGAAAATATATCTGAGCACATAGAATCCAAATAAAATAGCTTTGCACTTGTTGCTGTTGACTTTAATCATATTAAATTGTTTTGACACTAAAGTCCATGTTTAAGCTTTGAATTAAATTCAAATAAAATCTGAATGGTGAATTTTCTTCCTACTAACTATTTAAAAGATTTTTAAAGCTCAGAAAATTGGGATGTTACATCTAAGTAATTGTCGTTCTATCAGACCATAATGAAAATGTTAGGACGAGTGAAGAGAGATATTGCAAAGACCCAAGAGCTTGACGATATAATTTAGGATCAGCCAATGGCGAGCCATCTGATAATTTAAGCACTTCAGTTGTAGCATTGGGCGTTGAGACAGCCTTGGCGTCAGCCATGTTAAGTCGATGCAATAGGTCACTGATATGTCGATGCAAGAGGTCACTGATATACTTCCTTTGAGATAAGAACAAGCCATTAGCTCTTGCCTATGAATGGGATGCCTACTTCCCGTTAAGTCAAAATACCTCATAGACATATTTTATATAATACTTAGTTAGTTAAAGAGAAAGGTGAAGATGGTTTCTGACAATTTTTTGAGTCCCCTTGTTCCCGAGTAAGAAAACGGATGCACGTTAGCTTAGTGTCGACATGAAGGCGAGTAGTGCTGGTGGCTATTCTAGTGTGTCCCAAGGGACTTCTTCTTTGAGCGACAATGATGCTTTGTCCCCTTGGACCGTGTCTCCTAGTAGATCCTTACACAATTACTCATTTTGTGAGAAGGATGAGCATCTTGTGAACTTTTATTTTCAATGTGCAAAACTCTTGCATCAAGTCTATGCTTCTATGTCTCCGAGTGTGCATAGTCTTTCTCGTGGCAGGAATAGTCGTGAGTCTAGCATGAAGGCTCGTTTTGTTGATGGTTCTTTTGACACCTTTTCTATTGATGTTGGATTATATCGTGGACGTGGATTTCATGGTTTTAGGTTTAGTCTAGTGGTGGATCTCATTTTCTCCATCGAGGTGTGCACCCACGGCGAGGTCTTGTGAGCTCTTTTGGTGCATTTGTTGGTTCTCATCGTAAGGCTTCCAATCAAGGTCTTCGCTGCTTTCCTAGAAATAGCCCTCGCTTTTCCCATTGAGGTGTCCATTCGCGGTGTGCCTCTAAGGATGTTTTTGGACTTCTTGCATGAACCATCATTTGCATCATGCTAACTCATATAATGGTTAAGTTGCTTCTAGTGGTTGTGTGTCCAAGTTTTGGGTTTCCAATTATTTACTCACTAACCCTTCGGGATCCAAGACTTGTGCACCTTGTTCTTCTCATGTGTAGGTTCCGGGGTTGCAAGTTGGAGAACATGGGTTTGATTGGTTCCGGTCTTTTGCTTCATCACATGATCGGGACACTTAATGGTTCTCCAAGAGGCATGTGCTTTCATGTATAGCATCTTCACCTACTTTGTGAGATATCTCATATCCTCATGCATTTACATTCATGATTATCCACTCTTGGCATGTTGTGCTTATCTATGTGCTTACTTGTATCATATCGGCATGTGTTACTTTTATTATATCTTTTGTCGTGCCTTTGCTGGTATCATGCTTATGTATCCATGTCCTAGATTGTTGTTCATTATTTTCATAGATGTATGAGCTTAGTTTTGTCATCATGAGCTTGTGCTATTTTGATATATTTATTATTACGCTCTTGTTGATGTTTTGCTCTATGTCCCCATATGTTTACTTGATATCCATGTTAGCATATATTAGCCATGATTTGTTCTATGACATGTTTTATGCTTACATGGTATTGTGCCTTCTTGTAAATTGTGGATACAAGAGCTTTGCCCAAGCTACACTAGCATGCTTTACCCTTGACTTGATGTACGACATACTTTATGCTTACATGTTCAGCGGCTTTCTTGTGTACTATGGATACTTGGATCTTGTCATATCTCTTGAGCTTGTAGTATTCATGATTTGTTCATTGCCATGCCTTATCCATTCATGATTATGCTCTGAATTGTTGCTTATGATTATATGAGCTTTGAACTCTTGAACGCCTACCACTAACTCATACTTTGGATCATTTACTGTTACTCTTGTTGGTCATGTGTCTTAGTACTGTTTTCGTAGATCATGTCTCCCTAACTCAGTACCAAGGTATATACTTCTTCTGTCTCTTTGGTGTAGTCTTTTCAGTTGAGAAGGAGAATATGTGGTTCATGACTTTGGTTGTTGGTTCTCCTTCCTCATGTGTGCATTCGATGATGGCTATCAATTCTTGAGAATATAGTACGGTCCAACTTCTACTCCTCAGACTACATCTTACCGCCAAGCGGTGCGACACAGGTTTGAGCCCTTGCACCTTACATTTGTGTATGGTACTCCTATCCTGCTTTGCATAGCATCTAGTTCTTTTCAATTGTTGGGCTTGTTGAGTTCAGAATAGATTGGAGGTACACCTCTGGCTTATATCTGTCTTAGGCACTTTTCTTATTTCATGGTCTACACTCTCTTCATAGCTTAGGTCGAGCTTGTCAGTCCAGTCACTAGTTTTTAGCAGGCTTTGTGTAGTTTGTCCTTGAGGAACTTTTGCGATAACTAGTGTTGGTGTTTCGCTCCCTAGTTATGAGATATTCTTTTCGTAGAGACCATGTGGAGTAAGAGGTTCATTGTGTTAGAGTTTGTGGATTCTGAAACCTAGTTAGCGGATATCCTCACCAATCCCTTCGATCCTACTAGGTTTGCCTTCTTGATGAGTGAATTGGGGGTAGTTTATCCTTATGGGCTGGTTTGAAGGGGAGTTGTTTCGCTTTGGTCTTTCTTCGGCTTTTATTGTTTTTCCTTCTCTTGCATCTCATACATTATGAGATATTGCATTCATGAATATGAAAAATAAAAAATGATGCATTATAATATAGTTTTGTTGCTTCAACTTATAGTTTCATGAAGCTTTGCTTATTGCCCTTGTTGATGTTTCTAGCTTTTGATTGATGCCATGATATAGCTTGTATGCTTGTTTAGTATGATTAATTTGCTTAACTACTTGATGCTTTGGCATGTGACTTAGAGCTACAAGGTCTAGCCTTAATCTAAAATCAGCTAGTGGCATCTAAATTCAACATGTGGTTTGAGTCGAGCTAGGCTTTTATGTCTTTTGAGATCTTGAACATGCCTCTTGGTTGCAATTTAGAATTACTTGACTTATCTTGAATCTGTCTTGAACTTAAAAGTAAACCTTGAACAATTTATTACTTTTGCTCAATTTTAGTGCTCTAACTAAAAATGCTTTGATATCACGGTGATAGCTCACTACTCGCAAATGTTTTGTTACACACCTAGAGCAATCATTAATGTAACTTGTGACAGTGATCTTTTATGCTAAATATGTTATTTATATGTGATATCATTGGTACTACTAGCTCGATAGTGGTTTGTTATACCACACTAGAGCCTTTTCATGCTAAAATTGCAATTAAAATGAAATTGAGCAAGTTGATTCAAGTTGTAGGCTTTGTAATCCTTCTAGTAATCAATGCTTGTTTTATTATCTTGGTTTACATGCTTGCCGTGGTTTAGTTCTTACTTTTGCACTCTAAAATTTGTGCTCCATTCAGATTATCATTAAGTGGTTTCAGTTTATTCACTAGACTAGATGGCTATTGGATATATGTCTTGATGTCAATCTGTAGCTTGCCACTCATGATGTGCTAGCTTTCATACTTGATATATCTTGTGCTTTAGTAGATGTTGTTTCTTCATATTGGGTAATCTACAAAGCTTCATATCCTTAAAATCCAAAAATAAAAATGAAGCCACTCCATTGCATTTCATTCATGCTCTTTGTTATGTTTCTTCCCTTCATCTCCTTGATTTAAATTCTTAAATGGATGAGAGGAAGACATGATTCCTTGATTACTACATTGTCGGAGGGGGAGAGAATGTGGAAAAAATGCTTGAAAAAGGGCTAAGCTTGTGAACAAGGGGATAAAATGTCTAGAGTAGTAGATCTCAGTAAAGGGGAGCATTTCATATGCATTATTGTGCTCCAATGTTCATTTATTGGTTCAAATTGCAAAATCCCTCAAAACTGACTTCTCAGTATGATCTAAGGTCAAATTGTACAATTGTTCTTTCATATGGACCTTTAGTGAGCTTTTGAATCCATCTTCCCAAATTGAAGCTTTTATGTGTTTTCTTGACTCTACTAGTTTACTTTTTCATTCTACAAGCCAACTTGATAATTTTCATGGATTTCTCCTTCTTGATGACCAAGTTGAGCCTTTGTGCAAAATCGAGCTTGTATTTCAAATCAACCTCCAAATTGTATTTTTGGTAGATTGCCAATGTGTTCATCAAGGGGGATTGTAGATAGGTGATGAAGAATTGACATCGTTGTCGAAGAGTTTAGGGAGCTAGTTCTCTGTTTTGCAAAAATTGTCCTGCATTCATGAGATAGAATGTCGAACCCGGAGTAACAACCCTAGATTCTCTGTGTATTCTACACTAGTCCCTAGAACAATAGCTAGTGTACACAGTACAAACAAATATGGTAACATCCTCATCTTACAGTTTTATTAATAATTAGTAGAGTTTTACAAGAATGGCTTACAAGCCAACAATAAAGAGCACATCAGAATACAAAGTTGTAGTAGGGCCCAGCAAATCTGCCATAAGCAATCAACTGGGGTAGCGGCCTAGTCAACGAAATCAGCAGTGACAAAGTCATTCTCCTCTGAACAATATTTTATTAAGCAAGGTTGAGTACAAATATGTACTCCGTAAGGTACATCCATAACAGAATTAATGCATGCAGGGATATTATCAAAGGAAGGCTTACATGTATGTTTGTGCTTAAAGTTGTATTTTGCATTTTGAATACGTTAGCTAAGTTCAAAAGCTCAAGTTTTGTAATATCTAAAATTGAGTTTTAAGGCATTAATAAATCTTAGTGTAGGCACCAACCTAACACTAACTTAAACACGGGCACCAACCCAGTTCTTCAACCCAACCTTTTCTCATGAACACCCATCCATATTATAAACTATTTTATAAAACATTTTGAAAATAAAAGCAAAGTCTAATCCTTGAATAGCTTTGCTTAGCATGCCTATGACCATGGGCATGACTATCTGAATAGTTTTATACTTTGTAGAGGTGGTATAACTTTACCCACAAGAGATAATCAACTTAATATGTCGGCCAAGACACGCTTCTGTAGACATACGACTAAGTGGTTATCACAAGGCCTTCACAATGTGCCATCCCAAAGTAGTCATGTCTGCTACGGTTTCACCGCCATTGGGTTGCATAGAATCGAATGGCATAACTATCGGGACCCAAAATTATGATTCAGGAACCCTCTGTAGTTTTTGAACTAGCCCAAGATCAGTAGTTAGCTCACACAGTAAATAGTGATGAAATAGCATCCATTTATTTGATTTAACTAAAAAGATCTCAAAATAACAAATAGTAATAATAACTGGACCTTATGGTCAATATTTACTTAACTTGCCACGTAGGGCTAAAGAAACAAATAAACTCTTGCAGCGGAATGAAAAACTTGGAAAGCCAATCAACATGCCCACAGGCAATCGAGTGGAGAACACATCCTAATCTGCAAAGCCTTCATGGTACTCTTGAACAAAGAACTCTTGAGCAGCTTGGTATTCTTCAACTGAGCAGCAGAAATTGGAGTCGTGAGCACATAAAATACTCAGCAAGTCGTAGAGAAATAGTATGCAAATAGTATTCATGCAGGGCTTGAACAAAGGTTCGTTGTATGGTTCTTTTGCGTAAAGCAGCATTAACGATAAATACAATAAATAGATTGAATTGCATAATTAAAAAGAATAATAAATAAATAAACAATTATTTTGAAACAACCAGTGAATTCCCCATTCACTTCCCAAGACAAACCACCAAGTGAATTACCCATTCACCAAACGAACATTATATTCATCAAGTGAACTTCTCATTCACACTCCGGCACATCTTATAAAGAAACTCTACCTCTCGTGTGAAATCCTCGAACCCGTCCATAACCGCAGACACGACTATTTGAATAGTTTTTAACACTCTGCATAGGTTGTACAACTTTACCACTACTACAAAACAGGCCATACAGACACCTCATCAAAGACGGTTCCAAAAGAGCCGTCTGTGTTGAACTTATACAGACGGTTCCCTTTGGAACCGTCTGTGATAGTGTCTCATCACATACGGTTCTTATTACCAACCGTCTGTGATACTTCACAGATGGTTCATAATAAGAACCGTCTGTGATAGTGCCTCATCACAGACGGTTGCTTATACCAACCGTCTGTGAAGTATCCTGAGCGGTTGGAAGAAGGAGCCATGCGTGATGAGGACACCTCATCACGCAGCGGTTAGTATAACGAACCGTCTATGATACTTCACAGACGGTTCGTGATACCAACCGTCAGTGTGTGTATCCTCATCACAGACGGTTGGGATTAACAACCGTCTGTGATTTTGATTTTACCATGGCTTTAAATTTTTCTTACTCTCTGATTTTACCATGGCTGAGAATTTTTCTTACTCTCTGATTTTACCATGTCTTCAAATTTTAATTTTCAGAGAGCATGGAAAATTCTAAGCCATGATAAAATCATCTCTGATTTTACCATGGCTTCAAATTTTCAGAGAGAATGGAAAATTCTAAGCCATAGTAAAATCCAAATCACAGACGACTCTTAATACCAACCGTCCGTGATGTGATCGATCACATGACGGTTCATATTAAGAACCATGCGTGATGAGTTACTATCCGCACGGTTCGTGATACGAACCGTCTGTGATTTGTCATCACAGATGATTTTTGTATGAAACCGTCTGTGATTCGCAGCGCGGGAATTTGAATATTTTGAACGCGTGCGCGGGAGACAAAATATGTCCTTATATATTATGACCGACCTACTCTGGGCGCTCAGTCTCGCACTCCCGTAGTCCCGATCCTCCTCTGGGCTCGGTCCTCCCTTACTCCAGCAGTCCTCCTCCGAGCTCCGGCTGGTAGTTGCTCCTCCGGTCCCCCCGCAGCTCCCTGGCCCCCCGCTACACCTCCAGGCTCCGGTCCACCCTTGCTCCCGTAGTCCCCAACCTTCGACGTGGTCTTCCTCCCCAACAGCTGAGAGTCGACGCCGACACCAACGCTGACCTCCTCCAGTCCTCCTCCGACGCCGATGTCTCTAGTATATGAGGTTCTGTTGGTACTTTTGTATATGAGGTTCTATTAGATTCAGATCCAGATTTGTATGTATGAGCTTGAGGTACTTGTGTTAGATTTATATTCAGATTTCTGTTAGTTTTTCCTCCATATTCTACTTCTGTTGGTACTTGTATATGACCGAGTGTATGCGTGTATCCATGAATCCATGGCTTGAGAAATTTATTGGGAAGCTTAGGAGTTGGGAATCCATGTATGTGTATTAATGAATCCATGTTTGGGAGGCTTCGGAAATGGCAGTGTATGTGTATGAGTGTATCCATGAAATGGCAATTTTTTTTTTTTGCAATCAAAAAACTATCACGACGATTGAGAACAAAAGCGTCAGTGGCAGCTATCACAGACGGTTCGAACAAGAACCGCTCGTGATAATCAATTATCACGAGCGGTTCTTGTTCGAACCGTGCGTGATAGCTGTTTTCCTGACGGCTCTTTTTCGAACCGTGCGCTGATAGCTTTATCACGACGGCTCAAAAACCGTCGTGATAACCGTCTGTTACCACAGGCGTACTTTTACTGACGGTTGGAAACCGTCGTGATAACGAACCGGCAAATGCGTGATGAGGCTTTCTGTAGTAGTATACCCACAAGAGATAATTAACTTATAATGTCCACTCACACACTTTCGTAGGTATGCGACTAAGAGATTATCACAAGGCCTTTACAAATCTCTGCTTTGACCTAGTTCTGTTCGCTAAGGTTTCACCTACCGGGCCCCCTTTTGCGCAAAACACAACCGAAATAGAACAATCAAAACATTGCTAATTAATTAGCCAGATCCATCCCATACCAGATATATGGTTGTATGGTTAAGGCCCAGTTCAATAGCTTACAAGATTAAGTCCTTGACAAGTTACTCAGGCAAATCTACCACACCCCCTTTACTGCACGATCGCTCGCCCGAGCGTAAATCATTTTATTCAACTAAGACCAATGACATACCCTGTCATGGTACATAAATTTTAATAAAAGTGGCTAACCACCATAATTTCATATCTCATTAAGTCAAATTCAACATTATCTGTACATGTGATGATGAACCCATCGCAACTATAAGCTTGACTAAGCATCTGTACGATACCCATGTTGGTGATACAAATATATCCAACTAATGTTAACCATTCTTTGGTGACAATGGATATATGGCATTCAAATATTCAATGGAGGCATAATAAAAACAGGTAATAGGTAAACCCAAAGCAGTTGATATAAAGATAGTATGCAGTTGATATAAAACAATATACTTTTGAAATCGTAGGTTCAATATGATCAAAGGACTATGAGGCCTTGGCTTTGACTCTGCTCACTTACCACACTTGGATCTTCGAAGTTTGCTTCTGCTCTTGCTCCGCAAAATAGATTGTCTAACTAGAGAGAAAACAATAGGCAAAGCACAAATAAATTCAAATAAAATTCAAAAACAATGAAACCAACTCTAAAAGAAAGAGCTCAGTTTTAGATGAATTTAAAAATTTGAATAGATTAAATTGGAGTTCGTATGAAGGAGAACAGTCTTTTGGAAGATTGGAATCACATGAAATAATGAAAATCAGAATTTCGGAATTTTCTTTCAAAAGAAAATTCTAGATTATGACATCAGCATGACATCATCAGGGTTTTTCGTCTAAAAAGAAAATAAAAGAAAATTGGGTTGACATGTGGGGCCAATGTGGAAGAGAGAGAACAGAGAGAGATTTACAAGGGGGTCCCACATGGCATAGGGATGGTTTATCGTAGACTAGATTTGTGGACTTTGATCTCAGGTTTGCCACATGGATTGTTTACCAGGATTGACACATAAGAAATAAAGATGAGCTGGCTGCCAATGGGGTGAGATGGCGCATGAGGTGGCAAGAGAGAAACATAGAGAGAGCAAAGAACAGAGATGGATGGCGACAATGGCGCATGGCGAGGGCAACGAAACGAGAGAGCGACGGTGAAGGACAAAAACGAGACCCCGAGGACATGGCGAAGCTCTGGGAGGCGGTGGCTTGACGATTTCGACGACGAGGTGACGGCGGTGGAGTCCTTGGCGGTGAGGAGCTCCACGGGTGATGACGAAAATGGCAAAGGAGTGGCGCCCAAGGAAAACCAAGGGGAGCACCACATCGACGATGACATGGGGAACACCATGGAGCAAAGCGGGGTGGCCGGAGTGCAAATAGGACTGCTGCGCAAAAGGAGATTACCGAATGGGTGGAAGATGACCGGTGGTGGCAATTTGGTTGTGTAAAGAGCGCAAGGAGGTGGGGGTTCGGATGAGCTAGAACACAAAGTGATGTGCTCAAAAGGGCACGAGGCTCACGAGTTGTAGATCGGTAATGGGTGGCGCTGCCGGATTTTGGGGAGATGAGGTCGACGGCGATGTAGTGGTCCTCCAGAGAAGATGTTGACAGCGATGTAGTGGTCCTCTGGAGAAGATGAAGTGAGCACCTCGAAGAACGTCCCAAGGCGAGTCTATTGGCGGTGATAGCACGGGCAAAGAGGGACCAACGGCGATGAACTTCGGCGATGAAGAAGCTTCGGTGACCGGCGGTTCTTGATGAATTCTGGTGCAATGCAGATGAGAGCGAGGCCGGTGGTTTAGGGCTTCAAAAGAGGAGGCACGAGCGAAGAGATTGATGTGAGGAGGCGAGCTTATATAGGACTGAGGAGAGGAGAGAGTCCAAGATGAGGACGACGGCGCTTTGGCATTTGGCTCGAACACGATTTAGCAAGGAGTCCAAGGAGAAGACAACACTGACCACGTAGACCCATGGTAAGAGAAACAAAGAATAAAGGAAGAAGAGGCTTAGCGCTGACTTGGGCTTCTGTCGGGCGCAAGAAAAGAAGGAAAACAGCCAAGGAGATGGGCCGAGAAAAAGAAAAGCGAAAGGAAAAGTGGGTGGTGGAAAAAGAAATAGAATGGGCCAAGGAAAAGGATGCGGCCCGAAAAGAAAGGAAAATTGGGCCCGAGAGGATTTCCAAAATAAAAAGGATTTCTAAATTAAGGAAATAGAGATAAATAAAACTAAGCTCAAATAAATAGCAATTAAATCCCAAAAATTCCTAGAAAATTCCAAAAAATTCTCTGGAACGCCAGGAACTGAAATAAAATAATCTTTAATTTAATTGAAGTTTAGATTATTCACATTAAATCTTTTTGATTTCTGAAAATTCAGATTGAGCTTTAAGTTTAACAGAAAAAATTCAAATGGTTACTTTTGTTTCTAAAACTTCAAAAACAAACCAAATTTTGGGATGTTACAATAACCAACAGTAGAACGTTGTAAATTAGTTAGCTAGGTCTGTCCCATACCTAGGCTTGTGGTATTATGAAAGGGCTTTGTAAGATACGGGTCGTAGACTGTTCCTTAATTGAATTGGGTGACTTACAATAAACCCAGATCTCGCACATTCATTGCACCCTCCTAACAACCATTTCACCCAAGTCTAAACAGGTTTTTGATTTTGTTTTGTTTTTGGAGACATTTGTAAACTTCCATGGCACACCAATGCCATATATACATTTTCAAACCATAGTTGATCTTTGGCTAAAGATTCCGAAATCAAATATTTAAGGTCTAAGCATGACTAAGCATAATTTTTCCCAAAAGGATGTAGTCAATACTATTATACTAACTATGACAAGTTATGGGGAATTCAATGTCCAAAAGTTTGACTATATAAGAGTGCTGGGATTGGCTACAATTTTTAGACATGAATTTAAATTACATTGAATAAAATTAAGGATGCAATAATAATTTAAAACATCATATAAATAATTTGAAATACTAGGATCAAACATGATTAAAGATGTAACTTGTCTTGCTCAAATAATTGTTGTTCTTGGTTGATGAAGAAATCTAGCTCTCCGGAGAGGTCGTAATCTATACGCGAAGAAAACCCAAATTCAAACAAAACTCAATTAAAATCTAAATAAAATAAAAAATTAATAATATAGGTTCTGGGAGATATATATTGAATTTATATGAATTTAGAAATTTGAATCAACTAAATCGGAGTTCGAACGAAGGAGAACATGCTCTCGGAAGATTTAAATCAAGGAAAAAGTGAGAGAAAACACTATTAGAGGATTTTCTAAATTTTCTTTCTAAAGGAAATTCCAGATTATTTTTGAATTTTGGCTAGATTTATTTTTCTAAAAGAAAAAGGAATGTGCTACTAACGTGTGGGTCTAGGTCTATGGACCAGGTCCACTAGATGGCCTTTGGTCCATGGTGGACCGGTTCACGGCACACTGTGACCTTGCCACACAAGCGTCCAAGTAGGCGCTGACTCAACTTGGCTAGGGTGAGGCAGCACACACGTGGCATGATGTGGCAGCCACATGGCAGCGACAGTGATGGCGTGCACAGGGACCGAAGGTTGTCAACGACTGGCAGCGCGGCAGCTGGCGGCAAGAGTCGCAACGAAGAGAGGGTGAGATAGGGAGTGCTACGGACATGGTCTCATCACCTAGGCACGAAGCGATGGCTGACGGTGAGGAGGAAGGCGGCGGCGCGCTCGGGTCGACGGTGGCGATGATGCTCCAGCGGTGCTCTAGTGAAGGCGAGAAGTGAATGTGGTAGAATGTTATAAGGCGAAGCCAATGGTGTGGACAAAGTTGCCAGAGCTACACAGACGGTGGTGGTGCTCGAATGTCGATGAGGAAGAAGGCCGGTTGTGGCTAGGAGAAAGGGGGAGGAGGGATGCCCTTGAGGGTGGAAGGATGAGTGAGAAGGGGCACCCGGTGCTCCCTTTTACAGGGGCCAAGATGGTTTGGAGGGGGAGATTGTGGGTGGTGTTTTCTCACCGGTGCGGGCGGCAGCGTAAATACGGTGTATAGACGATTTAAGACGATGTGAATGGCCAGAATGAAGTGCGGGGGAGTAGGGGGTCTTCAATGCCATCAAATGTGCATGAAATGGGAATCAAGCAGATGGTAGGCGGGCTCCACTTGGCAGTGAGAGGGAGACAGAGAAGGCGGGAGAGCAGGCTGGTGTGAAGAATGGGCCAGGTGGCCTGCTTCGGCGAAAGGGAAAACAAGATGGGCCGATCGAGCGAAAAAAGAAAAAGAAAATAAAAGAAAAGAAGAAAGAAAGGAGAGGTGGGTCATGGGTCAGAAAGAAAGAAATGGGCTACATGAAAAGGAGTTCGTCTTGGGAATTTAGAGATTTAAACTAATTTTTGAATTTCAAAATTAGAAAATACCAAATATAGTTCAAGAATTCTGGAAACATTCACAAAAAATGCCTGAATCATTTTAAAATTAATAAAATTATTTACAACTTAAATTTGTTCGTATTTTTGCAAATAAATTAGTTTTATTTTTAGGAAATTAGGAAAACCTGTTTAAAATCTAGAAAATTCAAGAAAACTCTTTTAAATTTTAGAAAAAAACACTAAAATAATAATTTTAATATTTTTATTTTTACTAACAGAGCTTTGGAATGTTACATAGGCGGTCTGATCGGACTTTATGGTGGTCTAACTGGCCTTGGCCAGGCAGTGCAGGCTTGGGGTAAATGGATACCAAATACTTCTGTAGGGTTTTTTGGGGATGTGTTTGCACTAGATGCCATTTGTCGACTATTATGAAATAAATAGAGAAAAATGGCTAAGATTCCTTGGATGAGAATGGGCTGCTCTTTATTGCAATGAACTGGCTATTACAGGGGTGCACTTGACAAGGTGATGGACTAGTCCCAATTACACAGAATGTGTTGCTTGCTTTGTCTTCAGATCGCTAGGTCTTGCCCCTTTGATCTCCCTTGACACCTCCTTAAATAATTGACGAAGAGGTGATAGTTACTCTTGGAGAAGATGCTTGTTGGAAGTGACACAACTGGTCGGGGAGGCAGTTGTCATTTCGTAAACCAACAACTGATCACTGGTTAGTGCTAGCGGGAAATGAAACCATGTAGCGGTCATTGTTAGTGACTTAGGGCCATGAAACGTCGTGTGGTTTGGAACAAATAAGACATGTGTTCCATTCATCACATGGGAGAGATATACTTGGAATCGGATCAAAGTGTCAGTTCAAAGCTTCTACAAGCAGTTATCTGGTCGGGTAGTAGGTACAGAACCTCTCCGACCAGGGTACCCATTGAGTAAACTTTGGATTCTTACGACCACAGGGGTCGTTAGCCTTAGGGGTTACGACCACAAAAGAGTATATGGTTCTTAATTAAAGATCAAGCCAATAATGAGGGTTTTAATCCTCGTCAGCTAGACCCCAACTTTATGTGAATTTGTAGTGTGAACCCTTCTATAATGAAATCTATATTGGGAAAAATCCTCGTCGTAGATAACGAGGTGGTTTGTATTCACTTTAAAATTAAGGAGCTGCCTGGGAAACCAAAGAGGTTGCTTCCTGTTGGACATCGGGAAACTCCCATTTACAGTTAATGAAGTGCGGCTATAAAATCCCTGGAGCACTTTGCTTTTAGGTTTTTACGCTCTTAGATTTTACTTTAACCCCTTTTCATTTTCTGGCCAAGAACTTCCTTCAACTTCCTTTCGTCTTCTCGCCAAAATACCAACAATGTCGGACTCAATCATCAACTGGTTGGTTTCTGACTTGAGCGAGAGGAAGCTGAAGGCTTTGGAGAAGAGCAAGATGCATCCCGATCATAGTTTGATCTCTTGGAGATTAGCTGTTGAAGAGCATTCTCCAAGCTACGAAGAGGGGAAATCCCTGTTTTCTTCGCCTATATCGAGTGCGGGTTTAGGCTACCAGCACACCCGTTCCTCTCCAAAGTCCTAGAGTACTATATAGTAGAACTGGTGAACCTAGCCCCCCAACTCGATCGCCAACATCAGCATCTTTATCTACCTCTATGAAGCATACCTAGGGATCCCGCCAGATCTGGAGGTCTTCAGGTACTTCTACAAGATGGCGAGGTCGGGGAAGTCAATGGCTTCACCCAGGGAGTGCGTTTTGCGCCTCCACGACAGAAAGGCTAATGAGTATATTCGTATGTACTCAAAGTCTTCGTGGTCGTCACGAAAGAAAAGCTGGTTCTACATGATGGTCACCAAAGGAGACAGCCTCTACTTTGCCGGCAAAGTGGCGGTCGAGAATTTGAGGTGGTGTTCCACTGCGAAGGAGGGACAAGTGGGGAGATGGATTGAAGCCATCCACCTCCTCAACATCAGGAGCCTTACTTATTGGCAAGTGGTGAAGGATTTCTCCACGCGTCGGATAAGCCCTTTGAAGTTTTGTGATCGTGCCATGCTATGGTACATTGGTCATGATGATACGACCATGGATTCCTCAGAATGTAAGTCTCGAAAGGATCCCAACCAGTGTAGTTTATTTTAGTTGATTCTTTTTGTAACCTCAAAGTTTTTCCTTTATAGCCCTTTTCTTTGAGGAAATCAGAGATCGGATCAAAATAATTTGTGCCGGGGAGCCTGGTGATAAGGCCGACGTTCCCCGGATTTTGGCTATCGCCTCTTCACAAGAGAGGATAGAAAGACTCAAGGTAAAGAATAACAACCTCTTTCCATTGTTCTTGTATTTTCTGATCGGTATACCATAATACTTCTTTAATATGTAGTCGGTCAGGGCAGATACTAGTGAGTGAGGCGAAAGCTCGAATCCTGCTGCCGCTATGACCACTTCTTCTCCAACGGCCATTCAAGATGGTAGCGTTTTGGAGGTAAAAAAGAATACCGAAAATAAATATACATTTTAGATAAAGAATTTCATCGCCAAACTAACCTTAATTTATAATTTAGGCAGGAGAATCCGCCGACCGAAGCCACCATGGTCATGGACGCTGGAGTGGTCGTGATTGACCTGGTAGTTGTTCCTGAAGCAACTGTTCTGGAGGTCAATGAAACCACCATCTCCGACCAGATGATAAAGGAACTCATTCTCGATCAATTGGTCGAGGATATTACTTTCGACCACCGATCGGAGGATGTGAGGGGTCTAACTAGCCCTACCAGGTCGAAACTGATAAAATCGGTTGAAAAGAAGAAGAGAAAGGCAAGTGCTCTGGACTTCGCTCCAGGGTGTTTCAAATAAAGATCAAGAAGAACAGGTATGTATAAATGAAGGAAAACTTATGTAAATACATTCCTTTAATATTTCTTGTATCCCGAAATCCTGACTTTCTTTTCTTTTGTAGATCCTCTGGTGTTCCAATCGCCTCTGATCTAAATGCCCCTCAGGAGGAAACTCCTGAGGAAAAGTTGGTCAGGCCAGCCCCTGAGCAGTCGAAAGCAACAATGCCTACTCAGTCCCTGGCAGCTTTGACTATGCCTTTAGAGGTGGATGCAGAAGATAAGTCTCAGTAGGCTCTGCCCGCTGCTGAGACTGAAATGGTCGAAATAATCAACCTCGCGGAGGGGAGTCCTTCAATAAGGAGGTCTCCTCGCCCCCATGACATTCCTAACCAGTCTCGAATCTTTGATGACAAAAGACTCCAGGAGTTTTGGAGAAAGGCCACAAACTGTCAATCAAAGACAGACTCTGGGACCTTTTATTCCCAATATGCTGACAAGGCGATCCAGGTAAATACCTTACGACTACTCTTATAGCATGTTTAAGAAGTTTGCTATATGTGTTTTATAGCATATGTTTGTGAATGTCGCTATGGTTGAAGAACTGACCCAGTAGCTAACTCTTCTGGAGAATAAAAACTCCGAACTAAAAAGTAAGTACTCTTCCTTTTTTTGGTTATTTTATTCCTCGCTATTTCTCAACTCCTCCCTTTTGTCATATTTGACAGAATTCGAAAAGTTTGAGAAGGAGGTCATGGCCAAAGATGCCATGATAACCAGACATGAGGAGAGGTGTAATGCCAAGGACCAGTCGATTGAAGACTTGTCAACTAGGTTCAACGAACTCTCTCTCTCAAGCACAAGGAAGCCATCGAGGCTTACGAGAAGAAAACTCAAGGTAACTGATCGTTAATCCAACCAGTGTATTATGTGTTTTAATTTCATTAACTTTTGATTCTACTCGTGCAAAGCAATCTAAAAAATAGAAAGAACAGAGAAAGCTCTTGAGTTCGAGCATGACAAGGAGAAAGAACTCGAGCGGAGTCTTGAAGAAAAGATTATTGCTCTCAACAAAATGCTTGACGATATGGGATAGCAAGCATTTTTGCCTTTTTCAAGAGATCCAGTAGAGAAGGCAAACAGCCTTGCTCGACAACTCGAGTGTCTCCAAAATCTGCCCACTACCACTCAGAAGAACCATGCGTAGACCATGAAGGACGTCGTTGCTAATGGAGTTAGCTTTGCTTTGGCAAAGCTTAAAGCTTTCGACCCCTCCATAAGTCTCCGAGCTCTTGAAGCAGACTTCAACTGCTCGGAGGATGAAGTAGCCAAGATCTTTGAAGGAGTAATGCCCTTCAGAAACAAGGTTGCAGAGGAGATGGAGGTTGGGTCTCCGTCCCAGAGCGACTAGTCTGGTGGTCCCGAAAAATAGATGGATGCAATTATTAGAATTGTAAATGTAAAAAAACTTACCTTTTGTCATCAGTAAAGCTTGTGTTTATTTTTCATCTTGCGTACTCATCTATTTCCTAGCCCGGCTGCTTGTGTAGTAGAAGAACTTACTGTGGAAGTAGTAGACTAAGAATAAGAGCATATGCTCCGACCAACGTACAAAGTATGATCTGATTATATTGTAAGAATGATCCAACTAGAATTATGAAATCAATTTGGTCAGAACCAGTGTATGACTTCGACTAGTTTTAGATCTAATTCCATAATCGAAATACTATACAATACATTTTATGGTCGGAAGATGTAAAAAGACTTGTACTGATGATAAGAATTTATGCAAAGATGTATGCAAAAGCGATAAGTGTTCTTATTTATACTTATTATCTTATCTGGTCATAAAAGGTGCTAAGAACCAAAGATATGATTGACACTTCATGAAACGTACTCATACTGAAGTTCCAACTGGCTGCAAAGATTGTAAGAAAAAGACCGTCACTAGGAAAACTCCTTCTAGTGGGCAGAACCACATGCAGAGAGGAGAGATTTCGACTAGGAGGCTTTCCGTATCTCGACCAGTTGCAAAAACAAGAGAAGGGCAGAATGTTGAAGTGAAGAAAGAAAGTCTGTAATCCCTCAAGGGTTTGTTTGGATGCTAGGGAGTAAAATCTCAGGGAAGAAAAATCCCTGAAGGGGATTTTGAGGACACATCGAATCCCCCTCAACCCTTGGGGAAAATCTTCCTAGTCGGGAATAAAATCCTTGTTGCCGTTTGGAAACAACAGGGATAAAAATCCCGGCCTTCAAAAAAAATTCAGAATTTTTTTTTTAAAAAAATCGTAATATTCAGAAAAACCATAAAACCCATAATTACAAATAAGATAATAAAAAAGTAATTTTAAAATCATGAAAATATTGAGAAAATGGTACTAAAATTCGATACCAACATTCAGATCAGATCATACATCCAAACATGCCGATCACATTCATACATGGGTAAAACTTAAACTTGTTTAACTAGTACTACTTGTACCTATAAAATTCATCATCTCTCACATACAACCAAATTACTAGCAATCTAACACTTCAAGCATCCACCCGGTCTAGATCCAGCCACGTCCTTCTACATATGGATACAAACAAGAATTTAGACACCTGCTTGCTGTTAGTTAGATGATACCATCATGAGTACCACGTTAGCAAAGAAACAAATCAATTAATATAGATAGCATTGCCAGATGGTGTAAGACTGTTGCTTCATTGGCAATTCAGCATATCACCTACATAGATCACTTGCAGGCAGTGCAAAATATTTGAGATACTAATAAATAATAAATATATATATATAACTGCACTCCACTAACAAGATACTAAGGTGCAGGCTTGTTGTGCCATATGAAATGCATGAATAAAATTTAACTGCATGAGATAATAATTACATGACCCAAAAAAAATATGAACACACAAGGAGAGGACTGAGCCAGGGTGTTGCTGCCTTCCCAACGTGCACCCAGGCCACCCAAGACTTATCTAGTATATAGTTTACAAGAAACTATGACAAATCACCATGCAAAACAGATAATTAATCCTTATCTAGTATATTACTCATGGCAGAACAATCTCCCATAATAAAATGATCGCTCTTACATAAGTAGCTTTGGATCAAATTTACTAGTTGAACTCACAAAACTAACCAGGAAGGCATAGCTTACAAAACAATCCGATTCTAACTTCTGAGAACAGAAGTAGGAACTTCCCACCACCAACCACGACCAATTCACACGAGACACGAAAGGCAAAATCCAGCAGAGGGGAAGGCAATCTCACATCCATGAGGAGCTCGGTGTCGAGGGAATGGAGATCGAGCAGCCCGGGGCTATACTCACCAGCCGCCGCCGACTCGAACGTCCACGTCTGCCTCCCGTACTCAACCTGCGCAAAGAAACCAATCAAAACCCCGTCCTCCGAGGCCCAATTCCCGAGCCACCGCCAATTCAGCTCACCTGAGGAGGCGCCACCACGGACGCCGAGGAATAGGAATAGGAGCAGTGCCGCTCATGGTGGCGGTAGCCGGCGAGGTGGGTGGGTACTGGGTTGGACTCAGGAGGAGGTGGGGGACACGTGGGGTTTGAACTGCCTAAAGATGTTACCAGTTCAGGAGGAGGAAGAAACACACCGTTGAGAGAGTGGGGGGAGAGATCTGGGGCGGAGGAACGCGACGACTGGAGCGGTGGAGCCAGGTGGCGGTGGCAGAGGGAGGGAGGTGGCGCAAGAAGAGGAAGGAGATCACGGCGCGATTGGAGTTCAGCGCAGGGGAGAAATTCCCTGTGTGCGGAGGCGCTGATTTTTTTTCCCGTGGAAACGAGGGGGATTGGCCTGGGGAATCAACTTTGCTCTGTCATCCAAACGCCCAGTTCGACCGACCCGGGGAAATTTCCCACGGGGTTTTTGGACCACGGGATTTGGCCGGGATCCCAGCCGGGATTGGTGCTCCCAAACAAGCCCTAAGCATGTAAGTAACTATATGTAGTTGTATATGTGATGCTCCTTTTACTTGTTTCCTTCTTTAAGAAAAAAAGTGTGTGATCGCTCGCGAGAACCATCTCTGTGATGGTCATAATACAGACTTTCATGGCGCGTGACTAAGATGTCATAACCAATAAGTAAAAGGTATCCTTTAGAAGGATGTCGTAGAGTAATGAATCTTCTCCGATGATCTAGACAATAATAGTATATGACTAGACAATGTATTACTGGAATATAAATAACATCACTCATCGGAAAGTAAAGAAACGATGCTTCTTTATTGAAATTGAAATTGAAACTGAAATGAACAACTATGCATAAAAGTTACGCAATTGATCAATGTTCCAAGAATTAGACAAGACACGCCCATCTGACATGGCTAGTTGTACCAAACCTGGTCCTAGTCAGGTGACTTTGACCATAGTGTATGGACCTCCCCACTTGGGAGAAAGCTTGTTGCGATTTGTCTGGCTCTGAATTTTTCTAAGAACCAGATCACCTATAGCTAGGCTGTGAGGTTGCACCTTATGACTGTGGTACCTTCTCATGGCTTATTGGTACACTATCGATCGTATCAAGTCTTTGTTTCATCTTTCCTCAAGGAAATTGATGTCGTCGAGTCGTCGTTCTTATTAAAATAATCAGTTCAAGCATAGCCGATTTTTAGTTCCGGAGGAAGCATGGATTCAGCATCGTAAACCAGAAAAATGGTGTTTCATCGGTCGCACGACTGGTCGTGGTTCGAACAACCCATAATACAAAGGGAAGTTCTTGAACCCAAGCTCCTGACCGTTGTGTTAACTGGTTGGATACTCGACGTTTTACTCCTTATATTATTATACCATTAGCTCGCTCGACTACCCCGTTACTCTGTGGGTGAGCAACGGAAGCGTAATGTATCTTGATACCTAGATCCTCATAGAATTCCTGAAAATTCCCGCTTGAGAATTGGGTACCGTTATATGTGATTATACGACTGGCTATAAAAAATCGTGTGATCACATTTTTTATGATGAACCTCTTGGCAACCTCGGCTATTACTTTAACAACTAGCTCAACTTCTATCTATTTTGTGAATGTATCAATCATGACAAAAATGAATTTAAAGCCCCCGAATGCTCTTAGGAAAGGTCCAAGAATGTCTAGTCTCTAGGTTACAAAATGCCAAGAAAGAGGTATTGTTTGGAAAGCTTATGTCGGTTGATGTACTTGTCGACTATGAAATTAACATTGTACACACTTTGTCACAAGTTCTTTTGCTTCATGAAGGGCAGTTGGCCAGTAGTATCCTTGTCTAAAGGCTCTACCAACCAGAGTTCTGTAAGAATAATGTGCTCCACAGACCCCTCCATGTATGTTGGATAATAACTTAATACCATCCGTTTGAGATATGCATCTCATCAACACTCCGTGAGCTCCCCGTTTGTAAAGGGTACTTTCAATCAAAGTGTATGATTTGGCTTGTCAAGCTATACGATCGACCTCTACATCATCTTCAAGAATTGTGCCATGCAGGCGATAATTGTAGATTGATGTCATCCAATTACTACATGGGTCGATCTATACGACTGCATGACCTCCAATGGAGTGTGTGTGTCTTCGGAATGCTCAACCACCGAGAGTGCATCGAGTTGCTTGAGAAAAACTCTAGGCGGGACCGGTGACCTCTTGGAAGCCATCCATGCCAACTGGTCTACCAGAATGTTGTCCTTTCTAGGAATATGTTGGATCTGGAAACCGAAGAAGTATTTTTCAAGTTTCCATACTTCCGCCAAATAAGATGACATCTTGGGAAAGGAACATTGATATTCCATCCCAACTTGATTCGCTACTAGTTGAGAATCGTCGTTCACTAGTAATCTATGAATCCTGAGCGCTTTGGCAGTTCGGAGTCCTGCCTGTAAACCTTCGTACTCTTCTACGTTACTGGTAGTAGGAAAGTTTTGTTGAATGGCGTATTTAATGTGTTCTCCTATAGGAGATATCAAGACAACTCCAGCCCCCGAGCCTTTGAGCATCAAAGTACCATCAAAGTACATTGTCCACTCGTCGTAGTGTTCGTACTCAAGCCCTTAGATGGGGTTCAGGGTTAGTCCATTCGGCAATGAATTCTGCTAAAGCCTAGGACTTGATTGCTATTCGTGAGATAAAATGGAGATCGAACGCCCCAAGCTTGACTACAAATTTTGCTATTCGTCTAATGATTCCCTATTTCTGAGAACTTGACCAAGAGGATATCCGGTAGGTACGACCACTTTATAGGCCTGAATGTAATGCCTTAGTTTTCTTGAAGCCGTAAAGAGGTCGTATAGCAACTTTTGTACCTATGGATATCGTTCCTTTGGTCTATGTAAGACTTCACTTACGTAATATACTAGTCGTTGGATGTTATCATACTCAATGACCAGTACAACACTGACTGCTTCTGGCGTTGCAGCCAAGTATATCAGCAATGTTTCTCCTGATCTTGGAGATACTAAGATCAGGGTACTCGTAAGGTACTTTTTGAGCTCTTCAAAGGCGTCGTTTGCTTCTTTAGTCCATTCAAAACTTTTGTGTTCCTGAAGAAGCTTAAAGAAAGGTAATCCTTTTTCTTCTAACCGTGCTATAAAACGACTTAGCGCTGCCATACAACTGGTTAGCTTCTAGATTTCGTTCTTTGTGGTCAGAGGGCACATCTGTTCGATGGCCGATATTTTACTAGGTTTGCTTCAATTCCTCTGCCGAAACTAGGAATCCAAGAAGCTTTCCAGAGGAAACTCCGAACACACACTTTTTCGGATTTAACTTAAGATTATGTGTCCTTAAGTTATTGAACGTTTCGTGTAAGTCACAAATATGATCACCAGCATTGATGTTCTTTACGACCAAGTCATCAACGTAGGCTTCCAAATTTTGACCTATTTGTGGATTAAAGGTTTTTTTTTTTGCATTAACCTTTGAAAAGTAGCACTAACATTTTTAAACCAAATGGCATCTTGACATAACAGTAAGTGCCATATGGTGTGATGAAGGAAGTTTTCTCTTCATCATATTTACTCATATTAATCTAGTGGTACCCTGAATACGCATATAAAAAACTTAATAACTCACACCCAGAAATAGAGTCTACAAGTTGATCAATGCGTGGAAGGGGAAGTCATCCTTCGGACAAGCTTTATTGAGATCTGTGAAATCAACACACATTCACCATTTCCCATTACTTTTTCTAAACATTATAGGATTGACGAGTCACTCTGGGTGGTCGACTTCATGAATAAATCCAGCATCGAGAAGCTTATCCATCTCTGATTGGATTGCCTCTATCCGATCTAGTGCGAAGTGCCTTAGCTTCAGCTTGACCGGTTTCTTGTCAGGCCAGAGAGCTATCATGTGCTCGATCATATCCCTGGGGACTCTGGGCATGTCGGATGCCTGCCAGGCGAATACATCCGAATTGGCACGGAGGAAGGAGACGAGTGACTCTTCCTATTTAGGATCAAGTCCTACTCTGACCAGTACCTTCTGGATGCTTTTATTAGTATTTCCGGGTCCAGACGATGTTTTGATGCTTTTCAGAGAAGCGCCTTTGTCGAGTGGAACCTCCTTGGTCTGGTCGAAAGGTTTTGGGGCCATCTTTGGTCTCGAGTGCTTGACCTGTGTTGAAGGTGGATTAGTATCCCTGGTCGGAAGCTTATCGACTAGTTCTAAGGACTTTCGATCGCATGCGTATGCTATCTTTCTATCCCCTCGAACCATAATAACTCCTTTTGGTCCTGATATTTTTAAACTCTGATAGTCGTAATGTGTAGCTAGCAGGAACTTTGCCAATGCCAGATGACCAAGGATTCCATTGTATGTAGTTTCAAAATCTACTACATCAAATGGAATCTTTTATGTTCGAAAGTCATCTGGCTTTCCAAACGTAACTGGTAGGGAAAGCTGCTCTATCGGTTTGGTAGTAGATCCTGGAACTATACCATGAAAGGTATATTTCATGATCTTTACCTTTGACATAGGAATTTGTATTTCTTCCAATGCTCCTGTAAACAAGATATTTAAAGAACTACCTCCATCTATCAGAACTCGATTAACTTTGTAACAACAATAGGGAACCTACCTGGTCGAGTTGAAGGGATAGGGCAGTTTTCTTTGCTGAAGGAGATAATTGTCTCTGACCACTTGGATGGCTTGATGGTGATCGAAGACTTGGTGAGGTTCACTTCCCGCTCCATGGCCTTCAGATGGCGCCTTGATTCATACAAGGAGGGTTCGCCGAAGATCATATCGACGGTGTGCTGCGGCTCCTAGTAGTCCATTTCTTTGTCTCCATCCTTGTCCTTCTTGGAGCTTGGCTCCCCAAGCTCCTGTATGGAGGGAAAAGGTCCTCTACCTGCATAATAGTCCTCTAACTTTTTCTGCCATGCTCAGTAAGTGCGTAGATCATGCTCTGCCACATGATGAAGTGGACACCACTTCTTATTCTT
Organism: Ampelocalamus luodianensis; assembly: GCA_036346255.1. Taxonomy (NCBI): domain Eukaryota; kingdom Viridiplantae; phylum Streptophyta; class Magnoliopsida; order Poales; family Poaceae; genus Ampelocalamus; species Ampelocalamus luodianensis. Next base: position 16,794,011 of record CM070628.1, read on the forward strand.
TTTGTTTTCATCGATCGGAGCCTTTGCCTTGTTCTGACCGGAATAATCCTTTTTGCCCTTGGTAAATTTCTCGAGAATTGCAAGGACCTCTTTGTTATCGTGCTTATGGTTTTTCTTACCCTTGAGATCCTTTTTATGCTTTTTCTGGTTTATCCAGGCCAGACTGAGGAATTTTCTATTTTCGATCGATGGCTTTGTTTCATTCAACCACCTCACCGGCGGCTGCATACCTATCGACCATGTCAAAAAGTTTGACGATCATTCATGGAGGGTTCATAGCAATGTCCTTCGTGAACTGTCGGTTACTCAATCCTGTTTAAAAGCCTAAATGACAAAAGAATCTGTGACCTCAGGTATAGAATTACAAACCTGGCTAAACTTTTTGATATACTGCCAGAGTTTCATTTGATTTTTGCTGGATTCGATGGAGATCGTCCTCCTTTCCGGGGCGGTCGTACGTCCTTTGAAAGTTCATGATCAAGAGATCGCAGAGTTGCTCCCAAGTGTAAATTGATCCAATCAGTAGGTTTAGTAACCAAGACCGGGCAAATCCTGAAGGGATACGGGTAGGCTACGATAGCTAGCAATTCAAAAATTCTACCACGTAAACCAGGAAGCCATACAAGTAAGAGATCATAGATCGTTACCACCAGACGCGTAGTGCAGCGGAAGAAGAGTTGGAGCAGATCGATTCAATGTACAGCGCATCGACGAAGTGGTCGTAGTCGATCGTCCAGCATCCTCACAAGTCGATCGTCTCCTCCAGCAACCTCTGCAGTTCCTTGTGAAGGTCGCGGATCGTCCTCAAGCATAACAGCAACCGCGATAGTGCCTCTACGGTATCCAAACGTCCAGGGAAGGAACACCGAACGCCGGTGTGCTAGCACCAAGTCGTACGGCAGGGCTCTCTTGAGAAGATGGCGGCTATGGTTTCAGTGGAGCAAATCACGTGGCTCACATGTCCTCACCCTTACCCAATAGCCTCAAGCATCTCCTTATATAGTGCCTGTGACGGATCCTATCTGAACACATTTTGTTCCAACCCGTTAAGTGTGTGACCCGTTAGGTTCATGCATAGTTCGGTTGTGACTCGAAAACTCCTTTTCGACCACAAGTCGTTAGCGGTTCCTAACTGGATATAACGATTCTCGAATACACACAAATTATATCGGACGAACCTTAATGCAATATGATCTATGACCAGGTCCTCATCACTTATGACTAGGTCCTATCTCTATACGACCAGTTTATATTTGGTCATGTCCAGTTCGTAACTCCTTACGACCAGGTTTCGACCACTCAGTGATTACATTCGACCAGTCTACGACCAGCTCGTATCTCCATACGATTAGTCTGTAACTAATCGAACTAAGTGACCTACTAGTGTATTATCATTGATGGACTGTTCAATACTTTCTTGATCGAGTGTCAGATAACCTTATGTGGTCGAACTCTTCGACCACCAGTGGCATGGTCATGCAGTTTCACTAGTGGTATAGCCATGCACTTTCTTTATTTGACCACTTTGAGGGGCCCAAAGATATTTCTCCTATTATGTCAGGAGGGGCAAATCCCATATCCGACCAGTCACATCCCTCTGTATGTTTCAAAGCATACCCAAAAGCTACCTTTATAACTACCTAGCTACGAGTAGCGTTTGGCAACCCCTAAGAGTGCTATTACACATATAGGGAACCTTGCTGATCTCAGGTCTAAGGATTATACATTATCATTGCTTGAGACCAACTAATGACACATAGAATCATAACAATCTTAATAGTGTCTCAAGGTGGGTCTGTCTAACCCCATGTTCTCTAACATGTGTTCACATTATCGACTCGATATCCCTACATCCATGACTGGTGAAATATGGTCATCAATCAATATATGTGTTGGTCGTAGAGTCATTAGTGTTCCGACCAGTGACATCCGACCAGGGATACAATTTAGAACAACATCATATAAGTTAAAGAGTTGGTCACATACTCATTTGACGAGGATTAAAACCTCTATGCATTATTTTTAATACATAGCAGACCATACGTCTTCGTGGTCGTAACCCCTGAGGTGAACGACCTCACTGGTCATAGAAATTACAGAGGTTACACAATGGGTACCCTGGTCGGATGAAGGCCTATGCCAAGCTCCCGACCAGGAGAACTACTCGTAAAGGGTATGAGTTGATACTTGGAACTAATTTCAGGTATATTCTCTACCATGTGATGAATGGAACACGTGCATATTCCATACCATACGACGTTCCTTATCCAGAAGCACTGATTAAACAACTACCATGCGGTTGTACCGCTCAGGCACACAACTGTCGAACGGTTGACTCTCTATCAACCGTCACTTAACTCCGACCAGTCGCAACGCTTCACATCAGACGTCTTCTCCAGAAGTAACTGCCACCTCTTCATGGGCTATTTAAAGATGGAGCATGGGATGAACAAGGAGAGGGAAAAAAGAAGGCAATCAGATTGAAGCATAGTCCTTAGATTCGTGTTTTAAGTCTGGTGTTGTAAGATAACGAGTAGTGTTCTCAGTGTAAACAGGAGTAGTTCATCATCTAGTCAGGAGGCATCCCCTGTAAAACCCAGTTCATACTAATAAAAGAGCAGTCCCATTATTACCCTAGATTTCCCTCGTCACTTTCTCCTTTTCTTTTCATAAGATCGACGTCTTGATCGTCGACAGCTGGCGCCGTCCGTGGGGAACGCGGCGTGGAATCTTGGAAGAATTACTCTGCTCATTAAATCTTTGTCCATTCCCAGTTTGTGATTGCTCATGCGGTTATGGCGGGAAGTTGGGATGAAGAAAACTAGTTCGACCTGGCGGACTAATCCAACCTCGATATGGACGCATGCATGCGCGCCATGGAGAAAAATAGAGTCTCTTCATCATCCTCCTCCTCCGCCGGTTCGCCCATCGCAGAGATCAGCGAGGTCGACCGAATGGATGAGGATACACCACTACGATCAGTGGCGGTTTCAGAGGAAGTGCTTCCGACCAGTTCGGAACACCCAAAAGCCTCAGCAAGCCTGGACTTTTCGACCGGCAAAAAAGTTGACAAAAATTCAACACCGCAACACGAGGTTCAATATACCTTTGATGCGATCATGGTTGATAGGTACTCACCGACGGCTTCTAGCAATTCCAGGAGCCAACCGACACCTGGTGACGGTGTCAATGAAACCTCCGCTGATCATAAACCAAGTGGGGATGATAAGGCTCAGCATTCGATCGGCAATTCGCTGGATCAGGTTGAGACCTTTACGGAAACCTCAGGAGGTGCTGATCTCCGACAACTCTCCATCGTGGAAGCTTCTCGTAGAAGCTCTGAAAGGCTCTCCATCGATTACGACGGAAGCTCATCAGAGGATCACTGCTGGAAGCACGAGGTCAATGCAATCGAAAATACAGATCAAAATGCTGTGTACGGTCCTCCATACGTTGCCTCGCCACCACGTAATAATGGAGATGGTACGAGCGGTCAAGCACCAAATGCCGGAGGTAGCAGAACTGGTGGACGTCCATCAGTTAATTTGCCTGATCCTGCCCCAACCAATGTAAGGGACCAGGTAAGGCCGACCAGGAGATCGGGGGGTTCAGGCCATCAGACACCTTCTGGCAGAAACCCTTCAAGACCTTCGGTAACAATACAAAACCTGCAGCGAGTTAGAGATATGTTAAATACTTCTGACCCTACTTTGGAAGAGACTCCACGCTTTGTACAACTTGTAGGTCAAGTATCAGAGATTATCCAACAGACAGTGCAGCGCACAGAAGCATATCGGGAACGAAGGCACCCGCAAAGTCAGACCATGACTTCATCACAGCATTCTTCCCGAAGCAGGGGCCAGCATGGTCGTGTTGAGGACCAGCTGATACCACGACCAACTCGACGATTCCGACCAACAAGTCATGAGGGGAGAAGACTGTTCCAGGAATCCTCACCCTCACTTCGTCGAGAGGAGCAATCGCTTGGACCTGGTGATCTTCGACATCACCTAAACCGGGCAAGCGGTCGGAGGCGTTCTAGTAACGTCCACGACCGAATCGGGACACTGGAGCACCGACAATCTAATCTTAGAAATCGGTCTCAAACCGATTATAATCCGACACCTTTTCAAAGAAGGTGCCACGAAACTATCATAGGCTGTCGAGCCTTCTCAGCAGGGCTCCAGGCTGTGCGTTGGCCAAATAGGTTCCGACCGGCCAATTTGGATAAATTCAATGGGACCCAAAATCCTTTGGAATTTCTCCAGATATACACCACCGGTATTAGAGCCGCTGGTGGTGATGAAAATGTAATGGCTAACTATCTTCCTACGGTGTTAGAAGGATCAGCCCGGTCATGGTTGCTTAACTAACCGGTCGGGTCCGTGTATACTTGGGAGCAACTTTGCGACCTTCTTATTGCAAATTTCCAGGGTACGTATGATCGTCCTGGAAAGGAGGATGATCTCCACAGAATTCGGCAAAAATCTAACGAGACTCTCCGACAGTACATCAAAAGATTTAGCTAAGTTCTTAACTCAATACCAGAGGTTGCAGAATCTTCTGTTATACAAGCCTTCAAAGTGGGATTGAGAAATCGGAGGTTTACGGAGGATTTGGCTATACATCTCCCACGAACAACCATTGAGCTCTTCGACACGGCTGACAAGTACGCGACAGCCAGCGAAGCGGTTGAGTAGAATGAGGCCATTGATCGAAAAGATAAAATCCCCCAACCTGGCTTAGATAGGACAGAAAAGACGCAAAAGAAGACTCTCAAGAAAAAGAAACACGGCAGAACCAACGATAAGGAGGTTCTTACTGTTCCTGAAAAATTTATCAAGGGAAGAAAGGATTTTTCTGGTCATGGCAAGGCTAAGGCCCCGACCAATGAATACAAGAAAAGTAAGAAGTGGTGTCCTCTACATCAGCAAGCAGGACACGACTTGCGCAATTGTCGTGCTTGGCAAAAGAAACTGGAAGATTATTATGCAGGTAAAGGTCCACTCCCGTCGATACAAGAACTCGGGGAAACAAGCTCCAAGAAGGACAAAGATGGTTACGAAGAAGTGGAGTACCAAGAACCTTAGCACACTGTCGATGTGATCTTCGGTGGATCTTCTTCGGTGGAGCGAGAACTCAACCTTACTGAACCTTCGATCGCCGTTAAACCTTCAAAGTGGTCGGAGACAATAATCTCCTTCAGCAAAGAAGAGTGCCCTATTCCTTCAACTTGACTAGGTAGGTTCCCCATTGTCGTTGAGCCTACTATTAATAACTGCAAGGTTAATCGGGTATTGATAGACGGGGGTAGTTCTTTAAATATTTTATTTGCAAGCGCTTTTGGAAGACATGCAGATTCCCAAATCCAAGGTAAAACCTGTGAAATATGCCTACATGGCATAGTTCCTGGATATACCGGCAAGCCAATAGGGCACTTGTCCCTACTGGTTACATTCGGAAAACCCGACAACTTCCGGACAGAAAAAATCTCATTTGATGTGGTAAATTTTGAAACCACATACAATGCAATCCTTGGTCGTCCAGCTTTAGCAAAATTCCTGATAGCCACGCATTACGGTTATCAGAGTTTGAAAATGTTAGGACCAAAGGATGTCATCACAGTTCAAGGCGATAAAAAAATAGCCTACGCATGCGATCGGAAGTGCTTAGAACTAGTCGATGAACTTTTGACCAGGGGAACTAACACCATTAACATCCACTATCAGAGTGACGAAGTGCGTACAATGTCAGTTTTAATACCGCCTGGGCCACGTGGGTTGAACTCCTACTATGGGTTCACAGAGGAGATTTGGGAGCTCGACTACGTACTTTTCAAGATCCCCCTATTTCGATGCCATTGGGTTAAACTTCCGCAGGGTGTGAAGGTCGACAAGTACGGCGTCACTACTGTGGATCTCAAATGTGTCGGATACAAGGACGAACCATTCATACTCGCTAAGCAAGTTGTTCAAGTTTTTTATGTAACGGACCCGACAAATAAGAATCGCCATGTATTTCTTTATGGAAAAGAAGGATTGTCAGAGTTGAGAATGTCGTGGATGAGGAAGAGTACAATCAATTCGACGAGTTGCCTCCTTTCGGAGATAGCATTAGGCTCGAGGAAGAACCCAGTGAGGAAGCTAGCTATATGCGCGTCGATCATCATGAAGCGCTATATTTTAAATAAGAATGTATTCCATTGTAATTTATTCCATAACATGAGACATGTCAATGTGGAATTGCCATATGTTAATTTGTTATATATGGACTTGTCATCTCTGATTTTGCTGTCAATGTGGACTTCATTGTAATGTGGAATGGTAATATTATGCACATGTACAACCTACTTGTCTCATGTCCTAATATGCCAGATTATGGATTTGTCATCTCTGATTTTGCTGTCAATGTGGACTTCATTGTAATGTGGAATGGTAATATTATGCACATGTACAACCTATTTGTCTCATGTCCTAATATGCCAAATTATGGATTTCTCTGAATGTGCTCTTGTATGACCATATCACAGATGGTTCCATTATAGAACCGTTTATGATATGATGCATATCACAGACGGTTCCAATATAGAACCGTCTACGATATGCCTTTGTTTGGCGAGAACTGCTAGGTTTTGTGCCCTTACTCGTCACTCACCCTTACTCTCACCCATTCACCTCCCCACCCGAGCGCCCTAGCCCTCGACGCTGCCGCTGCCCAAGGTACGCCTCCGGTCCTCCCTCACGCTGCCGACTCCAGCGCCTCCTCCGGTCCTCACGTCGCCGGCTCCAATGCCTCACCCATTCACCTCCCCACCCGAGCGCCCCCGCCCCCACCCTCGACGCTGCCGCCACCCAATGTATGCCTTCGGTCCTCTCTCATGTCGCCGAATCCAGCGCCTCCTCCAGTCCTCGTGCAGTCGGCTCCAACGCATCCTCCGGTCCTCCCTCGCGCCGCCGACTCCAGCGCCTCCTCCGATCCTCCCTCGCGCTGCTGACTCCAACGCCTCTTTCGGTCCTTGAACCGCTGGCTCCAACACTGTGAGGACCCGGAATATTTAACTAGTAACACTTAACCTCCAAATGGTTCTAGCATTACTAATTAAACATTCTAAGCCTCGATGGACATATGTTTCTGCACTGCAACATATGCACATCATCACAAAATTACACATCATTTCCATACAACACATATCACTAAGTTCAACAACGACATAAAGTAAAGTTATTACAAAAGAGAGCCGACTGCCAAATAGAACAATATACAAGAATGACAATGAAGCAAAAAGCGCCATAAGATGGTCGGAACAAAAGTCGACCGTTAGCCACACACCCACAAGGCAACCGACCGCCGCTAAGCTAGTCGCCCTAAGCTACCACAACACAGCTCACAAAAGTGAGGCCCTTCAGCTCACCTTCCTCCTCAAAGAACAAAACAATTAAGCATAGCATCCGAGTACAAAGGTTGTCTTTGTACCCGCAAGACGACGTGTGGAATAGCGCACCTATTCATAACTACATGCAAGCTTATTTAGGTGGAGGTTGTATGTCTTATTTTGCATGAAGCCAACTTTATTTGCAATAATGTAATACATTTCAAAAGCAAGTTTGCAAATCTGTTTAGTTATCAAAGTAACAAGTAAGTACAGTATACATACAAGTAACCACTGGAAGTGACTATCCCAATAGTCACCACAACATAGCACTAATCCCGATTCGCACCACCCATCAAGTTTTAATTTAAAAGGTTGTAGTCTAACTCTTGAAAGACCTTGCAAGCGTGTCCATAACCTAGGACGAGGCTATTCGAATAGTTTTAATACCTCGCAGGTGTACCAATGTACCCACACTTCGATGCTTTTCGCCACCGGATGAAGCACACTACCTTTGGTATGCCGGCACGGCTAAGTCCTACGAGACATTTCCAATGGATTGAGCTAATCAAGAGCCGCACGTATGGGGTTAACCTTAGTGATCTCGCCGACGAAATATGGATCACAAGGACCCACACGTGGAGCAGAGACACCGCCTCGGCGGGTGCTCCTCCCCACAAACACGCCCATGTTGCATATATCTCATATGCAACCCACCACGCGACTCATTAATTAACACCCCCATAGTACTTAGTCAAGAGAGGTCCCATTTCCTCTAGTGTGGTTAGCACGCAAGAATGCTTGGTTTAGTGTAACAAGATGTTCGGTCCTTGTTGACTTAGGCACCATTCCGCCACACCGAGAATCACACCAACATACCATTGTGCCCAAGTCTAAATCATTTTGCTTTTAGTTTTAGTTTTCACAAGTAGACATGGCACAAGGTGGAAATCATAATCATAATAAGTTTTGTGTGATCAAGGTTATCGACAAGTCGATAATCGCCATTTCTACCGGCTAAGCATGGCTAAGCAATTAATTCGCAACTACTAATGACAAGAGCCCTCCATGAACTCTTAATCACAGAAGTAACCTAGGCTCATGGTAGTAGAGGATAATCATTTGCTAAGGAAATGCATCTACTAGGCCAACTATTAAAACAAAGTAGCAATGCATACATAGAATTTGTAATCAACATAAATACTTAAAATATCGGGATTAACATGATCAAACTGCTTGCCTTCTTGTTGTTGCTCAATTTGTTATGAGGATCGTTTTCTGGTTACCGCAAATGTCTAATCCTAAGCGAAGAGGCAAAAGAACCAAGAACAACCAATAAGACGAGCCACAACTAAACCAATGAGCAAGCAACAATTATCCAAATACGATTTAAATTTATACACAAGGTAGAATACAAATATACCTAGTCATAGAAACTGAAAACCTAATTTGGATTTGTGGTGCAAAAGATAATGCATAAAAATACATTTTCTACCATAATTAGTAATCAGAGCAAAATATTTTCTAGAGAGATTTTGAAGCTGGAATTTTTATGGCAGCTACCTACTGGTAGAGAGGTAACCCATATAAAATTTCAGGTCATTTGGAGTTAAAGTGATTTAGTTATGATTTTTCTAAGATGCAAAATTGGCATAATGCACTTTCCAGGAGCATAAATATGTTCAAAACTGATTTTACAGGGAAGTATACCAACAGAGGGGTTTTCTAGAATTTATCATATATATTTTGCAGTTACAGAGAATTACTTGTGCATTTTATAAGTCTTCCAGGATTTTCTAAATGCTGAAAATAGGTACTAAATCATTAATCAAGGTTTCATATAATCTTGACCTACCATCATTTTTACATTAACATTGGGTTGATAACAAATTTATCAAAGTTGGAATCATTCATTTTGGATATACACAGAGCAAGATATGCATTTTCTAACGCTTATCCATTTTCTCGAATATTCAAAATGACAAACCAAGTTATTCCTAGTTATACAATTTTCTCACATCGAACATGCTTAAATCCATTTTTATAATAAGCTAAAGTGATAACATGATTTATTACAGTTGGGATTAACTAAAAGCAGCTTAAAATGAATTAGTTATGAGTTTCTAAAGTTTTACATCATTTTCGCATTGATAAACAATTGCTTACCGAAATACGTAACAACCCAATACAAAGAAAATGACGGACGACTCCCAACCCCGATCTAAAATCCCACGCTCACGCAACACGAAAATAGCGCACGCCGCCAAACTCACATGAAACCCACCGCTGGATCAAGATCCAACGGCTCACACGAGTGTATGCAACCGACGGCGCGGTTGCTTGGGCCAATCCCACCGCAGATCGGCTGTGTGGACGGCCCGTAACGCACTAACAACCGGATTGTCCGATTGCACACACGATCTCACCATTGATCGCAAGATCGACTACCAGACGCGTTTAGGGAACCGATGGTCCGAACGCATGCAAGATCCGGGCCGCAGATCACAAAATGGACGCGCTATAGATCGGTTCAAAAGAGGTATCGACGAGTGGGACCGCATGTCGGTGACTACGAGTCACGCATCGCAACGATTTAACCCACGCGCACGCAGCACCGCCCACAAGTCGGCGACCCAAAGAAGGTTTCCGAAGATTAAGCGCCGACATTTTTATTAATCAATGATTAAACATTAATGATGTCGGAACAAAGGTGGAGTGAAACGAGAGATTGATTTAAGGAGATTGGGCCCATTGTGTCGCTGGCTCAATAATAATGATTAAGACACAATTAACGGCTAATGATTGGTAATTAATGTGTCCTAATGATCCGACGAAACGGAGCTTCTCACCGACAAAACCCGAGTGGTTTTGCTTACTGGTCGCCGCGATCTCGGCATGGCGGCGCCCATAAACTATCAAAATGGGTTCGCAATAGTGTTGCGGACCCAACGTGGTGACCTCGCCGCGCTGGAGGTTCGAACGCCGCGAGCCGGAAAACAAAGATGAAGGCCGACACGGCAAAACACGAAAATAGCAAATGCTCGCAGCCCAAGGAAGCGAGTGCCATGACTTCTAGGGACTATATAGGAGCTACCTTAACCGAGAGGAGCTCCAAAGATGGCCTGGGAAGACTTGAACACGATGAAGTCCACTGAGCCGAAGAAGATGAAGTGGGAAATGAGGTTCGAGCAAAATGAGTGGAACCACATCATTACCACAGCCTTCATTAAAGCTCAAAGAGGCTCCAAAAGCAAGTAATTGCAAAAGAATCACTTACCGGAGCTGGAGAAGAAAGGGGGTGAAACCAACCGAAAATCTCCAAACTTAAAATTGAGTGATTCCTGTGAATGCAACCCAAAATCAAGTTAGGGGAAACATAAAGGAGGTTGAGGAGTTCAAAAGGGTGCAAGAAATGTTGGGGATGAACCACTGGACACCAAGGCCGCCATTGGAGCTCTACGGCCAACAATGGTGTTTTGAGGGTGAGGGGTGTTCTTGAGCTCAAACACAGAGAATAGCTAGGTGTGGTGCAAAAGAACACCAGGAGGACCTAGGGGAGCCAATTTATAGGAAGGGGATTAGGGTTTTCGAGCAAGAACATGAGCCCATGGTGAGCTCGGTTCATGGCGCGGTGGTAGACCACAAACTGATGGGAGCAAGTGAGCATGGTGACAATGGAGGAGAAAGCTCAGGCGCATTAAATGCATTGCAGAGACGCTGACAAAAGCAACGTGGAGGTGACACATCAACGCCGCCGTGCCCTCTCGCCGCCATTGCGCTCGTGGCGTCAAGAAGCAGAGGAGGAAGAAGAACAGAAGACGAACGGTGACCGCTTGATCGAAAATGGACGGTCACGATTAAACAAGCTCGCCGGACCGCCCGTTGTTCTCAGAACGGACGGTTGATCGAGATCCAACGGTCCCAATTTGTTAATGTAACCGAGGGTCCGAATGCTCACACGAACGTGGGCCACGCGATCCAATCCAACGGCCGATATCGCACGCGCGCTTTTGAAAGGGTGGCTCGGTGCGATTAGTTGATCGACCGAATCAATTGGCTCGAGCCCGAGTCCGACTCGAACCCGAGTAATGAAGAAACCAAGTTTGACTTTGAAATAAAACAGAGACTTTGAAAGATTTATTTGAGATAGCAAATTAACTCCAAAATTTATGAAAATTTTACAGAGCTTGCTAACTCGGATATTAACCTTGTGTAAAATTTTCAGAGGTTTTATACCGTGAATAAACCTCCCAAAATTCTGCAAGGCTCTGTTTTAATGTTTGACTGAGAGTCAACCAGGTTTGACTGCCTCTAAAAATATTCAAACAATTTCTAAAAATTGTGAAATTTTTCAGAGGGGTCACATGCCATCACAGAGACTTAGGAAAATATTTCAGGAACGATCATAAGATTTGACAAGATTGTTTTTGGAATGCCAAGATTTGGATCAACGAGACTTGTGATATTGTATTTCCATAATTCCTTGTACAAGAATTGATTGGCCCAAAAGGAAATACATGCTGTAAGAAAAAGTTTTAATTTCTACTGATTTTCTTACATTTGAAACACAAGCCCAAAATTGGGATGTTACAACTCTCCCCCCCTTACAAGAATCTCGACCGAGATTCCGCTTACTCTGAGAAGAAGGAAGGAAAATCTGCACGAAGACGATCTTCTCGCTCCCAAGTTGCTTCATCTTGGAATGGTTTGACCACCGAACCTTAAGGAACTTGATGACCCTTCCTTGTTCTCCGCTCGATTCCTCAAGAATACGAACAGATGCTCATGAGGTCAAATCCTCTGCACATCGAGAGTTTCCAACGGAGTTTCCTCGCTGGGACACGAGGCACTTCTTCGTGTGAAACATGGAACACATCATGCACACCCTCAAGTGCACCGGTAGCTCCAATCAGACGCGATCGCTCCAACTTTCTCGATGACACGGTAAGGCCCAACATATCGAGGAGCCAACTTGCCCTTGATGCCAAAACGCTGATGGCCCTTCAAGGGTGAGACTTTGAGATACACAAAGTCATTGGGCTCAAAGCTCAACTCACGGCGACGACGACCGCATAGCTCTTTTGTCCGGATCGGGCGCGCGCAGATGCTCGCGGATCAACCGAACTTGACTTTCGCCTCATTGATCGAACTGGGCCGAAATCGCCGCCACCGCCTCTCACTGGTTCAATGGGGTTCTCGATCTCTCCCATACAAAGCCTCAATGGTGCCATGCCAAGATCGGCTCGAAAACGTTGTTGTAGGAGAACTCAAAGAAATGGTAGGCACTTCTCCCACTTCTTCCCATAGGAAAGAACACAAGCACGGAGCATATCTTCCAACACTTGGTTGACTCGCCCGTCCGACCATCGGTCCCGAGGATGAAAGGTCAGACTGAAATGAAGGCGGGTCCCCATAGCCTCTGTAGACTATGCCAAAACCGCGAGGTGAAAAGTGCACCACGATCGTAAATAATCGCCTTCTCAAGACACCGTGAAGACTCACAATCCTTGAGACATAAAGTTCGCCAAAGGCCCTACACGGCCGAAGTCTTGACGGAAGGAAATGTGCCACTTTAGTCAACCCGTCGATCACGCACCAAATAGCATCATTCCCTTTGGACGAGCGGGCAATCCGTGATGAAGTCCATGCCAACGGAATCCCACTTCCATTCCGGCGGCAAGGGCTGAAGAAGACCCGCCGACGCCGATGCTCGGCCTTCACACGACAAAGACACGCCGCACTCGCAACGAACCCGCAATCTCGCGCTTCATTCGGGTCCACCGTAATCTCTCGACGAAGATCCCGATACATCTTGGTAGCCCCGGTGAATAGACAAAGGAGAATCATGGGCTTCGCGAGAATCAAATCCCGCAATTCCATGACCTTAGGGACCACAAGACGCTGTCCAAACCACACAACGCCATGCTCATCCTCCAAAAGCACTTGGCTATTCCATCCTTGATGTTCTCGCTTGATCCGCTCACACCAACATCTCGCTCATTGGCCGCTTTGATTTGGTCCACCAAGGTTGGTTGCACAACCAATGTAGCAAGAGAACCGTGCTCGGTCAAACCCAAATTAAGGCGCTGAAATTTAAATGAGAGCAGTCCGCTCTTGGAGCATCAACATGTTGCAATACACCTTCCGATCGAGTGCATCCGCAACGACATTGGCCTTGCCCGGATGGTACCGAATGCCCATGTCATAGTCCTTGATCAATTCCAACCATCTTCTTTGCCCGAGGTTCAGATCCGTGGGTGAACAAGTACTTCAAGCTCTTGTGGTCGGAATACACCTCACAACGGTTACCAATCGATAGTGCCGCCAAATCTTGAGTGCATGGACCACAGAACTAACTCCAAGTCATGAGTAGGATAGTTGAGTTCATGAGGCCTTAATCGCGCGATGCATAGGCCACAACCTTGCCCTCCCCGCATAAGAACACAACCAAGACCTCGACGAGAAGCATCACAATAGATATCAAAACTCTTGTGAATATCGTGAGAACAAGCACTGGGCTGAGGTCAACCGCTTCTTGAGTTCTGAAAACTCACATCACAAGCAGCGGACCACTCAAACTTCTTGTCTTTCTGAGTAGTTCACCATAGGCTTTGCAATCTTGGAGAAATTCTCGATGAAGCGGCGATAGTAGCCACCAAACCAAGAAAACTCCGCACATCGGTGATCGATTTGGTGACCCCAAGATAGCACATCACCGACTTTGCTCTGATCCACACCACACCTCCTACTGAAAGAACATGGCCCAAGAACGCCACTTCCTTCAACCGTAACTCGCACTTGCTGAATTTGGCATACGGTGGTGTTCGCAAGCAACTTGCCCAACACAAGTCAAGATGCTCAAGATGCTCTTCTTCACTCTTGAGTAGATAAGGATATCATCGATGAATACCACCACAAACCTATCCAAATACTCCATGAATACCGAGTTCATTAGGTTCATGAACAAAGCAGAGCATTAGTCAAACCAAAAGACATGACAAGGTACTCAGAAGGCCATAACGAGTAGCAAAAGCCGCCTTAGGAATATCCTCGGCCCGATCCCGACTTGATGATAGCCCAATCTCAAGTCAATCTTGAGAAGACTCGTGCTCGGTCAATTGATCAAAAGATCATCAATACGGGGCAAAGGATACTTGTTCTTTACCGTCACCTCATTGCGGACGGTAATCAACACACATGCGCAAGGTCTTGTCCTTCTTCTTCACAAAGATAACTCGACAACCCCAAGGAGATGAGCTAGACGGATAAAACCCTTCTCTTGCAGCTCACCCACCGCTTCTTCACTCCTCCAACTCATTAGGAGGCATGCGACACGGCCTCTTAGAAATAGGGGATGCACGGCAAGAACTCGATTACAAACTCCTGATCTCGAGCATGTGGCATGCCAGCAAGTCTTCCGAAAGACATCCGCAAGTCACACACCGTGGGGACGCGTGAATCTCCAATCGCGGCTTTGCTTCGAGGACATAAAGATGGGGCTCTCGAATCGGGCGAAACCCAACCTGCTCACCAAGGATCGTGAGGTAGACAACCTTCCTGCACAATCGATTTGCCCTAAGTGTTGGGACAACCAATCCATGCCAAGAATCACATCCGACGCGCCGAGTCGAGTAGGATAAGATTCGCCAAGAATCCCACTCCTTCGATGTGGATAGGAACATCCCGATACTTGGTCACTCATTTCCGCACCCGAGAGCGAATCGCAGTGGAACCCCAAAGGAACACAAGAAGCCCACAATCAACAAAGAAAAGACCTCAAATAAACGAATGCGAGGCCTCAGAGTCAAATAAAACCAGAGCAGTCTGCAAATTAACAAGGAGCGCACCCAACACCACGCCGCGCCTCGTGCCTCCTCACCGAGATGTGGTTGACTCACCACTCCCGACACCTCGGTCTTCGGATCATCTTCTCGTCGTGTGTGTGACCATTCCCGCCCTCCATTAGGACGAGGGGCTGCTCCATCCTCCGAGGGCAATCGCGCAGCATAATGGCCCTTCTTGTTGCAAAGCGTAACAAATATCGCACCTGGCTGCGGAGCGCAACTCGCCGCTGGTCGCAGTGCACGTGATCGAAGCCACCGTCGCGAGGACGTGGAGTCGGGCGCCAAGGCCTCGGCGGTGGTGCGCCAAAGAACGGGCCACCGTGCAGTCCAACACGGACGAACGAGGCCGCCTGCGCGCATCGCCGGGCCTCCCACTTGCGCTTGCGGGACTCGCCAGCCGCTCTTGCCTTGTGCTCGCGATAATGGCCTTGTCCACCAAGGTCCGGAAGTCGGGAAGTCCACAACAGAGAGCTTGTCCAAGCTCCTCGCACAAACCTCCATGAACTTCTCCCGCTTGGCCTCATCCGTGGCCACCTCGGCAGAGCGCACTCGCCAAATGGTTGAACTCATGGAGGTACTCACCACAGATCCGCGCTCGCTTGAGCGCCAGAACTCCTTCATCTTCGCTTCATCAGCCGGCGGGGACATGGGCCCGACGAAAGTCGACCGAACTCCTCCCACGAGACCACGTGTCCCGCAGCCGCATGGCGAGGAAATTCTCCCACCATGAGAGTGCCGCACCTCCAACCGATGGGATGCGAAAAGTGCCCGCCTCGCCTCGGCATCGAGCAACGCTGAGCTCGCTCAACCGCACGCAGCCACCGCCTCTGCGCCCAAGGGATCCCTGACCGAGAAGGTAGGAGGTCGAGTACGGAGGAACTCCGCAAGTCCCCACGAGATTGGTGACCACCTCCAGATCCAGAGGCACCAGAGGGAGTGGAGGTGTTCCTGGCGATAACCTCCAACACCCCTGCAGGGTATTAAAACTATTCGAATAGCCTCGTCCTAGGTTATGGACACGCTTGGCAAGGTCTTTCAAGAGTTAGACTACAACCTTTAAATTAAAACTTGATGGGTGGTGCGAATCGGGATTCGTGTTATGTTGTGGTGACTATTGGGATAGTCACTTCTGTGTGGTTACTTGTATGTATCTGATTTCATCGTTACTTTGATAACTAAACAGATTTGCAAACTTGCTTTTGAAATGTATTACATTATTGCAAATAAAGTTGGCTTCATGCAAATAAGACATACAACCTCCACCTAAATAAGCTTGCATGTAGTTATGAATAGGTGCGCTATTCCACACGTCATCTTATGTACAAAGACAACCTTTGTACTCAGATGCTATGCTTAATTGTTTTGTTGCAGAGGAGGAAGGTGAGCTCAAGGGCCTCACTTTTGTGAGTCGTGTTGTGGTAGCTATGGGCGACTAGCTTATGCCCTGGTCGGTTGCCTTGGGTGTGTGGCTAACCTGGCCGACTTTTGTTCCACCATCTTATGGCGCTTTTGCTTCCATTGTCATTCTTGTATATTGTTCTATTTGGCCATTGGCTCTCTTTGTAATAACTTTACTTTATGTCGTTGTTGAACTTAGTGATATGTGTTGTATGGAAATGATGTGTAATTTTGTGATGATGTGCATATGTTGCAATTCTGGGAAACATATGTCCATCGAGGCTTAGAATGTTTAATTAGTAATGCTAGAACCATTTGGAGGTTAAGTGTTACTAGTTAAATATTCCGGGTCCTCACAAACACCTCCTCCGGTACTCCCTCGTGCTGCCAACTCCAACGCCTCCTCCGGTCCTCCCTCGCGCCGCCGACGACTCGGCCTCCTCCACGTCTGTTTATCTTCTCGGTGGTTTCGAGTACCATCGTCTCGCGAGTATCTCTGTATTCATTGCCTAGACTTAGAAGTTTCTGTTTGAGAGGTTGCAGCCTTGTTTGTTGTTATCCAGTCTGTTTGCTAAAGCTTTGTCTATTCTATATTCTTGCACTAGTAATCAAATCATCTCACTGTTAGCTGATTATTATTGCTGTTTAGGAGAAATAATTTGACAACTTAGTAAAGCATTCTTAAGAGCTCAAAATCTAAATTTTGTTGTCATATTCAATTAATGAAGAGTT
This sequence comes from Ampelocalamus luodianensis, assembly GCA_036346255.1. Classification (NCBI taxonomy): domain Eukaryota; kingdom Viridiplantae; phylum Streptophyta; class Magnoliopsida; order Poales; family Poaceae; genus Ampelocalamus; species Ampelocalamus luodianensis. The sequence goes on from CM070628.1 coordinate 16,811,354, forward strand.
TAGACTAAAGGGTTGAGATGACAAAGATTAATTCTTTTACATCTCATCTTTTGAGAGCACTCAATAGCATTATATTCGTGAGCTCTATGCTGATTTCTTTCATATACATGTGGTATATGTTTAGCTTTTCATTCAGTTTAAATGGATTAATGCTTTAATGTCTTATGATTATGCTGGAATTAATTTTGATTATTTGCTAAAACCGCATTTCTTACAACAGTTCGGTTGATTATGATTTGGTCATTTAGGTTGAAATCTTTAATTTACATGTGGTATATGCCGAGCATTTTATTCATCTTAAATGACTGGGTGAAACTTCATATGTATAGATAGCAAGTAAGCGAGATGGCGTCCGCACCATCTTCGCCGCCGTCATCGACGTCGCCGAATGCGTCTGGATCTTCGAGGAAAGTAGTACGTACGCGAGATGGTAGAGGAAAATCAAAAATTCCCGCTGGCCGAATGACCATCACGGAGGTTAGTGACATTGGGATCCCTGTGAGTCCTCCAAAGTAGCGGTGAGATTCTGGACCATCTGTGGGATACTTGGAAGGGAACGGGTCCCCATCACCACACTAAGCTGGGACACTCTGTCTAAAGATTAGAGAGGCGAGCTGTGGATAGAAATTTCAGAATCGTTCACTTTCCCAGAAGCAGACCAGACACGCGTGGAATGGCAGGCGTTGCTCACGATGGAAAAGGTACGGAGGACCTTCACGAGCGTGTGCTTATCACGAAGTACATGAACATAGGTCGGACACCCTTCACGCAGTATAAATTCTTGTCGCAGGATATATGGGACGCCTTTGTGCAAATGAAGACAACGACCGAATTTCAGGAGCAAAGTGCGGTGCACAAGGCTCTCCAAACAAGAAACACTCATCCCACAGACTCGGCACCTCTAGGTACACGGGTAAAACCGTGCAATGGGCGGCAGAGGACAAGAACGGAATAGGGCCATTTGCTGAGATCACAGACGAGCGCGCTCGACCCTGGTTAAGAGCATGGGCATCAGCCATGCCTTCGTGTGGATTCTCTTTCACAAACCCAGCAGATCAGGATGTGGCCCAACGTGTGGTAAATATGTCGAACTACCTAGTTGTTAATAAGTCCATAACTTCATAGTGTCTATAATAACATAATGACCTCTTGCAGCATGAATTGACTTCCGCATGTTCCGAAGGCTCCTTCCAAGCAAACAGGGAGAAGGAATAGCACCTGGGTCGCACACGAGGAAAAGGGGTTTACGTAACTTGGAGGGATGGATTCGCAGATGACTACTACACATATAGGAGTAGGAAGAGATCCAAGGCCGAGTACGACACTGTATTGGAACAGATGCTTACTGCAAAATTTGAAGAAAAGATAGCAAGATTGGAGGACCAAGTGAATCAACTCCTACTCCTCAACCAGTCACAAGCCACCCCCGTTATTTTGGGAGCCAGTCCTCCTCAACATAAGAGTAGCGTCACGTCCACGCAAAATATTGAACATGACGTCCAATTACCTATCGACGACATCAAGGTAATACACATCTCTTGAATGCTCCAAAGATAGACCTATAGGACGCCTTACCTAATTGCGTATCGTTTTGTAGGAGCTGACGCCCTGCATGCTCCAAGTGAGGATGGTTGGGCCCATGTCTATTGAGGGGGGGTGGCGTATCCATACCAGGAAGGGACAGTGCAGCACGGTGCCTAGGTGGCGCAGGGTTACGCCAGGGTCTAGGTGGACATGGTACATGACAATTTTAGGGTCGTCCTACTGGAGATTTGCCCAAACGAAGACATCAAAATACTAGGGGATCCCGAGTACAGTTTTATCCAGTGGCCCAAGAAGGATATCGCTCTAGACCCTACAGTGCCGCCTCAAACTTCTATTCAGAAGGCCTCTCCAACAGGACCCTCGATGACTTTGCCCCAACCATCTCGACACGACTATGCCTCTCCAACAGGACCCTCGATGACTCCACCTCAACCTTCGCTTCAGAAGCTCACCTCATCGGTTCCCGTGGAGAAGACGCCGAAGGAACAAGAAAAGCGTGTTGTCGTATCGGTTCCCGAGTCGTCTCACAAGAAGATGATAGTGGCCAAGTCGTTTAGGACAAATCGAAATCGAAGAACATTAAGGTGTCTTTGCCTCCCAACCCTAAGAAATACTCCTTCAGAAGTCCGTTGGTGACCACCATAGTATTAGCCTACGCTGGATTAAGTTGTCAGGGTTTGCATGCATGGTGCATGCAGAAGACCAAAGAGAAAGGGTGCGCTAATGGAATCACCGTCAGATACACGAAGAAGCATTTCCTCCACGAGCCGGCCCCCTTCGTCGTGGGCTTCGACAACTTATTCGACCTATTCAACCTCAAAGCCCTCGATGTCTCACTTCTACGATGTTGGACACTGTAAGTGTGTACAATCAAGTTCTACATTCATGTAATACTGATTAATATAACAACTCAATTCTTATGTATAGATACATGATGAAAAATGCCAGCAATTGAAAGAACCGGTGGGTTTCCTCGACCCACACGTGGTCTTTGAGCAAACCATCTTGGCAGACGCATCTTACGTCGTGAAATACATAACGACAGCATTGCTTGCTCAGGATGACAAAGACTACATAATGGTGCCCTACAACCAGAAGTAAGTGCTTCACTACTTACTATACAAATTTTATTTGGACTCTATACGTAGCACGAACTTAGGTTTAATGACTATAGCGACATACATGAGTAGGAACCACTGGATCCTTTTAGTCATTATACCAAAGAGGAACAGGGTAATATACCTTGATTCCCTACTCAAGGTAACCCACGGCTTCACCCTTGTGCAAGAAATACTCGACATGTATGCTCATTTCCTCTATACATAACTCTATTGTAGTCTTTCTTTGTTTGAAATGGCCGAGGTTAACTTTTTGAAAACATGTAGGTCTTTCATCGCCTATGTTGCCGAGGGAGGGGCACACAGGGGATCGAGCGCCACACTACAACACATGACACGATTTTTGATACGCGCTACAACACAATAATCCTATATCATACTTTGTAATAATGCGTCTCGAACTGACTATACCTATATATGTAATTCTATTTTTGCAGTGCCGCCAGCAAAAACAAGAAGATTGTGCATTCTATGTTTGCCATCATATGCAACAACTCATGAGTGCTGAGTTGAAGGATCTCGAGGTTGGTCAATCTCACAATAATTATTTCCTAATTATAAAATTTGAATATATGCTTACTACTTTACTTTTGCTAGCGACAGGGCTTGAACATACATTTAGATGCACTCGTTATGAGAGAGATCTCAGAGGTTCGAGGGAGGCTCTGTGGCTTCATCAAGACGGAGATTATTAACGACGACGGAGAGTTTCACGACTCCGTCGACAACGTTGCACGACCTTCACTTCGAGTAGTTGTAATTCAATTGTAACTCTTGCGACAATACTTGATACATATTGTAAATGATCACTTCGAGTTGTCAACGATTGATTCATCTGTGATGTATATTTTTTGCCTGCTTGTTTTTAGAGGGCATGGCTAGCAATTCCTGAGGCTAGTCGAAAAGCAAAAAAATTTAGTTAGGTATAAAGAACTATCACAGACGGTTCTATTTGCTAACCGTCTGTGATATGACGTATATCACAGATGGTTCTATTAACTAACCGTCTGGGATATTACGTATATCACGACGGTTCTATTAACTAACCGTCTATGATATACGCATATCGCAGACGGATATTTTAACTAACCGTCTGTGATATGTAGGCTATCCTAGACGGTTGGTAAATAGAACCGTCTAGGATATGTCGGATATCCTAGACGGTTCTATTAACTAACTATGGGAACCCGGGTTATCTCCGTAAGACCGAGACTGAGCATGGTCTTAAGGACATAACTCTGGATCTCCAGTAAATGGATTCTAACTTAACTCAATCTAAGTGAGAGGCTTAACTGAAAACTAGAGCCCCGACGATCATACGCGCTGCTCCTCTGCGAGCACTACATAAATGTCGGTTCTCCAACAAGCCAAGCACTACACTTAGTGAGTTAAATGGGAAGCCACGAACAGCGAACATGACTTATATTGGCTCCCAAGATCAACGACCAATATACTCATACTCTCATACAACGTTGTTCACATCCATACAACAAGCATACATCGATAGTTCAAACAACAACAACAATATAGTTTAAGTCTACAACTGTTACAAATGGCCGACCCACCAAATTCAAATAAGAGTATTAAGTAGCAGCAGAAACAAGTAAATAAACCAAAAGACCAGCACTGGTATGCCCCATAACCCATCGTCAACCGATTGGGAGTTAAATGATAGCACTACTCATCAGTGTCGTGCGACACTGACGAGCTCATCAGGCTCGATATCTTCCTCACCTGTAAGCCAGTAGACAAACTGGCTGAGTACAAAATGGTACTCGCAAGTCTTACACAAATAAAAATTAGTTATGCATAAGGCTGTTCCAAAGGATGGCTCATATTGGCTTAGTTTTGCAAAAGAGACGCAACAATGTACAACCTACACATACTAGTTTTTCAAGTGTCATTTCAAAATCAGATTTGAAGTAGAAGTAAAACATGTGAATATGTAATGAATTGAATAACAAATAAATCATACAAATAGCAAAGTGGTTGTCCACTTTGAAACAACAACAAGCATGAACATCCCATTCATGACGAATACCAAGTTATAACCACAAATTTTAATTCCAAGTCTAACAATAAGCAGCCACAAACTCAAGCGATCGTCCATAATCGCGGACACAGCTATTCGAATAGATTTATACCCTGTAGGGGTGTACTACTTTACCCACATGACTCGATTAGCTCGTAAGCCTCCGGATAATGACACACTTACTTTGGTATGCCAGCCGGGGAGAATCGAGATACAGTCATTTTCAGCAACAAAACCCTATTGAGCTAAGTCCCCCATGTGAGATGTTTCTGGTCTTAGTAAAAGCAGCGTATAGCACTTGCTAAGGGCTCACACGTTATATTGGAAATACCGATGCAATGTAAAGGGTAATTGGTGCTCCAATGCACACTATAGAACACTACATCGGCTCCTAAGGACAAATGATCAAACACAAATACTCCTACACCACCATGGGACTTAACACAATAGAACCTTCCCCTTACTTAACCGTACATTACCCATATACTGCGTATGATAGCACGAGTTCTACTTGAATCGCAGGTACCCAAAGTTCGATCCTTAATTGTCCAGACAAGTCAAACCACATACCCAAATCTCGTGCACGCAGGCACCATCACTAGACATCACTTGTCCAGACCAAAAGCTCATTTAAAATGACAAAATTTAAATAATAAAACAGATACGAAGATCTGAACAAAAGTATATAATGAAAGTTGTGTTTATCCCATAATTGTCGGGTTATTCCCGACAATCAGCTACCGTTCTAGACTTGCATGGCTAAGCAACCTTGTAAAAAATATTTCACACAATCCTAACTTAAGCATGTGGTGCTGTAATAATTTAAGGATAACCTCAATGAATAGGAGATAACTAATCTACACATCACAAAAATAGCGACATTATCAAAATAGCATGCAAGCAATTATCATTGCACTATCTTAACAAAACTGGGATCAAATATGATGCAAAAGAAAGCTCAAATGATGCTTGCCTTGCTGGTATCTTAGTTGCTCTCCCTCAGTAGCGTATAGGTCAATATCGATAGGTTCGGAATCTATATAAATACAATACCGAATAAGCATCGAGAAATACCTCAAAATTAAAAATGCTCAAAATTGCATGATTTTTCTACAGTAGCTAATTCATGATTTTAGATGAATTTAGGTGAAAAAATTATCCCAATTGGATTTAGTATGTGAGAGTTATGAAGGTTTGAATTTCAGATTTCAATATATCCTTATTTAAGCAATTTAATTAGTTGGCCAAAATTTGTAGAGCAGGGGAGGATACAAGGATTATATGGATAAATAGAGAATATTGATACAAGTTCAAAATAGTTGAGTTTGCTTCAATTGGAGTTTTCATGATTTAGTTATGAATTTCTAAAGTTATCAGACTTTCTCTATTGTAAAAATAATAGTGTTAATGGATCAATTTCCAAAATAATACTCTCTGCTACAGACAGATATTTGAAACCAATTTTAATATAAAGTTCATTAAAAATGAAAATTATTAGAAGTGGTTTCACTCATTTCGGAGTTGAGATGAATTAGTTATGTATTTTTGAAGTTATACATATTTTATAGTGTGCAAATAACTCATTTTCGGATTTTCTAATCTATTTAATACTTTTCTTACCGGGCGCTATTCTAGCCGCAATCACTGACCAGCGGGCCAATGAATAGTGCATTTTCTAATTTAACTCAGATTTAAACTGATCTGACAAGTGGGACCCTCTGTTAGCGACACGGTCGACTGGACTTGGTCCACCGACGCACACACTTAGCGCACAGGGTTAAAAGGCGGGCCCACCCGTCAGTCTCTCTACTGATTCACTTATATCTCCCTCTTTTTATACATGGGACCCACTAGTAAGAGACACATTAGCTCCTTAAGACAATGCTTAACTACTAATCATCGTCATTTACTGCTTAATCACGACGCTACAGTCGTGTCGGACGTCCCAACACGCTCTCGTTCGCTTGCCCAGCGGCTCGCCGGCGCTACGCGACACGGCGGAGCCGGCCAAGGCCTAAGATATGTCCACAATAGACATGCACATGTTTGGGTAGTGGTGGCGACCTCTGAGGTGGCCCGTACCAGCAGCTAGCCGGAGCTAAGCGGCGGCGCTCTAAAACGACAATGATGCAAACAGCAAAGTGAAGCTCCGTAGCACAAACAAGCCGGTGCCTGAGGTCCTAGGGACTATGAGTGAGTTACCTGAGCGAAGTGTGTGCTCGAAGAAGCTTGGGAGTGGTTGGAACAATGTCGACGTCGGAGAAGAAGATGGCGACAACACGGCTTCACGTGGAGAGTTCGATCTGGTGAACCAGAGAGGAAGTGCATGGTCGGAATATGCTCAAGACCAAATAAGGATGCTAAGAGCGCAAGGAATCGATGAGAGCTTTACTAGATTAAGTGGGAGATGAAGAGTTTGTGCTTCGGTCGAAAAGGGTCAATCCTCAATCACACGAAAACCTATCGTGCATTATTCAAATTAGTTTAGGGGTTTTCATAACCATGCTATAAGGCATGATATGACGTGAAAGAATGTTTAAGGACCTCACCGGAGAATAAGATGACAAAGTAGTGCTCTCGGGTGCGCGCTCTGGACGTGAACCAGAGCACGAAGATGAAACAGATGCTACAAGCAAAGACAAGAGCTAGGATGAGCAAAAATGGAAACGGGATGGATCACAGAGCAGGGAGGAATCACCCGGTTGGAGCTTACCGGAGAGAATGAGAGGGGTGCGGGGTGACTTAAGCCCGGGGAATGGACGGAGTGAAGGCGGCGTCACGCGGGGAAGCTCCAGGAGTGGTCAAATGGGGCAGTGGATTGACGGCGTGATGGAGTCGTTCTGTGCGCGTCCGAGAAGCACGGCCGCGTGGCACAGCTGTCCTGCGTGAGGTGGAAGAAGGAGCTGACAAATGGGCCCGGCGTGGCAGCCACTCAGCGCGCGCGCGATCGCCTGAGTAAGTGGGTTAACGCGGACCGTTGGATTTGGACTGGACGACTTGGATTAAAAGGGGCATTCAGACTGCCGAATTGGTGGTGAGATTTGGACCGTTGAATTTAGATCCAAAGGTCTGCATGCGTTGGTGCATTTAGTTGACTCGATCGAGTCAGTTCACCTGGGTCGGACTCGAGCCCATAGAACAGTAGCAGCCGGTTAGGGTTTAGGGTTTTGACTGAGATTTAATTTATCTTCTCTACTTTGACCAGGGTGCTAAAAATAGAAATAAATTTCCTAAAAATGTGAAATAATTCCAGGGGTTCCTGGGATAGTCTAGTGTTCATAAAAATTATTGAACCCTACTGTTCATGATATAATGTGTATAATTTAAATTCAAACTTAATGTTGATCTTTAAATTGTGTTTGAATTTTCTTAGGGTTTAAACCAGTCCCAAAAATTTGGAAAAAATTATATTAATTCATTATAATTAATATAGTATTTGAATAAATTATCTCCAGAGCGACTTCAGTAGCATTTGTTTCAGTTTTTCCTTTGGAGTTCAAATTAAGGTGTATGTTTAATAATTGTTTTGAGATTTTCAAAGTGCAATACTTATTGAAAATGTTTCAAAACATGATGCATGATAATGAGATGCATAATAATCCTCTTTATTAATTTGGGGATGTGACAAACCTCCCCCCTTACAAAAGATCTCGTCCCTGAGATCGCGGTAGGTGGAAGTAGGATAGGAAGGTTTTAAAAGAGGATACAACATTTGTTCTCTTGACTTCCTTCAAAGATTACAAGGAATGACGATTACATTTACCTTTCCATTGCTTTGTTTAGCCTTTCCTTTCTTGATTCGAAGGTACTTCATGTAGATTGAAAAAGATCTGGATAGTTAGCTTGCATTTGGTCTTCACGTTCCCATGTTGCTTCATCTTCAGTATGGTTGCTCCATTGAACCTTGATGAACTTGATGTTACAATTTCACGTCTTACGCTCCTTTTCCTCAAGAATGCGAATCGGGTGCTCCTAATAAGAAAGATTGGGTTGTAAGTCGAGAGCTTCTAACTCGGTGGCTTCGGTTGGAACACGAAGACACTTCTTCAATTGTGAAACATGGAACACATCATGCACCTCTGAAAGTGATGGCGGTAAATCCAATCGATAGGCTACAGATCCCAATTCTACGAGAATTCGGAATGGTTCGATATAGCGAGGCGCCAATTTGCCTTTGACTTGGAAACGATGCATTCCTTTCATTGGAGAGACTTTAAGATAAACATGATCGTCCACTCCAAAAATCAACTCACGACGACGACGGTCGGCATAAGACTTCTAACGAGATTGAGCCATCCGAAGTTGCTCACGGATGACATGAACTTGTTCTTCTGCATCTTTCACCAAGGTTGGACCATAAAATGGTCTCTCCCCAGCTTCAAACCAGTTCAAAGGTGTCCTACAAGCTCTCCTATACAAAGCCTCAAAGGGTGACATTTGTAGGCCTGATTGGAAGCTGTTGTTGTAGGGGAATTTTTAAAAGGTAAGCACTTCTCCCAATTCTTGCTATAGGGCAGCACACATGCACGGAGAAGGTCTTCTAAAATTTTGTTCACCCCTTTCAGTTTGCCCATCCGTTTGTGGGTGGTACGCGGAGCTGAAAGATAGATTGGTCCCCACTGCTTTATGTAAGCATCCCCAGAAATAGGATGTGAATTGAGGACCTCGATCGGAAACTATCACCTTTGGCACACCGTGGAGACAAACGATTTTTGAAATATAAAGCTCTGCTAACTTGTCCCCGCGGTACGTGGCCTTGACAGAAATGAAATGAGCAATCTTTGTTAGACGATCGACAATCACCCATATGGAATCAGACCCAGTTTGAGTCCTTGGAAGGTCAGTGATAAAATCCATGCCAACTTCTTCCCATTTCCACTTGGGAACGGGCAGGGGTTGTAGAGTACCTGCTGGCTTCAAATGCTCAGTCTTGACTCTTTGGCATACATCACACCTGTCAACATATTGAGCGATCTGTCGCTTCATTTGGCTCCACCAAAGCCGTTTCTACAGATCTTGGTACATCTTGGTACTGCCTGGGTGAATAGAGAATTTGGAGTCATGAGCCTCTTTGAGAATTAGTTCTCTTAAGGTGCGATCAAAGGGCACCACCAACCGGTTTCCGAACCATAGGGTCCCTTGTGCATCTTCTTTGAAGCATTTGGCCTTGCCTTCCTTCATTGCTTCCCGGATTTGAGCTACTTTCATGTCGGTCTTTTGGGCTTCTCTAATCTGGTACTCAAGTGTAAAATTCACACTAAGGGCAGCAAGAGAACATTCTTCAATTATCTCCAGATGTAGTCGTTGCATTGCAGCACATAAACCTGCTAAAAAGAGATACTGACAAACAGTTGCATTGAGATTTTTTTTTGCTCAATGCATCGGCCACCACCTTGGCTTTACCTGGATGATAATGGAGTCCCATATCATAATATTTGATCAACTCAAGCCATCTTCTTTATCTCAAGCTCAGATCGGCTTGGGTGAAAACATATTTGAGACTCTTGCGGTCGGTGTAAATCTCGCAACGATTACCAATAAGGTAATGTCTCCAAATCTTCAAAGCATGGCCTATAGCTGCAAGCTCTAAGTCATGTGTGGGATAATTAGCTTCATGAGGTCTCAATTGCCTCGATGCATATGCCACCACTCGGCCCTCTTGCATGAGAACACAACCGAGCTCGTGGCGAGATGCATCACAATAAATGTCGAAGCTCTTGTGAATATCTGGCAGGATGAGTACCGGAGCTTTGGTCAGACATTCTTTTAAGATATGAAAACTATGCTCACATTCCAATGACCATTCAAACTTCTTTTCCTTCTTCAGAAGCTGGGTCATTGGCCTAGCAATTTTGGAGAAGTCCTTGATGAATCTACGGTAATATCCCACAAGTCCAAGGAAACCGCGGATGTCGATGACGCTGTTGGGTTGCCTCCAGTTTAGCACATCTTGCACTTTACTTGGATCAACAGCAACACTACCCTTAGATAGGATATGACCCAAGAAACTAACTTCCCGTAACCAAAATTCACATTTGCTGAATTTGGCATAAAGTTGATGTTGACGAAACTTCTCCAACACAAGTCGTAAGTGCTGCTCATGTTCTTCATCAGACTTGGAGTAAATAAGGATGTCATCGATGAAAACAACGACGAACTGATCCAAATAATCCATGAAAACCGAATTAATAAGGTTCATGAAGTAGGCCGGTGCATTTGTCAAACCAAAAGACATGACAGTGTACTCATACAATCCATAACAAGTAGAGAATGTCGTCTTCGGTATGTCTTCGGTTCTGACTTTGATTTGATGGTAACCCAATCTCAAGTCAATCTTGGAGAAAACTTGAGCTCCATTCAATTGATCAAACAAATCATCAATTAGCGAAAGTGGATACTTGTTCTTGATGGTGACTTCGTTCAATAGACGGTAGTTCACACACATCCGCAAACTCTTATCTTTCTTCTTGACAAAGATAGCCGGGCATCCCCAAGGTGAACAGCTCGGCCTAATGAATCCCTTATCTTGAAGTTCCGTGGGTGGTGCTTTCAACTCTACCAACTCGTTAGGAGGCATCCGATACGGCCGTTTTGAAATTGGCGCGGTACCGAGTGTAAGCTCGATGACAAACTCAACTTCGCGATCAGGGGGCATGCCTGGGAGTTCTTCGGGAAAGACATCTGGATACTCACATACTACTAGTACCTTCTCCAATTCAAGGGAGGTACTAGATTCTAAGGCATAAAGATGAGAATCGCCCACTAAAGGTGCAAAAAATAACTTGGCTATCGTCTTCGCTTGTGATAGAAATAGAACCGTTGAGCACAATCGATCTTTCCCTGATTTTTGGAACACTTCTTCAATTGTGAAACATGGAACACATCATGCACCTCTGAAAGTGATGGCGGCAAATCCAATCGATAGGCTACAAATCCCAATTTTGCGAGAATTCGGAATGGTCCGATACAGATCCCAAATAGTTTTTGAGCTGTCTATGATATGCCTGTTATCACAGACATACAAATATAGACGGTTCGAAAACCGTCTGTGATGACAGTACCAAACCGTCTGGGATGAGGTTTTCTATAGTAGTTCTCCATCCAGTCGATCTCGCTGGTCTCAACGAGTAGTGAGCCTGCGATGAAAGAGAATGACGATGACATTGCGTCATATCCCATGACATGGATGCATGCATCCATGTTGAGGTGTTCATCAAGTCGAACCAGTTTTCCTCATCCCATGTTCCTACCATAGTCGCATAAGCGATAATGGAGCGAAAAGAAAGTGAAGAGGATTGCTGAGCGATGAATCTTCAAGAAATCAGCGCCTTCTTTCCCACGGACGCTCCAGCTGTCGACGATCAAGTCGCTGATCTTACGAAAGAAATAGAGGAAAATGTCTAATATTCCTTGGATGAGAATGGGACTACTTTTTATTGCAATGAACTGGCTATTACAGGGGTGCCCTTAACAAGGCGATGGACTAGTCCTAATTACATAGAATGTATTGCTTGCTTTGCCTTCAGATCGCTAGGTCTTGTCCCTTCGATCTCCCTTGATCCCTCCTTAAATAACTGACAAAGAGGTGGCAGTTACTCTTGGAGAAGATGCCTATTGGAAGTGACGCGACTGATCGGGGAGGCAGTTGTCGTTTGGTAAACCAAGAACTGATCACCGGTTGGTGCCAGTGGGAGATGAAACCATGTAGTGGTTATTGTTAGTGACTTAGGGCCATGAAATGTCGTGTGGTTTGGAACAAATAAGAAATGTGTTCCATTGATCACACGGGAGAGATATAGTTGGAATCGGATCGAAGTGCTAGTTCAAAGCAGTCATCTGGTTGGGCAGTAGGTACAGAACCTCTTCGACCAGGGTACCCATAGAGTAACCTCTAGATTCTTACGACCACAAGGGTCGTTAGCCTTAGGGGTTATGACCACAAAAGAGTATATGGCTCTTAATTAAAGATCAAACCAATAATGAGGGTTTTAATCCTCGTCACCATTGAAAATAGAAACTAGACCTGAAACTAGATAGACTTTCACCGAAAATCTAGAGAGGATGTTTTCTAGTGAAGGGAAACGGTCAGATCGGCCACGCCATGGTGGTCAGACTAGTGCCCTGTTACTAGTGGGCGTGATCAGACCAACCAATGGTTGGCGGCCAGATCGGCGTGATGACAACAGTCAGACTTGCCTAGTGGCGGCGGTCACACCAGCTGTAGCATTTTAGTGCGTAGTGAGCTGTGTTTTCGTGTGTAATTTTGGGAATTGGCCAAGGTCATGGAATTGTTGCATATGTGTTGCATGATGCATGTTTTAGCTAACGTGGGTAAGTTCCGAAGAACTTGTTCCTAGAAATGCTTGCTTGGTTTGTTGTGCAGGTGGCTTAGAGTCAAATATGGTCAACGGCGAAGAGGACTGGGACTTGCTTAGGAGAACCAAGGTCCAGAATAGTCATAGATGCCGGGTGAGACTGTTGGACTCAAGCAAGGTGCAAGATAGATAAGAAATATGAAAGACAAAATTTGAGCAAAGATCTTTTGAGGTAAAGTGATGCTTCCAGGAGCAAAGCTTTGAAGGTATGTGTTCTTGACTCATCAATTGTGTCAATTGATGTTTTTTTGTGTCGTGCAGTGCTATGTGATGATTTGGTTGTCGGTGATGGTTGTAGTACTTCGGAGCTACGTTATGGTGAGGCGGACGGAACCAGGACTAAGCTAGGAGAGCTTAGGTCCAGAGCGGTCAAGGGATTGGGACTAAGCTACGGGAGCTTAGGCCTAGAACAATCAAGGAGACATCAAAAGATTACCGAGGCTTGCAGAGGGGTGGACGTGATGGGCAACAGCAAGGTGGACCGACACTAAGCTCAGGGAGGAGTTGAGGTCCAAAATGGTCAGGAAAGTCAGGTGCAGTCATGATGCATAGTAAGGCAAGTGCGGTGCGCCAAGTGACTTGGGCCATTTGCAAGCGAGGATGGTTCAGTGGGATCCAGACATGTGAGGCCTGGTGGGAAGTCATTGGGTCTACATGGATGATGGCGAAGCATGAGCGATGCTTTGACATGAATGATTCGAGAATGGTCGGTAGAGGGGCATTTTGGTAAATTGCCAAATACCAAAAAATTATTGGTGTGCGAAACCACGACGGTGGCCTAAGTGGATTAGGTCAAGGATACTCCAAGAGGAGGACAAGATCATAAAGAGACAGATTTAGAAGCATCGGATCATCAAATGCTTTAAGAAGCGTGCGTGAGTGAGAGACCCATTTATGTGTGGGCTTAACAGGTGCCCTTTAGGGTTTCTCTATTAGTCCTAGCCTCCACTACATAAGGATCAGTGCTGGATTGCAACAACCAAGCCTTGGATAGCCTTAAAAACCCTAATTTGGAGAATTTGAGGAAAGTGGAAAGAAGAGGAGGCTAGGGCTTGAGAGATGTACTAAGAGAGATGTGAGCACTTGTGTGTTTGCTACCCTAATGGATTTGTCCTATCAAGGGAGTGGCTGTAAATATTCATCTCCAAGTAGAAATCAATTCTCTAAATTTGTCCAAGTCTTCCTCTCATTTTCTCAAGTGTTGATTTTGTGATAGGCTTGGGATTTGGTGTTTATTTCTCCTCTCTTGATCTTACTTGATTCCAAGGATGTGTAAGTGATGGAGATGTCTCCTGGAGACCAGATCCCATCCATCTAGGCACTTGTTATTTGCAAGTTCTTGAGTTTGCCCGATTTTGGTGGAAGGAATGGTGATTGGGGGGTTTTACTCTTGAGGGGATTGGGCTTAATTCTTACTATGATTGAGGATGCTAGAATATGTGAGAAACCATCCTTATCCATCTTAGCTTGATTCCTCCCATGAGCTCCTCACAATCTTCGTTTTTGTATTTGGGTCGGTTTTGGTGCAACTTGCCTTCAGATCAAAATAGGCCAAAACTTTGCGTAGATTTGCTTTAATCTCTTCATGGATTAGGTTCACAATATCTTAGTCAAGTTGTATGCAAAGTTTCAAGTAGTTTGGAGCCATGGATATATTAAAAGTTACATCAATTTATGGTTTTGAAATCGGGCTGATTTTCAGTTCTGAGAGAGAGAGAGAGAGAGAGAGAGAGAGAGAGAGAGAGAGAGAGAGTCAGACTGCCGGAGGAGAGATTAGACCGCCCAGAGGAGAGGTCAAATTGCCCAAGGCCGGTCATACCACACAGAGGCGATGTCATCAGACTGTCCAAGGCCGATCAGACCGCTCACTAGTTGGAGGTTAGATCGCCTGGGCAAGCATTGGCTCATTTTGCTCAGTTTTTCTTAGAGATTTCATTGTAGGTGTCTAGGCTATGATATTTAATCCTTGTCATAGCTTTTAGTCACTACTGAAGTGAATAGTCATGATTTCTCACTAGGAAAATATTTTGAAAAGAATTGTGTTTGTGTAGGCTCCTATTCACACCCCTCTAGTTGCCATTCTCGGTCCGACAGTAATCTACCAAGACAACCCAAGTCCCCAAGGTGTCCTTATCAGAAGATTTTTGTCCCTAAAATGTGAAAGCTAGTAGTACATCCCAAATATTTTTAAGCTTTGTCTTGTCTTATGTGTGAGGAAAAAATTCCATTGCGATATAGTGCCTGTTTTCAAGGGCCTTTGTTGTTTGCAATAACCCTTTATTTTCCTAGGGTGTTTATGTGAGACCTTGGGGTATTTAGCTTGTAATGCATAGTCTTTCATTGACTCTAGCATCACAAAGAAAATATCCTGTGCCTCGGAAAATGTATACTTCCCAGAATTACGGTATACACACCCTTTTATAAAACAATGCATCAATTCCATACAAGATCATACAACCGAACTAAAGCTTTACAAGCAAAAGACATACATAATAGTTATTACAAAAGAAAGGCCAACCGGCCAAGAACAAGCTAAAGAGCTAGAATAAACAGCGGAAGCAAAATGCCATAAGGTGGCTATGAACAAGAGCCAACCGGTTTGCCCTACACCCACAAGGCAATCCGACCGGGCCGCCAAGCTAGTCGCACGCACCGCAGCAAAACTCACAAAAGTCGATCCCTTGGGGATCAACCTCCTCTGCAACAATTAAGCAATGCAAATGAGTACAAAAATGTACTCGCAAGACTTACGAGTAACAAACCTAGATATTATTACATGCAGGCTTTAATCAAAGGAGAAGGCTAAAGGTTTATTTCAAGACAAAGCAGGTTTTATTTACAATAAGTAATAGATTGAATGCAGTTTTAACAATCTGAATTTTATTTGTTCAAATAACAACGAGACAATAAGTAGTAACAATAAGACAACCTGGAGATGACTAACCCAATAGCCATCACAACAATTGCACGAATTACCCATTCGTACCACCCACATCAAGTTTTAATTAAAAAGGTTGTAGTCTAGTTTTTGCGGAAAATAACCAAGCGTGTCCATAACCTAGGACAAGGCTATTCGAATAGATTTAACCTTGCAGGGGTGTACCAATGTACCCACACTTCAGACCGCCTTTTTGCCACTAGATTAAGCACACTTTCTTAGGTGTGCCGGCACAGCTAAGTCCTATGAGACATTTCCAATGGATTGTATTAATCAAGAGTCGCACGTATGGAGGTTGATCCTTAGTGATCCGTCGGCGACGAAGATCACAAGGACCCATACATTGAGTCGGAAACACCGGCCCAGCCAAAGCAACTGCGGGTGCTCCTGGGTATGGAGGACCTAACCGGAACCTATCCCTCTCATCCCAAAACGAATATTTTTCTCTATCACTACCACCAATGACTCATCAATTAATACCTCCCAAAGTACTAAATCAAGAGAGGTCCCATATCCCCCTAGTGTGGTTAGCACGTAAAATTGCTTGGATCAATGACGCAAGTAACTCAGTCCTTGATGACCCGGGCACCATTCCATTCACACCCAAAAGATCACACCATCATACCAATGTGCCCAAGTCTAAAATATTTTATTTTCAGTTTTAGTTTTCACAAATAAACAAGGCACAAGGTATTGAACATAACTAATAATAAGTGTTGTGTGATCAAGGTCATCGACTAAGTCGATAACCGCCCAATTCTACCGGTAACTAAGCATTGCTAAGCATGATATTGTAAAGACAAATAAAAGAGTATAATTCATTCACCGGGCTCTAATTCACCAGTGATAATAATAACCTAGGGCAGTGGCAGGGGTGAACAATTTCAAGGCAACAATGCAATAGGCTTAGCTACCTCTAAACGATAAAATTAACTTTGACACAAAGAAGCATGCATACCTATTCTTTGCAAACAAGATATTAGAATTTAAAAGTAATGGGATCAATATGATCAAATAATACTACATCTGCTTGCCTTGCTGGAGATCACTTGTTTGCTGCAAAGGGCCGCTCTCGCAATCAACACAATCGTCGGAACCTATTGAAAGAGCAAGAGAATCCAATAAGAACAACGAACACCGAAAAAGACTCAAAATTCAAATTCAACCAAAATCCATGAAATTTATACAGCAGGTAGATCTTGATTTTAGATAAATTTAGCAACAAGAATCATTCAATTTGGGTTAAGTATGTAAAAGTTATAGCCTAAACATTTTCAGTCTGCTGGAAAAATAAAAATTAATTGCTATCTATTACTGTTCATCGCACAAATTTTCAGAAAGTTTTTGAACATGAAATTTTTATGGTGGGAAGATAATGACATCCTAAGGTCAGCAAAATTGGGTTTACTTCATTTGGAGTTAAAATGAATTTATTATGATTTTTCTAAGTTATGGCAATAGTGCATGATTAATTTCGGAGGCAAAGACAGTATTAAAACATATTCTACACTAAAGCATATTAACAGAGAAACCTAACAAATTTGAGTTTGCTCAATTTGAAGTTACAGAGAAGAATTTATGCATTTTACTAGTTTGGAACAATTTTTAGTGCAAGAAAAAGCTAAACCCTTAAGATGGAGAGGTAAAATGGAGAGGTCTTGAAGGAGGTCCTAAGGGTCAAGATCTAACTGAAGGAGGTCCTGACGGCTAAGATCTCACAGAGGAGGTCCTAGACGACTAAGACTTAAACTGAGGGAGGTCCTGACGGCTAAGATCTCACAGAGGAGGTTCTAACGGTCAAGATCTAAACTGAGGGAGGTCCTGAACGATAAGGTCTAAAAGAGGGGAGGTCCTGGATGGTTAAGATCTCACAGAGGAGGTCCTAACAGTCAAGATCTACCTGGGGTGATTTGGACGGCTAAGATTCACCCGAGGAGGTCCTAAGGGTTATCCTTTCAGAAGTTCGAAGGGATGGTCTTTTGCAAAGAGGACCCCGAGGGAGGCCTTTGGGGTTGTTTTTGCAATTGACCAAAAGGTGGTCATTTGCAAAAACGACCGAGGGAGAGGTCATGAGACTGAGACTCCGGGTGCGGGGGCCGCAAGTAAGTGACTCAAAAGCTAGCTTAGGACAGCCATTAAATGCTTAAGCAATGATTAACAATGATTAGCATTTAATAATCAGATCTTTGTCTTAAATTGACAACGCACAGTGCGTTTCTGTCCGACAAAAACCCGAGGGCAAACAATGGGTTGCCACCAGTGATGAGGACCTCGCTGGCGCCAACCAAGGGCACCACTAAGTGCACAATAGCCTTGCGCACCTACTGGGCCCACTCTCGACGGCGGCAGCGGCCTTGAACGCCAGCGAGCCAGAGAGAGGCGGTGATGACCAACACGGCTAAACCCGAAAAGCAAAAATGAGCTCCGCATTGTTCCGAGAAGCAAGTGCCCAAGCCTCTAGGGACTAATAAGAGGTTACCTCAGTACAGAGAAGGCAAGAAGATAGCCGGGGAAGCTCTCGTGACCAAGTAGCTTGCCGAAGTTGGAGAAGATGATGGAGATAGGGAGGTCTGAGCAAAAAGGAGGGTGAACTAGAGTGAGGATAGCTTCAATATAGCTCATAGAAGGTCCATGAGCAAGTAATTGAAAAGTTAAGATGCTTACCGGCATTGAGCAAGAAAGGGGGTGAATTCGGCCGAGGATATCTCAGAACTCGAAATTAGGCAGCTCCTGTGAAAGCAACCTAAAATCAAGTTAGGGGAAATGCTCAAGGTGATTAGAGGAACAAGTTGACACGCCAAGAGTTGCAATTGAACCACTGGAGCCCTGACATCACCGAGGAGCTCCAAGGTGCAGCAATGGCGAAAAGGGGCTCTCGGGTGTTTGAGCTCAAGCAACAGAGATGAGAGCTAGGATTGCAAGGTGGTGTCTAAAAGAAGCCAAGGAGGAGCTCAAGGGTCCTTTATAGTCGAGGGAGCAAGGTTAAGCAACGGCAGTGCTCCACAGGGCACCGAGTCAAAAGCTCTTGCCATGGGCGCACTTGAAGAGATGGGGGCAGCTAGAAGGGGGACTTTGGGGGCAAAGTCACTAGCATGCATTTAATGTTTGCAGTAAAGCGCTGTTGACAAGGACAAAGAAGTGACAAGGCTCTGCTCCTCCTCTGCCATGGCGCTCGTGCGCGAGGAAGGTGATGATGACCAGGCTCAGAGGGTCCCACCTGTCAGTGAAAGAACTCAAGGTGGACTGGTCAAAAGAACAAAACGGTTAGGTTAGACTTAGATTTGAGTCAGAGGTCTTGGCGGTTGGATTAGACACGGAGGGCCACGATTTAAAGTAAGGTTCAGAGGTACTGAACGTTCAAGGAGATCTGAGACACAGATCAAGACATGGATGGTCCACGATCACCTAAGTGCTACACACGCACGCCCAAGGGTGGTCTGGAGGGTTGTCTTTGCAAAAGACCAACGGGGTGGTCTTTGCAAAAACACCAAAGGTGGTCTCAGGGTGGTCTCAAGGGAGGTCTTTGGGGAGGTCTTTGAGGAGGTCTTCGTAAATGACCTAGGGTGGTCTTTGCAAAAGGTTAAGGGAGGTCTTGGCTACAGCCAAGAGGGTGGTCCAACGAGGTGGTCCGAGAGGGTGGTCTTTGCAAAAAGACCCGAGGTGGTCGTGACCAAGGGTGGTCTGAACGAGAGGGAGGTCTGGGCGCTCCCAAAGATCTCAGCGGTAGGCAGGAGATCCAACAGCTGAAGAAGGACGCGCCTAAAAGATTGAGCCCGAGTGCGCTAAGAGGTTGGGTTCAACTGTGAGACTGAGTCTGACTCGAACCCAAACAAAAAAGGTTGACTTAGGCTTTGAAGTTGAGCTGAAAACTTTGAGGGATTTTTAGAGGTAGCAAACTAACTCCAAAATTTCTGAAATTTTTACAGGAGCTTGCTGACTCTGGGATTTACCTTGTGTAAAATTTCCAGAGGTTTTTATGCAAAGTATTTTTCTCCAAAAATTCCTTAAGGTACTGGTCTAGGGTTTGACTCAAAGTCAAACTGGTTTGACTGGCCCCTTAAAATATTCAAACAATTTCTAAAAATTGTAAAAATTTTCAGAGGAGTCACACAACCTCCCTAGAACCAAGGAAAATTATTTCCAGAGGATGATCACAAGATTAGCTAGAAAAGTTTTTCAGGGTCAAGACTTGGTTAAAAGAGGCTTGTGATTTTGAAATCTCAATAATTCCTTTACAAGAATCACAGAAAAGTTCAGAAACTTCAAGATGCAAGAAAAAGTTTTAATTTCTACACATTTTCTTACATTTAAAACACAAGCCAAGAATTGGGCTGTTACAGTTTAAGAGAGTTGGTCCCGCAAAATATTCTCACCAGGTGCGATGAGATAAGTTTAAAAATAAAAATACAACCATATCATTATATCCTGATTTTACATATTGCAAAAACTCCAGAAACACCCCTATAAGCCATCCGCCTTGTCACTTTGTACTCCATATTTTATTTTCATTTACATTGCCCCCTCCCCCTAAAACCCCCAAAGGGAAAAAAAGTTAAATTGCCTTGCAAATACCTCCCTACAGTATTTCTCGTGGTTTCTATTACCTTTCTCACTTCTTTCAGTGATATCAATATTAGCTTGTTTCAAAATGATCCCAATGCTTATTTTAATGATGTGAGTGATTTTGATATTTATAATACATGATTTCATTAGAAATGTTTCAATGTTGAAATCATGTATTACAAAATACCAAAATCACTAAAATTATTGAAATTACTTAAATAAGTACCGAAATCATTGCATAAGTCCAAAAGATAATGAAAACCATGACTAATGGCGTGGACATGTGTCATGGAAGGGTATTTGTGAGGTAACTTTGGGGGACAAAGTAAAGAAAAGTGAGATATGAGGGCAAATTAAAAAGGCAAGTGACTTACAGGGGAGTATATCGTTGTGCCGAGATGCCCCCACGGTAAATGTGCTACTATTTTCATGATATGAAATTATCTCGAGAGGTATTTTCAAAAAAGAATTCTCTACAGGGATAGATGTAGTTTTTTTAGAGGGTGTGGAAATTGGCTAGTATAGTCATCTTAAAGCTCATAACCCATAGGTCATGGGTTCAAATCCCAAAAAAATAAAGTAAAAAATCTATACAAATAACCCACACAGCCTGTGATTGGTGAGAATCGAACTCTGGTCAAAAGTCAGAGAGACAAGGTACTACACTGCTAGGTTATGCTGTAGTTGGCAAGGATAGATGTAGCTTTGTGGTTCATCATTTATCAGTTCCCATTTGAGATCATGTTTTTTTTTGGAAGGAAAATAGTAGGGGAGAACCATATGCATGGTTTAGTAAATAGCACCAAAAAAAATGATAAGGCATATTCCTTGACGTCGATATCCGAAGCCATACCAAAAAAAGAGCCTTTCGGGAAAAGAGGAGATCCAGATCGGCCTCCTCCAGCCGAGGACCTCCTACCTCGACCTCACTCCCCTTGCCGCTGCTACTGGTGGCCGCCGCCAGCGGCGGCGGCGGTGTGGCCTCTTCGCATTGCTAGCGCTCCACTTTTTTCTTGTTTTCTCTTGCTTTCTTTTGGGTTCTCGGCTATTCAGATCAGCGCTCTTCTCTCCTACCGTTGTGCTAAGGTTCTGGAGCGTGGTGGTGTCTTCGGACGGTGAGCGACCATTGGTTTGGCCATAAGGCTCGTCGGTGTTGAGATCGGCGAGATCTATGGTGTGGTATCTCTACTGTTTCTAGATCTATGCATGATAGCGCTGGATCTGGACGGCGGGAGGCTAGCCTAGATGGGATCTGGTGGCGATGCGGCATGTGGCCCACAGTGGCCGTCGGCCTCCATTTCGTGGAGGCTATGTGTGACCATGGCTCCACGGATGCGCTAGACTGTGGTTTATGGCTGCATTGAACAGTGGTGACGATCTAGCCTTCACTAGTTGGATCTGGCGACGAGGAAGTTTTGCAGTGTTGTCTTGGAGCACCGGTACCTACTCTCCTGGGTGAAAACCCTTGATCTGGCCTTCAGTGGTTGGATCCAGCGACGACGACGTACTGAGCAACGATCTGGCCTTCACTGGTTGGGTCAGACGACGAGCGTCGTGTCCTTCCTCAAGGCGTTGTCTTGGAGCACCGGTATCTGCTCACTGGGTGAAAACCCTTGATCTGGCCTTTAGTGGTTGGATCCAGCGACGACGACGTACTGAGCTTTGATCTGGCCTTCACTGGTTAGGTCCGACGATGAGCGTCGTGTCCTTCTTGAAGGCGTTGTCCTGGAGTATCGGTATCTGCTCACCGGGGTGAAAACCCTAGATCTGGCCTTCATTGGTTGGATCTGGTGACTTTTTCAGTGTCGTTTCCCTCCTTGGAGGCGTCGCTTTGGTGACTTGACCCTCAAACACCTTGTTGCACAGCTACTGTTCTCGTGTCGATGTGCTAATGGACAACCAACCTGGTGTTCACCGGCGATAGGGATGTGTTGGATGAAGGAGAAGCTAGCTGTCGCCGACGGCGGGCTGTTCCTAATGCTGGCCACAACATGACGATTTGTTTGTCATTTAGTTCTTGGTTTGCTTTCTGTAAGCCGATTTGTTTGTTTGCAATAAATGATGATAGTGTGCATTGTATGATGCAGAAGCCGGGAGGCTTGCCCTTCCATTATCTAAAAAAATATGCATGGTTCAAGGTGATGTACATTACATAGGCACATGCCACTTTCTTTGTGATGCACATGAGTTTCATCACTATATGCAATTTTATTTATTAGGCCGGGGAAAAACCTTTCAATACACATATTATAAGCTACGTACATTTCTAAAGAAATACAATTGCCAATCAATATAACCGTATCTCCTATCATAGTTATGGATGACTAGAGGAAAATCAAGAACAAACGAATAAACATAACAGATTTGCTAATTTTTAGGCGACTGAAATTTTCTAATCTTTCAGTCGATTTGTGTACCGTTCAATCTTCTTTGTGATCTGTGTTGTTATTTCCTGAGTTAACGGGCCCGCCATGCTTTATCAGGGTAATTTTTTTGTTCGACCCATTAATTCCCGAACTCGTTAGGACCCGAGCGGAGTGAACAAAGAGAAGGGTGTGGATCGATGAGTCAAGAATCAAGACGTACACTTCGAACTCCTTTTCTTCCCACTAGCCCCTCATTCTCCGGCCAGATCGGCCCCTCCTTCTTCTCTCGACGTTCTGCGATGAAGAAAAGGCGAGGCCCCATCCACTGTATAGATCTAGTGTAAATAGCCTCAAGTTTGCCCTTCGTGGCCCTTCCCGTCGTGGTTTCTAGCATGCGTTGCCATTTTGGAGCTCGAAAATCTGTTGTCGTGGTCCTCATCTACACCTCAGCGTTCTTCATCATTGGTTGTAGCTGATTTGGTCCCTATCCGGTGATTCCTCTACCTCTCTATCTTGGTGTTTATGACCTTTTATTTTCCCTTTGCTATCCCTCTCCCCTTTGGATCTGAAAGCGGCATCTCAAGCGATCCCCACCAAATCCTTAATGCTCCTATCAAAGAACAGGCTTCAAGGTCGCCTCAGCTGCTGATTCACACCATTACCCCACTGGTAATCTAACCCCAGGCGCCCCAAGTTGGTTTGATCTGGATGGCATTGCGGCCATCTGAGCAGCAATTATAGTGCTTCGCTCCATCAGAAGCTTCTTTCGGGTTTTTTTTGCAATGTATTCTCTCACCCACAAGATCAAAATTTCGATTTTAGTGAAAAATTACATTTTAGCTTGGATCCTGATCTGAAATTAGCTTAGCCATTTGAACAACAAAGTTTGCCTTAGTCCATCCAAACCTTGGGGAAGCAACAACCATAGCTGGAGACCACGCCACCCCCACCATCCCTATTGAA
This sequence comes from Ampelocalamus luodianensis, assembly GCA_036346255.1. Taxonomy (NCBI): domain Eukaryota; kingdom Viridiplantae; phylum Streptophyta; class Magnoliopsida; order Poales; family Poaceae; genus Ampelocalamus; species Ampelocalamus luodianensis. The sequence goes on from CM070628.1 coordinate 16,835,254, forward strand.
AGAGGAAGTTGTTTGCTGTTTGGAGGGAAACAAATGGATGGCCCCCAATAATCAAGAGTTATATTTTGATGACTGAATGTAGCTCGAACGGGTTAATTTTCGCATGAAACTAGTCCAGCTAGAAACCTTTTGTTTACCGTTTGATGCAAATCTAAAGGTGGGAAAAAGTGACCAATAAATAACAAAATTTCAGGCAACTTATAACTAGACAGTCCCTTTGTTTATAAGTTGCCTAAAATTTTGTTATTTATCGGTCACTTTTTCCCACCTTTAGATTTGCATCCAACGGTAAACAAAAGATTCGGTACATTGTGGGCCAAAATAGATATGTGTGCTGTTGTTTGTTTAAACGGGTCCGAAAAGCAGAATTTAGACCCGTTTTCGGCCTGTTTCTTTATGGGTTGTGTTTCTATGGGCTTATTATTTCACTGTTTACTGTGGGCTATATTCCGTGGGCTATATTTGTATAGTTTGCTGTGGGTTTTTTTGTGGGCTACACACATGGGCTGTGGGTTGTCTAGCTGTCTGCTAGACAAGAAAAAACCCAGCTTGTCAGACTTCTTCCCCATCTCCATTGCCCAATTTCCAAGAAAGAAACGAGGATATTATTGGCTTGACATTACAACAGTACAATGGTTTATAAATAGTTATTTAAAAAATTAAAACAGTATCATGCCGATTCACTTGCAACCAATGCAAAAAAATTACATGCATATTATATTGGGTTGAGACTATCAGAAACAAACTCAGCAAGACAAGACTTAGTATAGTTGCACATAGAGTAACAAAAAATATAACCAGACAACGTTTTGCTCCTATGCAACAGATCTGTGCTCGTAGACCAAAATTCGGTGAATTTGCTATGTATGTTGAGAAGTACTATTTATCTTGTAATAAGCATTACAAAAATGTAGAATCAAATAGAAGTTACACATCCAGTGAATAAAAATTGTAGCAATCCAAATTCTGAAAATTTTAGTGAAATGGTGTGCAAGTTGATACCTAGTTTGTATTTTCATGGAGAATTTCCCTTGGAAACATATTAAATATAGAACCAAATAGAAGTTACACAACCAAAGAACTAAAATTGCAGGATTCCAAACACTAAAATTTTAAATAAAATGGCCTGCAAGTTGATATATTGTTTGTATTTCCATGAAGAATCTCCTTGGTAACATTAAATATTGACAAAAAAATATATTAAGTTACACACGCAATGAAGAATTTCTCCTTGGTAACTTTTAGACTTATAGAAAAAAATGATTACATAATAGTTGCATATGAAACTTTTATATTGTTTGCATGAAACCTTATAAATGTTTAAACAAAAATATTTTAAGCTAGACAAAAAAAATATTGGGATCAGTGAACCCCTACAGAAACAAAAAATAAAAAGACAACTATTTTTTAAAGCTAGACAAAATATGTACTCTTGGTAAACCTGTGCAAGTTGACATCAAGAGGCATGCTAGAAATTTGCAAACCCGACGAACTAAAATTGCATAATATCAAACACTGAAAATTTAATTAAAATGACATGCAAGTTCATAACTATCAAATAGTTTTAAACATAAAATTCGTATTAAACCATATTATTTGAAGAAACGTATAGAACTTGCACACCCAATGAACTAGAATTGCAAAATAACGAATACTAAAATTTTAATTAAAATGACATGCAAGTTCATAGCTGTAAAGTAGTTTTATTCAGAAAATTGGTATTAAACCATATTATTTGAATAAACATTAAAATGGCATGGAAGTTCGTAGCTATAAAGTACTTTTGTTCAAAAACACCAAACCAATCACCCAGCATGCATGAAACCACAGTAGCAAAAAGAGGGGTTCAACATCTGACAATTTTAGGTAGTATTAGCCGAAGAACATAATTTAAACAATAAAGCTGTTAATAAACTATGAAGAGCAACCAATTTTCAGGGAAAAAAATAAAGAACCAAAATGTCACTAAAAAGTTGGCTTCATATCCTATCTCTCCCCTCGCATGATCAAACAACAAAACTCACTCCCTACCGCCCTCCAAAGCAAGGGAATCAACAAAACTATTTTTTTGTGCAGGTTTTCCAATGGAAATGAAGTAATCATTACAAAAATGTAGAATCAAATAGAAGTTACACATCCAGTGAATAAAATTGCAGCAATCCAAATTCTAAAAATTTAGTGAAATGGTGTGCAAGTTGATACCTAGTTTGTATTTTCATGGAGAATTTCCCTTGGAAACATATTTGTAACACCCCAGCCCAACATGAGCCTGGAATGCTACTAAATAAACCCTAATAATTCTACTCAAGGCAATTTATTAAATTTCGGCAGAACCTCCCTTGTAAAGTTAATTACACGGAGGTTCCAACATACAGATAATTCATAAATTAACTAAACTACCATCCAGAGACATCAAAAGGCGTTCAAAGCATACTAATCAACTAGCATATCCAACGGAGTCCTAATTACACTACTCATCCTTATTACACTTAATCCATTGCATGAGGCATAATCATTATCAATCCTTAAACAGTTTGGTAAATTATAAAGGTACAACAAAATCTTAATCAACTTTAAAGATGAGTGGCAGTGAGTGAATCCAAATCAAGTCTACTCCCTCCCATGCATGCCGTTCTTGAATTGGGTACCTAAAATAATAAGGAATGTGACCTATCTAAGACAAAACGCCTGTCCAATACAATCTGTCCTGAGGGAACAGAAAACCGACATTGCAACTACAACCAAAAACGCATCTAAACGTGGGGAAAACGTGGTTACCCTTGAAGAACCTTTTGCGGGCACGACGAGCACCCCGTGAGCTCTTCCCGAAGATGGTCACATTCCCTTTGCCTTCTTCCTTCTCCAACACCCGCCACCTCCGGCGATCTCCAAATCGGCAATTGGGAAGGCGAACGGAGTTGCCGGCGCGAGGAGGCGCCAAGGGAAAGGAGTGCAGCAACTGGGAACCCTAGGCGGGGCTACGGCTGAGGGGAGGAAGAGGAGGCGCACGGGTGGAGGGGAGGTGAGGCGCACGGTTGGAGGGGAGGGAGGCAAAGGCGGCTAGGGTTGGGAAGGGGAGAAAGGGTGTCCCCCTTGGCCGCCACATATGGGCCCCTTGGGGCCAAAGCCCAGCCCAAGTTGACGGCATCTTCCAAAACCCTCCTCTTCTGCTAACTCCTTACTTTTCCATTCGTCCTCCTCCGAAACCAAATTTCCAAGTTGGTTTTCTTTTAATTAACTAGGTAATCTCCCAAAAACCATCCTGGAGTACTACATTCTACCCCCCTTAAAAAGAATTCGTCCCCGAATTCTAATCTTGCTTAACTTGCTAATGTCACCACTTACCTGTTGTGAACAACACCGCATACTGCTCGCGCATGTGAGACACTGCGTACTCCTCGCAAGTACTCGGGATGGTACTAGTGATACGCCAATCTACAAATTCTCATGACTGAGGAATCTATCCGACACACCTTTGGTTACACTTCCTTTTTGGTTACCGAAGTACACCGTCTGCACAAAAATACATGGAACTCCTGTTCCAACACTCAACCGATCACTTTTACCTACGCAAGCAGCAACTCCTTTAACAAGGGACGCACAAAGAACTCGCCTATCGACTCGCTTAACCGAAAAACTCCACTGAAAACAAAGGAGTCAAAATGCATCCAACTCAAAGTCATCTTCTCTTAGAAGAGCCCAATCCAGAATCAATGGATTTACCACAAAATCTTTTTCACTTTCCAAATAGGCAGTTTAGAAATAAAAGCCACACAAGCCAAAAGCGAAATCACTCGAAAAAAATCAGTTTGACTATTTTTTTTTAACTGAAAGGAATCACACATACCGACAAGAACCAACTCAATTTGCAATTGACATCCGACATAGCCACATAGTTCAGGTAAGATCTAAGAATATCTCACTATCCAAGATCACACCATTTCCACAGTCTTTCTTTTATTTTTATTATTATTATTTTTTTAAAATCATAGGATCCAAATCATCGCATAACACATTAACCCATTTCTCTTAGATTGGCAACCTCAGAGATATGTTCAACCTGAATACACAATCCACACATATGTAGTGAGACTCTTCCAATCCACAATATCGTACTCTAGCCAACTTCCCTACCGAATGAATTACTTGTCAAAATAATTTCCAACACCGCTCAATATAGATTTCACCCACCATCACATCCCTTAATTCATTAAGGATGAACAATTTGAAATTCACCTCCCACACTCTCATATACTAGCCCCAAAGGATACTATCAATGATCATTCCACTACTCGGAATCCACTCTTACTCTACCACTTCTACACATAATCATTAGCATCGAAGGTTCTAATATAAAAAAAAAGTAAAGCCCAAAATCAACCTCGAAGTCTCCTACAATGGATTTCTATTATGATTGATAGGAAATCCTCAAATTCACTTACTAAAATTTCACATAGCTCAACAATAACCTTAATCATTAATATCCACGTTCCTCACTAATGAAGTAACCGTCCCAAGGCGATTTATTTCACAGGCCTTAGACCTTCTCTGATCCACACCAATCCAATTCAGTTACACAACCACAATATACCCGTTCGCAAAACCCTAATTGATTGACCAAGATTCAAACATACTCAATCACTAACGTCAATAAATAAATATATCCTGTGTCCAAGACATCCTCAGAAATAATTTAACTCCCATAGGGTTACTTACTAAGGCTGAGTCATAGTTGACAATAGTCCAACAATTTCTGCTATCCCATTAATTAGCATGACACTTAGGTTCCTCCACACCGCTACTCTCATTAAACTTCACCACCACAACTCTTCTGCACATTCATACTAAGTATCCAATTGCAATACTCTGATAAGTTTATCAAGAGTCCATAATTTCGTTAATCCCAATATTCCAACATGGACAAAGGTTTCTGGATCATAATTCGCCATAGGTTCCACTAGTTGTAGCACTAATCAGTTGTTTCCCAATGACAATCATTCCATAAAATTCTCTCAAAGAAGTTATAGGTCAAAACCAATACACCTTCTCTGTTTCTTCACATAGACTGTTCCCAAAATCTCACCACTACCAAATACTTGTCCACCTCCAACCAGTCACCATAATACTCTCTATTAGACTTGGCAACACAAGTAGGTTAAATCCTTTCTCAAAAAGGAAGAAACAAAAAAATACAAGGTTCAACACACAAGCAAACTTTGCTCGTCGGAATGAGCACGAGACCAAAAGTGACAATCAAATAGTAATGATCTCAAAAAAAAAACACAAGTCCACAGTTGTGGGCACATGTCCCACAAGAAGAAATTTTCAAACCTCCATAAATCATAATAAACATTGCTAAGGAAACCCAAGAAACTCTTAAGCTGCAACGACAGAAAGGTTGCAAATTACAATTCTCAAACCCAACCTCAAATGCTTATGGTACTCATTTTCCGTCAACAATTAAAGCAGTTTTCCTTGATTACATCATTACTTGTCAACCCAAACAGGTAGTACCTTTAAAACCAAATCACATTAATCACTTAAGAACTAAATAGAACCTTCCAATATGCCTCATTGGTCAAACTAATATCATCTATGACATAAATCATGAACAACCAAAGGATCAAGAATGCCAAACTCCAAACATTTTATTTATCCGATACTACGAAAAGCAATCGACTTATTTTTTTTTTCTAGAAGAATCATCACCACTCCGACGCGTCACAATCTCTTGTGGACAGTCTTATCAACACCAAGAATAATTCACTCTTAACAAGATTCGTTATCCTCAACTCTTCCCTTATTAGCCACCTAGGCTCACCAAAATGTTACGTACCCCTTTATCATCTCATCCTCAAATGAGTGTATACCAGATTCTTACACCCTCACTACAACAACCACTTTATTTTAGAGGGAACTAACTACACAATTTAAAAGGCTATTCCAAAGCCCTTCCATCAATGACATACTATTATCCGATAGTTCTACCATCATGAAATTATTGTTCATCTATTAAATCCCATCAATTTTTCTCTTAGTAAAGCTCAACACCAAACTTTAATAGTTGATAATTGCACCTAACAATTACATACAATCACTAAACATCCACCAAGGGTTACTCCAAGATTAATATCTACTAACACAATAATCTAACTCCTTTTGTACTTAACCATCCCAAACGGTTAGGTTAATCCATTGCGATCCGTTAATCCAATTTACCAAAGAAGTTTACCAAATGTATCACTCTTAATGATCAACTCAATTCATCAATGTTCCACACTTCTTGTTAACTCTACGGTTTACAATTAGGTATAATTGTACTCTTAACCACGGCTCATCAAGAACTACTACAAGACACTTTCAAATTTATGAGCTTTCCTTTGAAGGTTCTTAGTTATGATCGATCATGCACACACTGCAGACCTCACCGATAACACATATCATTCCCATCAATTTCTTTGTTTATAACCTCCATCTTAACCACAAGAAGACATCGCTAAAGAATTTAATATTTTCTTTCATAAAGAGAACCATTCAACTTCAACACTCAAAATACCCAAAAGAGATAATTTGAATCAAAACTTCCAAGTACTACAAGACTTGCAAAAGGAAACTTTCATTATCCAAATCATCAAGCGAAATAGATGGGTCACAATTTCGAAGAAAGGCCAAACTCCAATACAAGGGTCAATATTTGACTACCCAAGTCCACCAACCACAAGATTAACTCAACAATTGGAAAAACAATGATAGCTTAACGGACAAATTAAGCCAATGAAAACACATCAATCCTTCTCAAAGAAACCCACCAACGCAATGAACTCTGACCCAAAGAAATTCATCAACCACAATGAACAAGAGTTGACCAAATTCAAACGCAAAGAAGGGAACAACTTCTAAAGTACTCACTATCACGACGGTACTAAGATAACCGAGGTAACCTCTTCCCTTCTCTCTACCACGAACAATGGTGTAACTGGTAAAGCCAGGCCACAACCACTACCTCCACCTCTCAACATGGGTTACCCCTACACATAATAACCATAGTATTATACTATAGATATATCAGATCATCTCAAAACAGGAATCATTAATACAACTCAACAGATGCGTAAATGCAATGCTTGACCCATCCCATCCTACTGTGCACCAGTGTGTAAGGTTTATAAGTTCATTAACCATTACAAAATTTTAGCAATTTAAGTTGCCTAGGTTGTAATTCCAATCACCACGGACCTACTGCCCGCTCTGATACCAACTGTAACACCCCAGCCCAACATGAGCCTGGAATGCTACTAAACAAACCCTAATAATTCTACTCAAGGCAATTTGTTAAATTTCGGCAGAACCTCCCTTGTAAAGTTAATTACACGGAGGTTCCAACAAACAGATAATTCACAAATTAACTAAACTACCATCCAAAGACATCAAAAGGCGTTCAAAGCATACTAATCAACTAGCATATCCAACGGAGTCCTAATCACACTACTCATCCTTATTACACTTAATCCATTGCATGAGGCATAATCATTATCAATCCTTAAACAGTTTGCTAAATTATAAAGGTACAACAAAATCTTAATCAACTTTAAAGATGAGTGGCAGTGAGTGAATCCAAATCAAGTCTACTCCCTCCCATGCATGCCGTTCTTGAATTGGGTACCTAAAATAATAAGGAAAGCAAGAGTGAGCCCACAGACTCAGCAAGTACAAAATAAAGGCATACCACAATAGTTGTAACATCAACATCCATAGCCAGAAACGCATCAATAAAACATCTCACATGCAAATGCAATGCTCAAGGATCCTTTCTCTTTATCTTTCTTTGTGCATTATACCAATAATGCAAAGTATGCAACCGTCGCTGCATACCCATGCCTGTGCGCGCACGCACAGGGACCAATTGCCCGCTACTCCGCAAGTAGCGGGGGCCTCAAGCCCACACTCCACGAGTGAGGATCTCGGCCCGTCACATTCATGACGGGATCTCAAGGAAACATGCTTGGCCACCGCGTGACAAGCCGCAATATGCTCTCAATATGCAAATGCTCATCTCTCGTTCATCATCAATCTTACCAAAAGACAACAACATTGTACCACAAGAAAGCATAAGTATAATTTGAGCAATCACCATACTTAAACATTCATCAAGTAAGTCATCTTGCTATGCAACCATATATCAAAAGCACACAAACATAGCCAATCAATCACACCCATTTAACAAACCAATGCACTTGCCTTAACCACGTGAGAAGCGGGAACGTGAAGTCGGTGCTACCTCCGTACTCTTCCCCACCTAAATTCAATCAAGAACATAGACTAAGACCACAGTAACGAACCACATGAATTCTAAAAACAAACACAACTAGCAATAGCTCGCAACCCAATCCCGACTCCAAATTTCTAATTGCTGTTCTGTACCTTCTGTGAACAGTCAAGTTCTAAAATTCATATCTTTCCGTACATTGGTCCAAATTAGGTGTTCTTGGACTTCATTGAAAGGCAATCAAATTTCCCAACTAAACCTAGTTGGTGAGCTTCCCTAATTCGGCCATCTAAAATCACTTTTAAGCTGATTAACAAAACATCAATTTCACGTCACCCTTTCTGGACAGCGCACTAAAACTGTCATAACTTTCAGATCATTTAACCAAATTTCTCGTTCTTGTGCTTCCCTAAAAGCTACGACAATTATCTACAACTTTCGTTATACTGAGAACCTCTAATTCTCTCTTTAACTGATCGCAAGGGTCAGATTACTAAAACCTGTCAAAATGCTGACAGATTCGCAGGACAGTCACGGTAAATAATTCATAACTTCTGTTGTAGAGGTCCAAATAATATGATCTAGCACTTCATTGAAAGCTATGGACGTCCTCTACAACTTTCTAGGAGATGCTCAGAACATAATCTGCACCTATCTAAGACAAAACGCATGTCCAATACAATCTATCCTGAGGGAACAGAAAACCGACATTGCAACTACAACCAAAAACACATCTAAACGTGGGGAAAACGTGGTTACCCTTGAAGAACCTTTTGCCGGGCACGACGAGCACCCCCAGCGAGCTCTTCCCCCGAAGATGGTCACGTTCCCTTTGCCTTCTTCCTTCTCCAACACCCGGCCACCTCCAGCGATCTCCAAATCGGAAATTGGGGAAGACGAACGGAGTTGCCGGCAGCGAGGGAGGCGCCAAGGGAAAGGAGTGCAGCAACCTGGGAACCCTAGGCAGGGGCTACGGCTTGAGGGGAGGAAGAGGGAGGGCGCACGGGTGGAGGGGGAGGTGAGGCGCACGGTTGGAGGGGGAGGGGAGGCAAAAGGGGCGGCTAGGGTTGGGAAGGGGGGAGAAAAGGGGTGTCCCCTTGGCCGGCCACATATGGGCCCCTTTGGGGCCAAAGCCCAGGCCCAAGTTGACGGCATCTTCCGAAAACCCCCTCCTCTTACTGCTAACTCCTTACTTTTCCATTAGGTCCTCCTCCGAAACAAAATTTCCAAGTTGGTTTTCTTTTAATTAACTAGGTAATCTCCCAAAAACCATCCTGGAGTACTACAAATATAGAACCAAATAGAAGTTACACAACCAAAGAACTTCAATTGCAGGAATCCGAACACTAAAATTTTAAATGAAATGGCCCGCAAGTTGACATCTTGTTTGTATTTCCATGAAGAATTTCTCCTTGGTAACATTAAATATTAACAAAAATGCATAATAGTTGCATATGAATCTTTTATATTGTTTGCATGAAACCTTATAGATATTTTTTTAAAAAATATTCTAAGCTAGACAAAAAAATATTGGGATCAATGAACCCCTACAGAAACAGAAAATAAAAAGACAACTATTTTTTAAGCTAGACAAAATATGTACTCTTGGTGAACCCGTGCAAGTTGACATCAAGAGGCATACTAGAAATTTGCACACCCAATGAACTAAAATTGCATAATACCAAACACTGGAAATTTAATTAAAATGACATGCAAGTTCATAACTATCAAGTAGTTTTAAACATAAAATTCGTATTAAACCATATTATTTGAAGAAACGTATAGAAGTTGCACATCCAATGAATTTTCCATGTGGCAAGAATTTCCAAAGGATAAAGAAGTAACAAGGGGAACACATGACTGAGACAAGTTAGAAGAAATGTTGCTATGAAAGAAAAAAGTTCCATTGCATGCATGTTCACATTTCTATTAGCATCAATGGCTTATAAAAAGGTATAAGTTAATAGGAGACAAAAAAATTCTAATCTAGAAAAAAATTAAATTTGGTGAACCCCTACAAAATACAAAGACAAAAAAATCTAACCTACACAAAAATAAACCTAGGTGAACCCTACAAATACAAAAACAAATAGAACTGAAAGTTGCAGTACAATTGTGCTAAAATTGCACACTATCGGTTAATGCAATTTTAGGGTTAGTGTTGTGCAAATTTAGGCGACTGAGATAAGAAAAATTCAAGCAATTGAAAATTAGCAAAGCCGAAGTTAATAACATATCAGCATCGAGAATAGAAAAATACTTTTGATACTTCCACTAAAATAAGACATAAACACCATAATGAACTTAAGAATTGTAAAAAAGCCTCTAAAATTGCACATTACCTACAAGAGCAAATTTAAATGAAAACGTACATAACTTTTAATCTACTAGGAATTTCCAAAGAAAGATGCAACAACAATTAAAATGAAAGTTTAGAAAAAAACTTATTTCAACAAAAATTTCTTTCGTCTGGTATGCAACTTATACGCTAACAGGATTAACACCATGAAGAAAAAATTGTCCAGACAAACCAATCCACGGTTTAGAGAGACATAACCACACGATTTCATAACCCAATGAAACCCAGAAAATTAACTACAATGATATAATCAACCATAAACAAGCATAATTTCAGGGAGGGAGTTGCATCGTCTGCCTTTCCTCTTTCAATGACAAACTTTTATTGACCAGAGAACCATTCATCACGGAAGCAATGGACATCATCAGAGATTGCATCACTCCCACCATCCACAACTAAATGGCAGAACTTTTATTGACCAGAGAATCTATTTATTGTTCGGAGTGAAACAAATGGATGATCGCCAATTGATCCTAGCTAAGAGAATAATTTCCCAGTCTGCATTGCAGAGTGGAAATCAATAGAAACTCACTAATTTGTTCAAAAGTAGAATCATCATTATACTAGTTTCTTTTAAGAAACAAATAGTAGTGACATCAAAAATATAAAAAAAACATTAACATAACTCTTGATTTTGTTCATACTTGATTCCAAAATGCAAAAAAGGTTTCTAGCTATACTAGTTTCATGCGAAAATTAACCTGTTCAAGCTACATTCAGTCGTCAAAATATAACTCTTGATTATTGGGGGCCATCCATTTGTTTCTCTCCAAACAGCAAACAACTTCCTCTTTCAATAGGGATGGTGGTGGTGGCGTGGTCTCCAGCTATGGCTGTTGCTTCCCCAATGGTTTGGATGGACTAAGGCAAACTTTGTTGTTCAAATGGCTAAGCTAATTTCAGATCAGGATCCAAGATAAAATGTAATTTTTCACTGAAATTGAAATTTTGATATTGTGGGTGAGAGAATGCACTGCAAAAAAAAACAGAAGAAGCTTCTGATGGAGCGAAGCGCTATAATTGCTGCTCGGATGGCCGCAATGCCATCCAGATCAAACCAACCTGGGGCGCCTGGGGTTATATTACTAGTGGGGTAATGGTGTGAATCAGCAGCTGAGGCGACCTTGAAGCCTGTTCTTTGATAGGAGCATTAAGGATTTGGTGGGGATCGCTTGAGATGCCACTTTCAGATCCAAAGGGGAGAGGGATAGCAAAGGGAAAATAAAAGGTCATAAACACCAAGATAGAGAGGTAGAGGAATCACCGGATAGGGACCAAATCAGCTGCAACCGATGATGAAGAACGTTGAGGTGTAGATGAGGACCACGACAACAGATTTTCGAGCTCCAAAATGGCAACGCATGCTAGAAACCACGACGGGAAGGGCCACGAAGGGCAAACTTGAGGCTATTTACACTAGATCTATACAGTGGATGGGGCCTCGCCCTTTTCTTCATCGGCAGACGTCGGAGAAGAAAGGGAGGGGCCAGATCTGGCTGGAGAATGAGGGGCTAGTAGGAAGAAAAGGAGTTCTGAAGTGTACGTACTTAGTTACTAACTCATCGATCCACACCCTTCTCTTTGTTCACTCCGCTCGGGTCCTAACGAGTTCGGGAATTAATGGGTCGAACAAAAAAATTACCCTGATAAAGCATGGCGGGCCCATTAACTCAGGAAATAACAACACAGATCACAAAGCAGATCGAACAGTACACAAATCGACTGAAAGATTAGAAAATTTTAGTCGCCTGAAAATTAGCAAATCCGATAAACAAAAACCCAAATGCCAGTGTAAACTAACTATATAAGTGTCTTTCTGGGTGCTAGGGCTACTACGATGGCAGCCTCCTTATTGTGGTGGCGACGTCGCATTATTGATGGATGAAACCCTCTCCATATCTTGTTTTAAGGTGGTGGTGGTGGTGATGGACAAACATTGTTGGGATCCCATGTCTTGCACGAGGCGTGCTGCTTCATCTCCAGCGCCGGTAGCCTGTGACGCAGCCGCCAGAGCGACGACGGCAGCACGCTGACCGAGACGCCGACCAGCGCCTCCTCGCCCCACCATCCGCCGTCGGCCAGCGGCCTCGCCGCGGCGGCCGGCCGGGTGCAGATGCCCGACAAGACCACGAAAACCAGGAGCATTGGCACGACAAACTTCGATCCCATCATGGCGTACGTACTGCGTCTGTCTCTAGAGCTTGCTCCTTCAAGCTTCAGCTAAGCTCACAATTAATCTTTTGGACGATCTCGCCCTAGCTAGGCTAGCTACCAAACTTGGCAAGCTGAAGCTGCAGTGAACGTACTTGCATACACAGATCGATGCACGTAGCTGCGTATATATAGGGAATGTGTAGATGGAGCTGCACGAGTGCATGATCACTGGGCGAGCTTAGCTATGCCTATGCATGGTGGACTACTGGACTTCAAACTTTGTGAAAGTTCCACGCAAATGCATGCATGCATGCATCCATGCTAGCTAGCTGCTCTCTTACGTATGCGACCAGGCGCGCGCATCCGTGCATGTGACAAGTTGCCGTCGTCGATCGATTCGATCGCGCGTCCACGCGGTCTGCAAGTTCTCTGCCGCCATCGAAGAATATCGAGCTGACAAAGCTGGTCGCGCGATCAATGCCTAATTAAGTTGAGTACTTGCAGGTGTGCAAATCAACTAAAACTGCGTAGTACTAATTAGCCGTGTGTGTGTACGCGCGTTAATGTGTATCTTCTGGCCGGCAGGTCAGTCTCCTGCCGTGGCAAACGTTGCATGGAAAAATCGGTGGCCGTTATAGCTAGTGTTGTTGTCCTTTCTCTTTTGTTGGAAACGACTTCAGTTTGAGTACTCAGCTGCTATAAATTGATGCCACAGGAACCAAACAAGTACATGCATGGTTTGCTTTTTACCAGTGGCGGAGCTAGAAAATTTTTACGGAGATACATGTTTTATATAAGTCTAAAAGTTTTGTACAATAATTCTCACCAAAGTTCAATGGAACAAACAATTTCGCTCTAATACCTATATGCTTTCTACATGTTTTTTGAATTTTTTAGGTATGCCAGTGCATACCGGACACTACCTCTAGCTTCGCGCCTGCTTAAGAAGATAGACAAGTTCAGGATCCTAATCAAGGCAAGGTAGTAATTACAATTAAGCAAGCTTGGAGAGACAGTACGTAGCTTGTCACCTCATTTTCCAAGCCCTAATTAACTGACTGCTGGAATGACGCTGTTGTGCAAGTTATTTAGGAATTTCCAGAAGCTGAAATTCAAAGGCGTACTTGACACAGTCGAACAAGCTAGCGTGAGGACTTATATATGGTGCAATTTGCTACGACCGTGTGCTGCTGACTACTTGACTTCCAGGTTTAGTTTGGAACTTGGACTTTCATTTTTCCCCCCTGATCAATCAAAAGTACATACATGCTAGTCCTACAATGTATGGCGTACATTCGCGTGAGGAGACGTCGACGACGAAATCCTCCACTAAATTATTCCGTTGGCGTGATTGATCTTGGACTTGGACTGCGCCAAATTAAAGTTGCATGTCTGTTAGGTCCGTGTCGCACCCAGTGGGCTCGCCGCGGCGGTCCGCCTGGTCCAGGAGGCCGACACGACCGTGATATCAGAACAAATAGCATTGGCACGGCAAACATTGATCCCACCATCGTGATTCACGCTACTCTGTTAATTCTCGATCTCTAGGCTCCCAGTCGTCGATCCATGTCTCCTTAGCTAGTGACCAATCTTGGCATGTAGGTGTGTCCAACTTTAATTTGGCACGATATGTATATGAACGTGCATGTCTATATCCTAATCTTCCACTAAAGTTCAAATGAAACACGAGAGCGTCACATCATCATCTTTTTCTCCGTCGTTCGATTTCATATCTGATGGACACAAATTGCACCTAATCTAGACAATTATACCCTCTATTGAGTTACACCTACGGTGTACCCTTGTACGCTGTAGATTTTTCTATTGAGATCATAGTTGCCAATTCCATTTCGGTTTGTCTCTTGGTATAAAATACGCTGAAACCGGTCCATTTCGGTGTATCATTGTTGAAGTATAAGTGAATTGTTCACCTTTCCTCATCAGCTTAAGCTTTTGGGTGAACTGGTTGGTGCATGCAACTCAATATGGTATCAGAGCGAAGAGGTCTTGAGTTCAAAACCCGGTTGGTGCAATTAAAAAATAATAATTGCAGCCCACTTTATTCCACGTCTTAGGCCCTGAGGAGCCTACACGTGAGGAGTGTTGAAGTATAAGTGAATTGTCCACCTTTCCTCATCACTTAAGCTTTTGGGTGAATGGATTTGGTGCATGCAACTCAATAATCATTTTGCTTTTAATATAATAATATATATTTACTCATAATATATATATATATATATATATATATATATATATATATATATATACAATTACACACATAATTGCACTTGAAATCTCACTTCAAATACATAACAAAATGACACATAGTTCAATGACTTCATAAATGCAAAGATCATAGGTAGTTAAATAATACAACACGAGTTCATAACTTCATATATTTTACTATAGTCTAGCATAATTTTACTTACCGAAGTAGTATTAGATTGAGCCTTCTGAGCTGATTCAAAAGAGTGGTCACTTCAATTATGTCCGGTACCGGAATAGCTGGAATTACCAGAATGGGCCGAAATGAACCTAAATGACCGGTATTAAGACCGATACATGATTGAGGCTACTGTGTACCGCTTTGGCTACCGATAAGGCATGTTCCGGTCATTCCGGCCGGTACCGGAATGGAATTGATAAGTGACTTAGTAAATTACTTCTTCAATTTTCTTTTGGATATTCCCAGTTTGGAGAAGGGTATGTGCAGCGATAGCAAAGGGTTATAGTGACTGAGGAGTAACCATGTTTACTGAATGTGATTTCAGTTGTAGTTTTTTTCTTGCGAAATGGGGTATATGCAGAGAGAAAAGGGTACATCATGCAAAGTAAACCTTTACTCCACTTATTTAGGATTGTAATTTGATTGAATGCTAATTTACATTGTTACCAATGCTGCACTTTTTGTCAACTCATACTGTTATTATCAACCAAACATATACTCCTGTAATACTCTGGATATTTTTACATACTGATTTGTTGCAATCGTTGCAGACATTCTATCTGGATATTTTTACATACTCCATACTAGTTTCTTTATGTCACATACTCTATATCATTTTTAAAATACTCCATTCTAATTTTCCCTGCCATATACTCCACACTAAGTATTCAATTACATACCCCACAGTTCATTGTTATGATATACTTCTTTTTCTAAATCAACATACTTACAATTGGACTCGTACGAGTTAAGGAAACAATTCATGCTGTACTTGTTGACATTCTGTTGGACCGAAAAGGCGACTAGAGGGGGGGTGAATAGGAGCACGATCTCTTTTTCTCCCAAATTGAATTCAATACGAATCTCACTCCAATAGCTATGAAAGCTATGAAGATCGATCAATCATGCACAGCGGAAGACTTGTATTGAATCCAATCAAAACCCCGAAGCAAAATCAACACAAAACCAAAACACCAATTCTCGGGCGGTCTGACCTCTCACGGGAGCGGTCAGACTGATCCAAGCGGTCAGACCTCTCCCTCGGGCGGTCAGACCTCTAGTTCGATGAACAGTGAAATCAGCCCGAAAAACCAAAACGCAAATTGATCTAACTTTTGATTCGTGTGTTCAAACTTTGTGAAACTTGACACACACCTTCCCAAGGATGTCAGGAACCTATTCCAAGCAACGATCGTGAAGATCCTTGCCAAGGTTCAGACCTTTTCCCGTTTGAGTGAAGTTAGGTCAAAAACCGAGTCAAAACGCAAATATGATCTTGAGACTTGCTCGTGGGTGATTGATGATCTTGATGATCCTAGATGTATTCCCACACGTCACAGCAAGCTAGATCACGGCCAGAAACCAAGCAAAAACTCGCGGATCAAAGAAAGACTCAAATCATCAAATAGAGAGAAAGAAACCAAATGAACTCATCTTGAAGAAACTTTCTTTGGATTGATTTGATATGGTATTGGTTTACAGCCACTCCATCAATGGAGGACAAAGACTCAATACATGAGCACGAAATCAAATCCAACTCTCTAGAACCCTAACCTCCACTACTCCTCTCCCTATGCAAACTAGGGTTTCAAACACAATGAAAGGGTCGAAGGGTGCAGCCACCTCCTCATCTATTTATAGTGGAGGCTTAGACCTTCTAGAAGAGTTTCCTAATGGGCCCCGTTAAGGCCCAAAACAAGCGGGTGACACACGCACGCATTTTAAAGCGTCGTGTCCAGATTGTCGCGGCACTCGCTGTTCGCCACGTGTAGGTTGATCCAACGGCTCTCATCATGTCGGCAAGTCTCTCCCATCCGCCCCACCGAAACCACCATGGCACTTGCACCGACCGCGCACCGCTTGATTCAACGGCCGCACCGAACCGCCCGTTCGGTCACCTTTGTCCATCTTGCACCATGCTTGAGTCCAATGACTTCACCCGCATCGCCGATCGCTCGAACCTCAGCTCTCCAAGCCTAATCCCGATCATCCTCGCCGTTGACCGTCGTTGACCACCAAGCACCGCACAACAATAGACAAGCAAATCGATTCGGGAACAAGTTCTTCACAACTTGACCCACGTTAGTCAAAACATGCATCATGCAACACATATGACATGAAACCCATGAACTTGACCTAATCAGCAACCATCGCCGCCACACGGGCCGACGACTTAAGTGAAAACCGGTCAGACCACCACCCTTGGCCGGCTCGGCCGCCTCCGACCGCCAATGTAAGGCGGTCGACCGCCACCAAAGGACTTAGCCAAAATTTCAGCACTGAAATCCGCAACCTCTCTGGAAATTTCAAACGAATAGAACTTTTGCCTAGAGACTCCAAAAATTATGGGACCAAATGCAGTAGAAACTCCTCACTTGGCTACACCCTCTATTTTTGGCCCAGCTCAAAACTCCAATGCCACTTAAATGGCCGGTCAGACCGCTCATCAAACGCCGGTCAGACCACTACCCAACCGGTCGGACCGCCTACCTGGCCGGTCAGACCGCCAGTCCAATTCACCCGAGGCATGGGCGGTCTGACCGCCACCAAGGCCGGTCAGACCGCTTGAGACCTGACAGAACATGAACTTTGCCGAAAACTCGTGTTTCCGCAAACCTTCAACGCCATTGCCAATTGTCACATCATCCTAAGATCATGAGCATATCCCCATGATATCCACAATCTCCCCCTTGATGAACACATTGGCAATTCCCCACAAATGCAAGTTTTGATGTTTGAAAAGAAAAAACTCGACGTTTTCGCGCAAAGGCACAACTTGGTCCAAAAGCAAGAAAAAGCAAAGGAAATGACCAAACTGGCTTCAGAATAGCATAGGCAAGTGAGATACGGCAAAAGAAAGCGAGAAAACTTCATTTTCCAAAAGAGTCAAAATCTCACTTAAGGTCCATATGAAAGAACAATTGTTCGATATGACCTTTGATCATCGTGAGGATCAAGAATTACAATTCAAGTTCAGAAAGAGCAATAAGACCAAAAGAATGCTAATAAGCAACTCCCCCTCACTATGATCCTCAAAATTCAGAAAATTTCAAATTCTCCAATTTTCTCCCCCTTTTTAACACTTTTAAATCTTCTCCCCTTTACACATCTTGAAATATCTTCTCCCCCTTTGACAATGGAGTCATCAAGGAATCACGCCTTCCTCTCGTCCAGAGATAACAAATGCAGAATGAGGAAAAAGCATAAGAAGGAGCATGCATGAAATGCAATGGAGTGGATTCATATTTTTGTATTTTTCAATTTTTGATTTCAAGAAGCTTTGAAGATTACCCAAAAGAACAAGCTAGCATTTCTAATTTTACACGAACAACATATCAGCCTGAATGCGCTAGCAAGATCATGATAAAACATATATAACAAAGCTAAAGCAAGAAGGCTCAATATAAAGCAATAAATTTTAGCATTTTAAGCAACGCTTCAAATCTAGCAAGTCCATCAACAGGGATCCTAAGATGATGCTGGCCATGTCAAATGTCAATGTGAGACCAAGAAGCTAACAATGACCAAATTAAGAGACAAACAGGTCCTGAATTGAATCATTTTGCTCAATTTGTCTCAAACGCCCATTTTTCAACAGTTTTTCATTTGCAATGAATATTGAAGTTGATTAGAGGTATATCTTAGTAAAGAAGATCCTGGACTAGGAGTCATCCACAAACTCTTCCTAAGCTTCTACCAGGGCGACAAATCTTGAGGTTCATGTCAGTTTTGACAAGCAGTCCCCATGAGATCGCCTAGATCATCAAACTATCTCCAAGTTCATGTCTATGACATGCAGTCTCGTGAGAGTAGTTTGGCACATTTTAAGCACAAGACAATCTTAAATTTTGATTTTTTTTCATTTTTCACAAGAGCAGATTTAGATTCTTAAAGGAACAAGAAGCTCAAGCAATGATCAATACTAGATTCAAGAGCTAACACCGCAATTTTGGCAGGGCCAATGTCACAAAAGGAGCACTAATTGCGCAACTAGCTAAAACATCCACAAATTGCAGTTTTTAGTTCAAGTTGTCTTAAAGTTCGCCCATTCAAAGAAAGACTTAGCTACACATGTGAAAGCATGATAATTCTAGCAAGTCAAAGAACTAGACATGGCATTGAGCGAATTGAAATACTAAAGCTCAAAAGGGTAATAAGCAAAGCTTCATCAATTTTAAAAGACAAGCATAAAAGCTTATATTACAATGCATCTTTTGGTTTTTCATATAAATGCAGATGATACAATGAGATGCACAAAAGACTTAAAAGCCTAAAAGATCAAAAGATCAAAAGAAAATACCACTAGAAGAAGGTATCAGAAAAGATCAGAAAAGCTCAGATGAACAAGGAAAGTTCAGAACAGAGCCAACTCCCCCTCAAACCAACCCGTAGGGATGAATTACCCCTAACTCACTTCTCAAGGTGGCAAACCTAGTTGGATCTAAAGGCTTGGTGAGGATATCACCAACCGATCCTCTGACTCCACGAAATGCAAAGACAATATCACCCTTCTCGACATGATCTCTAAGAAAGTGATAGCGAATGTCTATGTGCTTGGTCCTAGAGTGTTGCATGGGGTTTTAGCAATGTTTATAGCAGAAGTGTTATCACAGAAAAGAGGAACACTATCAAATGCCAACCCAAAATCCTTAAGAGTGGACACCATCCACAAAATCTAACTACAAAGAACAGCTAGCAGCTACATATTCGGCCAAAGAAGTGGATTGTGCAATGTAAGACCGCTTCTAGAAGACCAAGAGACAAGAGAAGTGTCTACGAAGTGACAAGTGCCTGAGGTACTCTTCCTATCTAGCCGACAGCCCGCAAAATCAGAATCAGAAAACCCCCGAATGGACAAGGACGAAGAGCAGGAAAACCAAATGCCATACTGGAGGGTAGAGTGTAAATACCTGAAGATGCGCTTAACGGCTTGGCGATGGGAAGTCCTCGGAGACGCCTGAAACTTCGCACAGAGGCAAATCGCGAAGTGGATGTCCGGTCTTGAGGCTGTCAGGTACAGAAGGGAGCCAATCAAGCTGCGGTACTCGCGTTGATCCACAGCTTCTCCTTCCTCATCTGGATCCAAAACAATCGAAGTCGCCATGGGAGTGGCGATCGGCTTGCAGTCACCCATCTCGAAGCGCTTGAGCATATCCTTGGTGTACTTCGTCTGATGGATGAAGATCCCTTCCTTGCATTGCTTGATTTAAAGCCCCAGAAAGTAGTTGAGTTCTCTCATCATGCTCATCTCAAATTCCCTAGACATGGTCTCAGAAAAACTGGAAACAAGAGCATGAGAAGAACCACCAAAGATAATATCATCTACATAAATCTGAGCATGCAGGAAGTCATTGCCACGCCTAAGGATGAACAGGGTCTTGTCTACCTTACCCATCTCAAAATCATTCTTAAGCGTAAAGGTCTTAAGTCTATCATACTGTGCTCTAGGGGCTTGCTTAAGACCATACAAGGCTTTGGATAGCTTGAAAACATGATGTGGATACTTGGGATTCTCAAAGCACTGGGGTTGTCTAACATACACTTCCTCCTCTGTAGAAACCATTCGAAAGGCACTCTTGACATCCATCCGATATAATCTAAAGCCCTTAGAAGCAAGCAAATGCAAAGGAATGCGAATGGATTCCAATCTAGCAACAGGAGCAAATGTCTCATCAAAATCTAACCCCTCAACTTGGCTAAAACCCCGAGCTACCAATCTAGCCTTGTTTCTAACCACGTAACCATCCTCATTTTGTTTATTTTTGAACACCCAACGGGTTCCTATCACATTATGACCACTAGGAGGTTCTACTAGGTTCCGCACCTTGTTCCTCTCAAAATTCTCTAACTCCTCATGCATGGCATTGACCCACTAGAATCGGATAAAGCATGTGATATATCGCGGGGTTCAAAGAAGCAACAAATGCGAATGAGAGTAGAGACTTGGATCGTGATACCGGAGCGAGTGACTCGCTCATTAAGATTACCAATCATCCGATCCGGAGGATGACGCTCGAATGTGAAGTGGAGCGCCGGGAGACAATATCTCCTCAACCTCCGCAGTACTGCGATGAAGAAGATGCAAGAGGAGCCTCAATTGGAGGTGAAGCGATCGAAAGCGTGTTCGGAGTTTGGACAAGAGCCTCAACAGCAGCAGGTGG
Source organism: Ampelocalamus luodianensis (assembly GCA_036346255.1). NCBI lineage: Eukaryota > Viridiplantae > Streptophyta > Magnoliopsida > Poales > Poaceae > Ampelocalamus > Ampelocalamus luodianensis. The sequence continues at coordinate 16,856,640 of CM070628.1, forward strand.
AGGACAAGTATCAGCTTTGTCATCATCTTCCTCCACAAAAATGCTTTCTGTCACCTGTGTATCAACTGAAACGTCGAATCTAGCTCCAGGGCTAGTCTCATCAAAAGTGATATTGCATGTCTCCTAGACAATGTTAGTTTCAACATTAAAAACCCAAAAACCCCTCGAATGTGCAGGATAACCCAGAAATAAACCATCAAAAGTTCTTGATTCAAATTTATCTAGATTTCATGTCTTAAGAATGAAACACTTAGCTCCAAAAACTCGAAAGTGAGAAACAAAGGGTTTTCTACCAAATCGAAGCTCATAAGGAGTCTTGCCCAAAGATGGTATCAAGAAGACACGATTTGCAATATGGCAAGCTGTAGCAATAGCTTCGGCCCAAAACCTCCTCGGTGTGCTATACTCATCTAGCATCGTCTTAGCCATCTCGACTAAGGTTCTGTTCTTCCTTTCCACAACACCATTCTATTGAGGGACGTGTGGAGAAGAGAACTGATGCTCAATTCCGCGCTCAACACAAAAAGAGGCAAACGAGGCATTCTTGAACTCCGTACATTGTCATCGCGGATCGCTCTCAAGGCACCACAAAGTTCGAAGCCAAACGAAGAACAAGATCACGATAATGACCAAAAGCTTCATCCTTCGAAGCAAGAAAGAACACCCAAGTGTATCTCGAAAAATCATCAACTATGACAAGAATGTACCACTTGCCACCAATTGACCGAACCTGGCAGACCAACAAGATCCATATGAAGCAACTGTCCCGGTCCGTCAGTCATGACCAAAGTCACTGAAGGGTGTGAGGCGGCAACTTGCTTGCCATGCCTACAGGGCGCACATACAGCATCCTTGACGGCTTTGAGTTTAGGCAAACCTCTCATGAGATCAAGGTTGCTAACTCGCGTCAGATGATCAAAACCAATGTGCCCCAAACGTCGGTGCCAAAGCCAGAACTCAGAAGAAGGTGTAAACAAACATTTAAGAGAACCAAAGAAGAGATTCGAAAAATCAGCTCAAAAGATCCTAGCAACTCTATAAATCCCAAAAACGAGCTCACCAGCAGAATCAAGCACCCGACAAGCATTTTTCTTAAATATAGTCTCATAGCCATCATCAAGAAGCTGTGAGACAGAGAGTAAGTTAAACCTAAGCTTGTCCACAAGGGCGACGTCCTTTAGGATGAAATTGTCGTTCACCCTGATTGATCCCGTTCCTTCAATCCGCCCTTGAGTATTGTCTCCAAAGGTGATGAGGACATCACCTATCGACCGCGTGAAGGAGGTGAACCATTTTGAGTCTCCGGTCATGTGGCGTGAACAGCCGGAGTCGACGAACCACGTGTCCTTCCTTCCGCGGCGATCCTGAAAATCAAGGCACAGAAGAACGATGTGTCTCAATACTGGGGTTAGTTAAACATGACTTGGGAACCTAGTACTGAGACACACGTCTGCGAGTAGTATGTAAAGCAGAAGTGCTATCCTTGATTCTATTTGAAATTCTGTTATGAGCAATGGTGACTCTAACATGAGAGTTATCCTGTCTAGGAGCATGAGCATGATTAGCATGTGAAATAAATCCTAGACCAGGTTTCTTCCTTTCTAAATTACCATGTCTCACAAAAGCTCTAGGTTGATTAGATGACATTCTAGCAAGATTTTTCTTAACATTTTTCAACCTACGCCAATGAACCCAACCAAATGGCCATCCTTCTTGCAATAGGTGCAATGGCACTTGGTACCACCGAGAAGCACCTTTGACCGAACAGATGGTTGGGCAAAACCTCTGATTTGAAAGTGATCTTTGCAGGTTGGGTATCAAATTCAACTAAGCCATTTCTCAAAATTTGAATGTCATTAGATTTATCTGGCAAAGTTGTATCCTAACCCTTGCTTCTTATAAGGAGTTTTTGATTTGTCAAGAATCATGTTTAACTGTTTCTTACCTTTAGAAAATCTTTCTAATGTGTCATTAAGGTAAGCAATTTCTTTTCTAAGGTTAACACATGAATCACAAGTTTTAGCGTTAAGCCTCTTCTTATAAAGAACAACTTCAAGCTTAAGAACTTCACATGAAGCACAAGTAGCAGAATTAATACTGTCCTTAAGCTTGACATATTTAGCTCTAGCTGCTTCTACAACATCATGTACTTCACGTTCACGTTCTAAGCAGACAGAGCAAGAGCTAGATTCAACCACATCAGAAGCAACCAACTTGCTAGACTTTAAGCATTTTTCGCAAGGAGCAGATTTAACTTCAACTAGTTCAATCCTAGCATTTTCAAGTTGTTGCAAAGCAATATCATGAGCAGATTGCAGTTTAGCTAGTTCAATATGTAAAGCATGGCAAGATGAACATTCATCAGATTCAAGACTTTTAGCATTCACAAGTTCTAATGTGAGTTTATTTACTTGTGACTCTAACTCCTCATTCTTAGTCATGATGAACTTTAAGGCTTTATCTTGACCTAGCAATTGCTCTTAGACAGTTTCGCATCTAGCAAAGAGAACATCATAGGAGGGAGATACCTCATTGTTGTCATCAATATTGTCGGAGTCGGCCATGAAGCACATGCCGGTGAAGTCCTTGGCCTTCCCCTTCTTGTCTTGAGGGAGCTCCTCCTCCTTGTCCTCCTCGCTCCCGGAGTCCACATCGCTCAAGGATCGATCCCCAAGAGCGGCAAGAACCCGGTGAGCAGCCTTCCTGAGCTTGGCATCATCAAACTTGGACTTGTGCCCCTGAGACTTCTTCCAAGCTGGCTTTTCATCCTTGTGGTTGCTCTTCCCTTTCAGCTTGGGGCAATTTGCCCGGATGTGATTAAGCTCTCCACACTCATAACAAGTCACAGGCGCCTCTCTTTTGTTTCTCATATTGTTGTAGTCCCGCAGAACTTCTTAATCAAAAGCGTCATCTCGGCTCAGAATACTCTCAAGATCCTCTTCTTGGATTGCAAATAAAGAAGCAAGAGAAAATCCAGAAGAGGACTCAAACGACCCATCAGAGGCTCTCTTGAGCGGGTCTGCTACCAAAGCCATGTTACCCTTCTTAGAATGGTCAGCTTTCTGGATCTCATGAGTCTTGAGCTTGCTATAGAGCAGCTCCAAAGTCAGATCAGAGAAGTTGACATTTTCCTGAATGGCGGTAGCCTTTATCTCCCACTCCCTGGTGTTGATTGCAGCCAGGAGATGGATGGCATTTTCAGACTGGCAGACTGTGTAAATTCAATACCAACAGCCTTCATCTGATTTATCACTGTGTTAAAGCGACTGAAAATGTCATCGATGCTCTCACCAGGACGCATCTCGAATTTGTTATATTCTCTTTTATAGACCTGCTGACGCACTTGTTTGATTTGGGAAGAACCCTCATGATAGGTTTCGAGGGTCTTCCAAATCTCATGTGCAGTCTCGAGATTGCAAATCCTATCATATTCTGTCTACCAAGCCCACCATACAGAAAATTCTTTGCCTTACGGCCACTAGCCAAGAGGGCTTTGGCAGCAGAGCAACCTCGTGCAAGATAAGCGGATCACGAACAACCTCCCAAATACCTCGTGGTTCACTCTCAAGAAAGACACGCATGCGGTTCTTCCAAAAGGCATAGTCGTGCCCATCGAAGATATGCGGTTTGGAGGAGTACTTATCCATCGCCAAGTTCAGTGACCGGTTAAGATCAAGATTGAACTAACCGTGCTCTAATACCACTTGTTGGACCGAAAAGGCGACTAGAGGGGGGTGAATAGGAGCACGATCTCTTTTTCTCCCAAATTGAATTCAATACGAATCTCACTCCAATAGCTATGAAAGCTATGAAGATCGATCAATCATGCACAGCGGAAGACTTGTATTGAATTCAATCAAAACCCCGAAGCAAAATCAACACAAAACCAAAACACCAATTCTCGGGCGGTCTGACCTCTCACGGGCGGTCGGTGGTTGGCCTATCGGTCGAACCGATCCAAGCGGTCGACCTCTCCCAAGCGGTCGGACCTCTAGTTCGATGAATGTGAAATCAGCCCAAAAACCAAAACGCAAATTGATCTAACTTTTGATTCGTGCGCCCAAACTTCGTGAAACTTGACACACACCTTCCCAAGGATGTCGAACCTATTCCAAGCAACGATCGTGAAGATCCTTGCCAAGGTTCAGACCTTTTCCGCTTGAGTGAAGTTAGGTCAAAAAACCGAGTCAAAACGCAAATATGATCTTGAGACTTGCTCGTGGGTGATTGATGATCTTGATGATCCTAGATGTATTCCCACACGTCACGCAAGCTAGATCACGCCGAAACCAAGCAAAACTCGCGGATCAAAGAAAGACTCAAATCATCAAATAGAGAGAAAGAAAGCAAATGAACTCATCTTGAAGAAACTTTCTTTGGATTGATTTGATATGGTATTGGTTTACAGCCACTCCATCAATGGAGGACAAAGACTCAATACATGAGCACGAAATCAAATCCAACTCTCTAGAACCCTAACCTCCACTACTCCTCTCCCTATGCAAACTAGGGTTTCAAACACAATGAAAGGGTCGAAGGGGTGCAGCCACCTCCCTCATCTATTTATAGTGGAGGCTTAGACCTTCTAGAAGAGTTTCCCTAATGGGCTCCCGTTAAGGCCCAAAACAAACTGGTGACACACGCACGCATTTTAAAGCGTCGTGTCCAGACAGCGGCACTCGCTTGCTCGCCACGTATAGGTTGATCCAACGCCTCATCATGTCGGCAAGTCTCTCCCATCCGGCTCCCACCGAAACCATCATGGCACTTGCACCGACCGCGCCGCTGATTCAACCGATCGATCGAATCGCCTGCTCGGTCACCTTTGTCCATCTTGCACCATGCTTGAGTCCAATGACTTCACCCGGCATCGTCGATCGTTCGAACCTCGCTCTCCAAGCCTAGTCCCGATCATCTCGCCGTTGACCGTCGTTGATCACCAAGCAACCTGCACAACAATATACAAGCAAATCGAATTCGGGAATAAGTTCTTCACAACTTGACCCACGTTAGTCAAAAAATGCATCATGCAACACATATGACATGGAACACATGAACTTGACCTAATCAGTAACCATCGCCGCCACACGAGCCGACGACTTAAGTGGAAAACCGGCCGATCGCCACCCTTGGCGGCTCGACCGCCATCCGGCCCGATCCGCCAACGAAGGCGGTCGATCGCCACCAAAGGACTTAGCCAAAATTTCAGCACTGAAATCCGCAACCTCTCTGGAAATTTCAAACGGATAGAACTTTTGCCTGGAGGCTCCAAAAATTATGGGACCAAGTGCAGTAGAAACTCCTCACTTGCCTACACCCTCTATTTTTGGCCCAGCTCAAAACTCCAATGCCACTTAAATGGCCGGTCAGACCGCTCATCAGACGCCGGTCAGACCACTACCCAACCGGTCGGACCGCCTACCTGGCCGGTCAGACCGCCAGTCCAATTCACCCGAGGCATGGGCGGTCTGACCGCCACCAAGGCCGGTCAGACCGCTTGAGACCTGACAGAACCTGAACTTTGCCGAAAACTCGTGTTTCCGCAAACCTTCAACGTCATTGTCAATTGTCACATCATCCTAAGATCATGAGCATATCCCCATGATATCCACACATTCAAAGACAACGAAGTGACTCTCCCAGACTACGTGCGCGAGCAACTTAGTATTCTCAGGAATTTATTATCCCACTTTACCATCTACCAGCTTGTAAATTCATATTCAAATACCCTAAGCAATTTTTTTTTACAGAACTCAGATTCCGTTTCTTATTCATTTAAAATTAGTATGAATAAATACTCATGAGGTTATCGAATAACATACTCATTTGATTATTGGTTTGTGCTACAAAATACTGAATTCGACTTGAGGAGTTTGTTTTGGATGAGTTGGTTTGTGGTCGTATTCTTCATGATCACCCTCATGACTTTATATAATGTCCCCTAGATCTTCTCTAAAAGAAAGTAGGAATCCTTTGGTAGAATGCATCTCTAAGTTCTAGTAGGTTAGGATATGAATTACTCATATTCAATAATCTCCACCTTAACTCCTATCCATTGAAGTTACTATGTTTTTCCAAGAACTCGCACCAAGTCGGCTCTACTATTTTTTTTCCTCCCACCTTTGGGAGTGCCTCTACCATAGGGGCTCATGCACATCACCTAATGTTCCTACAACCCTTCATGTCATTGGTTTATACAGCCTCCGAGCTCCACCAGCTCGTTAATACCATGTGGTTCGTCCCACCATGTCTTTCTTCTTCCAATAGCTCACACTTGCGTTTACTAGATTTTACAACCGTCTTTGCAGCTACGCACATAGTTGCATATGAGATCTGAGTACCTACCGTTGATGGCATAGTTTCCTTCTCCTAACTAGGATTTTTTTTATCAAACCTCATATTAGTTGCTCTTCTCTTATGATTACCCATTAATCGGTATCCTCTATTGCTTCAGATACTTTTCATGATTACCTGTTATTTGCAAGTAACTCGCATGACTCTACCTCGAAGTGATATCTCAGAACCTTAGAGTTCAAGTGACCTCACATATATTATATTATTCTTTAAGCAAGGAACATACCGAACTCCCATCAATGTGCAATGTGCTTCATTATACATCTCCAATATAATTGTTCCCACTTTAGTAATTGCATACTCCTTGTCGTTCGCTAAGTAAACAGTTCCATGTGACGGGTGTAGAGATCCTTTATCAAATATCTCCCTTGCCGAACATATATGGAAGAAGCAACATGAGAATCTAATATCTATCCATGAGAAGTACCTGATTGACTGGTGACTAGTACGTCTGAATAATCTTTCGCTACTGCTAATGAGCATGCACCACTCATTTACTTCAAACTTGAACAATCCTTTATCATATGAGCTTTCTTGTCATATAGATAGTGTACACGTATGCCCTTGCCCTTCTTCTTCCTGTTACTTTTGCTTTTGCCTGCAACAACTACGACAGTCAATGCTTGATCACCTGAGGATGAAGAATCCAATAGCTTCTTCAAGGACTCCGTCTCCAATAGATATGTCACTATCTCATTAAAGTTGAGAGTACTTTTCCCAACGAAAATATTCATCATCAATCGCTCCCATGATGGTGGTAGAGATGACGCCAAAATGTCGACCTTGTCGTTCTCCTTAATTTTCTTATGCACACTAGTTAGCTGTGTGAAGCTTGTTGAAGACATTAAGATGGTCAACAAACCATGTGCCTTCCTCCATACGCAACATGTACAATTGTCGCTTCAGCATCTATCAGTTTGTCAGCAATTTTGCTATATATAGTTCTTCTAAGTTACTTCATAATTTCTTTCGATGAATTTTGCTTAATCGACTAGTACTTTACATTATCGGAGAGACATAGACGAATTGTACTAATAATCTTTTGCTCCATCACCTTCCATTCAACGAACATCTTTTCTGGATTGTCCCTTTCAAGAACATCAATTAACTCTTGCTAAACAAGTACATTCTTCACCACGCATTGCCACACATTGAAATTGCCTCCGTCGTCAAATTTCTTCACTTGATTCCACATTGTCGATATCGATCTTAATTTTGTGCCACCTGAAGCTTCACCGACCTTCTCACAGGTCAGATTAATCTGGTATTGCCTCTGATACCACTTGTTATACTCTGATACCCCTTCTTATGAACAACAGCCCAGATGTGTGAGAAACAGCACGAGCGTGTATGATATCAAGAACGAAGTAGATAAATCTGGTAGAGAGAACCAAATAACGACAATGAAATAATCACAACAAGAGAAAAAGATTGGGTGAAACTGACCACAAATTCCTTAAGCATAAATTCAAAAGAGTATAATGGATTATCACTCTCTCACAATTAGGGATGGAAATGGATCGAATAAGAATCGAATAGTCTCGAATACGAATCCATATTTTTAAAACAAATACGAATTCGAACATTCTCGAATACGAATACGAATACAAATTCGAATCAAATATGTACTCAATTCGGTCGAATGCAAATATCCTATAACTTTTGTCACAAATCTCGGTAGAACAAATTTATGCAACATGACTACATGTCTACAGTCTACTATCTACACGAGTCGTAGCAACACCCAACAGCCACAGATTCGGCACCGAATCAAGACCCCGTCAAAATAGAAACGCTCCAGGAAAAAATTGATAGTATTCGTATTCGGGAAAAAAAATAGATAGTATTCGTATTCGTATTTATATCCGAAAAAAACGGATAGTATTCATATTCGTATCCGGAAAAAGCGGATAGTATTCGTATCCGGGGAAAACAGATAGTATTCATATTCGTTTTTTCCGGATGGTATTCGTTTTTCCGAATACTATCCGGTTTTTTCCCCCGAATACGGATACAAATACTATCCATTTTCCCGGATAGAATTCGTTTTTCATTCGAATGCGGATTTTACTTACCCTATTTGCGTTTTCTTGGATACAAATATCGGATAAAACGGATTATCCTTTACCATTTCCCATCCCTACTCACAATCCTCTTGATCCTTTTAGGACCATTGGATTTTTGCCTTATATAACATTCTAGTGCTAAAGAATAACATAGTCTCTAATCTTCTCGTACATCTCTTATTTTAGATGAGTTGGTTTGTGGCTTATGTTATCCATGACCACTCTTATAGCTTTATATAGTACCCTTAGTTCTCCTTCAAAAGAAAGTAGGAATAAGATTAGGATAGAGATCTTTGTAAAATACATCTCCAAATCCTATTACTTTAGGATATAAGTCATCCATACTCAACACTGACCATCTTGGTTTTGTGTGGACTCCCATTTTCCCATGTCAAACTCTTACGTGGAGAAAATACGAAAACCTTCACTGCATTCTGTTGGCCTCTATTTTGGGCTTTTGACTGCTAGCTACAAATCGGAATTCGGACGTCCGTCACTCGGTTTTGTGCATCTGACCGACGAGATGAGGTAGGTTTCATGTATATCATTAGGGTTTGTTTGGATAGGGAGGAATTAGAACCAATCCATTCAGATTGGAAGGGTTTTTAGTTTAAATTTCAAGTGAATCCGAAGGGATTGAGTCGGATCACAATATATCCAAACAAGCCCTTAATGAAAAACGCCTCACGAACAAACAATTTTGTACTATAGCTTTATACAAACAGATAATTTTAGCTCTTAGTAACTTCCTACACTGAATCGACTGATGCATGATCTACACCCAGCTTCATTGATCTTCAACATTCACTGAGTGTGCTTTTTAGGGATATGCTTCGAGGGCAAAAATGACTTTTGCGGCCCACTTAACAACACACACACGGTGGGAGTAACGGTAGTGGCACAAAAGGGTAGTAATTTCACTTCTAGTGGCATAAGACGAAGAATCATATTTTGAGTGACAGATCAAGCAAGAGATGAACTTCTATTTGCCAAATAAGAAATTTTCTGAAAGTTGAGAACAAGGGAATATAAGTAACAAATTCAAGGGAATTTCCGGCCGGAGATACAATAACTAGGGCTGCAAGTACATTCTTTTCTCTGTTTTTTTTTTCTTTTGACTTTCAAAGTCTCACGGAATGCCTTTGGTCAAGTCTTTATTATGAAGCGCACGTCGTTCACTTATATTTCTAGTACTACCACATGTGAAGTCAGCAACTTGGAACGTTGATCTGTACGGTGCCTGCAGGCGAATATTTCCAGTACGAGTCATGGTCTACCGTGTATCCAAAGTACAAGAGAATGGTGGAATTCTACATAGGCATTTCCATTAGTTATCGATCGGACGAACAGAAGCTTTGCATAATCGGAACGCCTGACGTGACTCTGAATTATGTGTTGTACGATAATTAGTTTGGTGGCCAAACCCTGCTTTGATGTCTTCGAATCACCTTCCTCGATGTGCGTTTCATCATGCGTCAGTACGACCCATGGTACTAACTTGACTGGAGTAAGCTAGCTATGTACTCCCTCCAACCTTGCTACTTGTCGTTACACAGTGCTTAAAACTTTGACCATACGTATACATAAAAATATTTAGATTTGTCATATAAAAAATTATACTAGTAGATTCATTATGAAAGGTACTTCTATATCATTATACTTTCAATATTTTTTCTAACATGTAATTAAAAATAATAATGGACAAATGGGTATATTGAAGACCACGTCCATGTTCGAAATGATAATAAAAAAAACGGGGGAAGTAGATAGGATTCTAAAGGACTTTATTATTCTATCTTGTAGAGACGGAGAGTTGTCTAAATTATCTCCTCTATGCTCAAAGTACTAGCTGAAATCAAGGAGATGTGTTTTAGTTTTTCAATATAAAAGGGTTTAGAATCACACCTACATGGTTGCACACCTTCGACATACTATTTGGGAAAACATTTGAATTTCAAATTTCTTTAAAAAGATGTCTCCCAAAACAGAACCAGTTTTGTTTAGAAATTGTTAAACCACATAGCTAGTTGTGTATCCAGAAAATTTGCGTAGTTAGGTCCCTTCTATTATGTAAGCTAGATTTTAGAGGGTCATTCATATTTATGAAGGCATACTTTATGCTTTTATGTAATTCCGCTAGAACAAAGAGCATAACTGAAAATTTCAGGATTTTTTTTAAAATAATATATTTTTTAATTAGAATTATAAAAATAGGTCTTTGTCGACATTTGGAATGGCGACATGAGCCCTATCGACAACAAAACAGTCTTAAATAGCTCTATAACCATTTGGAATGGTGACAGGAGCTGGTTTTTTTAGTTTTGTTGATAGAGAATGCATCTTCAAATTTTACATGATTTAACTCGATTTTTTTGATAATATCTTTAAGTGTGTGCTCAACCGATTATTAAAAAAAGAGAACAAAATATTAAATAGAGAATAATTTAGGAGTTAAATTTAGAAGATGAGATTTCAACTGCGGCAATAAGACTTTGTAATGTACTTACGAATTACATGGCACGTTGTTTGATTATGTGCATTACAAACGATAACATGCACGAATCAAGAACTGATTTACACCTAGGATACATGTGCGTCTTTGGAATCGGAAACACTAGTGGATGGGAATGAAGTCATTCTTGAAAGCCCTTCTGCCTACCCTTGTTTCCTGAGACCCAAGAGCGCGCGATCACGAAGGTAGTCTTTGTGCTATGAGACGGGTTGGAAGGTAGAATGATGTTAACAGAACGTAAGGCCAAATCAATAATAACGACGCAAATTGAATATAACTTACATTTTCGATCCGAAGTGCGCCCGAGCAATAGGGAGCGCTAGGACGGCCGTCGGTCTCACTAGCAGGAGCCTTCTCCTTATTCGTCGCATGCTTGGCCCGGTCGTCCTTACCTTGCTGTTCGGCACTCTTAGGCTCCATCGCCACATTTCCCTTGTCTTCCCCGCTCTCGGGTACGTAAGGTTTCCAATGCTTGTATGGCTCAAGTGGCAGTGCGTAGTTGAACATGTACTTCTGCTCGATGTACGCCGGCCCTGTCGTACTTGTCTAAGCCATCGATCCATTAGAACAAGTAGCAATGCATCTCTGGTTGTCATTATGTACATATGAAGTTAGCGATATGTGGAATGCAACATAAGATGCGAAAAATCGATATGTGTGTAAGATTCTCTTGCAATGACATTCCCTCACGTGTAGTACGCTCAGGTGGCGGTTGTCGGATGTATGGACTGAATGATCCAATCCAGAGTGTGGTCATTTCTGTCTAAAAAGGTGGCAGTGTGTGATGTATTAGGGTGTGATCTTTTCAGTCTCAAAAGGTGTGGTCAATTCGGTCTAAAATGAACATGGCTACATAGTTGAATTTCATTGTGGTGTTTTAATGTGACGGTATTGTAGTGTGAATTGAACATGACTTCATAACTTTGTTTGATTTTGGTATTGTAATGGTATACAACATATATATGGTACTTAACCCCATGACGTTATGGATATATTTTGAATGTTGTAATTCAATTGTCCTTTGTCATATTACGTTTATACTGATTAGGTAGGCAAAAGTTAAAGACATTTTGCAATTCATAAACAAGCTTACAACATCTTGGATACATGAATCCCTTACGGAGACAACAAAAACTACTTTATACATATTTCACATACTACTAGTAGGAGACAGACACATAAGTTTCTTGAACCACCTTAGGTGGTCAAGAATCCTATCTAGGCACTCCTCTACAGGTGGCATGTTGACCACTGGACCAGATAGAGTTACAAGTGGACATTCAACTTCTCTTTCCACCACAACACCAACAGAGTCTACCCACTGAAAGTACTAGCATCCAGCAAACCAGAGATCCCAAAACTAACATTCGCATAAACAAAACTCACTGAGAAATACGAACACTTGTAGAACATACACCCTTGTTGTCTTCGGTATTGGAGTACATGACATTTGTTTGGACCCCACAGTTTGTTGATGCGCCTTGTATTCGCTAGCGCCACAGCTCTTCAACTCATCGAACTAGACAACTAAGACATGGCATTGAGGAGAGTAGTGAGACAAGTGCGAGTAGATGAGAAGAGAAGGGCATGGAGTTTAGTTGGTTGGATGGACTTTTATAGAGCTGGCCTTGGATTCTGTAACAGCCCAAAATCCTTAAGATGGATTAGGTAAGCATCTAATGTGCATTTGTGAAATTTTGGACTTTTTAAAACTTTTATTGCAAAGCAATTATGTTGAAACCTAGTAATCCAATACCCCTTCTCCAATTCAAAAGTCCAACTTGAATTTGGGGCAAAGCTAAAAAGGTTTCAAGTGTGGGGATATTTTATCTGGAGTATATGAGCCCTGTTATGCTTGTTTGGATTTTCTGAAATTTTTTAAGGTTATTTGGTTCTATTTTATTTGCATGATCAAATTGGATTTGAAATTAAAATACAAACAAAACTTGTGAGCAAGTTCCTGGAAATATTTTCCTAGGTTCTGGAACAACTAAGAAAATTACCTGCAAAATTTCATAAATTTTAAAATTGGATTAATATGTTTAATAACCAGTCAAACCTGTAAATTAAAAGTCAAATACTTAAAACAGGAACTTAAAATAATTTTAGGGGAAAATGTACTTCAAGTAAAACCTTGAAAAATTTACAAAATAATCATCTCTACTTCCTCAACCTCCAATAAAAAAATTATCAATTTTGGAGTTAGGGATCTATATCTAAAAATTCGCCAAACCTTCTCAGCCACTTTCTAAAAATCAGAAAAACTATTTTTCCTCTCCTCACTGTTCCTCCGGCTCGACCCGGACCAGACCCGACTCCCGTTTTGGCTTAGCCGAACCAGCTCGCTGAGCCGTCCTTCCCCTCTGCCGCTGACCTGCGGGCCCCACCCGCAGGTCATCTTCTCCACGCGCCCCTCCTTCTCTGCCGAGCGCGCGCGCATGAGCTCCACGCCGCTCCGGCCTCCCCCGTCTCTCTTCCGTCAGCACCATCGAGCTACCGCCGAAGGCACCCAATCAGCAGCGGTCAGCAACCAACGCCGTCGCTCATTTCACCGTCGACGCCGAGAAATCGCGGGAAGACGCCATGACCGAGAAGAGAGGAAGCTCGGGTTCTCGCGAGGAACTCCTCCCTTCTCGCCCCCTTTTAAGCCGAACTCCGAGCTCGCCTCACCCTTCGCCACTTCTCTGATGCTCCCTCTCCACCCTCCTTCCTCCTCGAGCTCAATTGAGCTCCAAGCCCGAATGCCATTCGGTCATGGCCGCACCGCCTCCAAGCACGCCGGCCACTCCGGTGATCCCCTTCCACTCCTAACCGCGTCACGGCACGCCTTGCACCAACAGGAAGTGTTCCCCTCCATCAATTTTGAGTTTGCGCCACCGTGGAGCCGCGCGCATGCCATCTTCTTCGGGTCCGGCCAAATCCGATTCCTCCGCCGTCGTGTCTTCTCCAGCGAGCCCCAGCTCAATTCCTTTCTCCGAGAGCACCCTTGGACCTCCCTATACCTAGTACCACCACTCACTCGGGCTCTCCCTCTTCGCAGGTCCCCCTCCACGGTGAACACCCCGCGCCGCCGCAGACTCCCGTCGCCGGGCCACTCCGGCCACTCTCCGTCATCGCCGACCACCCCGGCCTGCTCCAGGTAACCCACTGGTGCCCATGCGCTCTCTAGTTCCCACCCCCTTCATCTCCGGTGCCGGCGCCCCGTTCCACCTCCACGGCCGGCCGCCGCTCGCCCTAGCCGCGCCGCCTCGGTGCAACTCAGGCCGCACTGCCACCACCCCGAGCTCCAGTAGACCTCGGGCAATCCATTTTGCTGGTTGTCGTCGCCTCCGCGCCACTCCCCTCGCCGGCGATGAACCTCACCCGAGCTCCCCTGTGCCGCCCCCTGTTCCTTGTCTCTGAGGTTATTTCTCTCTGAGTAGCAGAGCCCTTCAGTAGGAACAACTGAATTCAATGTCTGCTAGACATTTTGATTAGCTTCTAGCTTACTCAAACTTATTTGGCAAATGGATATTTAAATTCATGAGGAGACTAGTAGATAAAAACAGTAAAGTGCTTTGGGATGAACTGATAACAGAGAATGTGTTTTGTCAGTAAGTTGAAATCATGTCCAACTCTAGTAGTTAGAGTTTGTCTTAATGCTATTAGTTTGTTGGCAGCTCAGGGAAATCCTTTTGATGAAGTGTTTTGTAGGGAAGGAAAGAGGATTAGAAGAAAAGTTCAGATTGTCAGTGTTGTCAGTAGAAATTTTGGCATGGATAATGTAGTGGATAGAAATGTCTTAACTCAGTCTTGGGACCTCTATACTGCAGAAGTAGCCAAATCCGAAAATTCAGTAAGGGATGTGAATTTTTAGAATTCATCGGTGAGGAGAGAAGGTGCTTAGGTGAAGAATCTGATTGTCAACTAGGACTCACCATTAAAGTAGCTAATCTGATAATTGAAATCTAAATGAAGTAGCACTTTAGTTCATATAGTTGTGCTGTTGTAAGTTGTCTAAATATTTTCATGAGGCTTCTCAGTTTGGTCAGATAGGCTTTTAACTGTGTAGGTGGAGTTGTCAGTAATTCATTTAATGGTTAGGCTAGAATAGTTAAGCAAGTATCTAGAACCCATCCGTAGCTAATAGATGTGTACACAATCACCATCAAAGTCTGCCGAAAGAATAGAGCATATAAGAGGTTTGATTTTGACTGTATGTTTATCGTGGAAAATAAGTGAGTTTGGAAAGATCAATCACAAGAAATCCTAACTAATTTAAATAACTCCAAATCAACTAATTTGTTGTTCCTAAATTCATAATCCATCTTCTGTGTTATTAATTTTTGGATCCTATTGGCGTTCTGGTGTTTATTTGTCGTTTTTCGCTTTGGCAGTTTTTATCGTTAGATGACGTTGATATCGAGAGTGATCCTCTGCAGCAAGTCGAATATCTCTAGCAAGGCAAGGCAAGCAGTTTGATCATATCCACTCGATCCCATTACTTTTAAAATCTAATACTTTGTTTTACTCGTACGTATGCATGCTTTTGTGTCAATGATTAATTTTGTCGATTAGAGGTAGTTAATCCAATTGCATTGTTGCCCTGAAAATTGTTCACCCCTGCCACTACCTTAGGAATATTATCCTCACTGGTGAATTAGAGCCCGGTGAATGATTTAGGGCCTTTTATTTGTCTTTACGATATGATGCTTAGCAATGCTTAGATACCAGTAGAATTGGGCGGTTATCGACTTAGTCGGTAACCTTGATCACATAAAAATTATGATATCTTTACTTTTCAGCCTCTGTGCTATGATTACTTGTGAAAACTAAAAACTAAAAAAAAAAAAACAAAATGATTTCGACTTGGGCACAATGGTAAGATGGTGTGCTTTTGGGTGTGACTGGAATGGTGCCCGAGTCAATTAAGGACCGAACATCTTGTGAGTGGATGTTATCCAGGCATTTTTGCGTGCTAACCACACTAGAGTATATGGAACCTCTCTTGACCTAGTACTTTGGCGTGTGTTGGCTCCGAGTCGCAGGGGGTCGCAGGAGGGATGGTGTTTGGGAGCATAGTAGTTGTCCGGAAGCTTTACCCCGGGTGGGTAGTTGTCTTTTCGGCTTTACCATGTAAGCGTATGGGTCTCTATCCATACGAGCGGCTCGTAGTTAATACAAAATACTGGAAATGTCTCGTAGGACTTAGGCGTGCCGGCATACCTTCGGTAGTGTGCTTATTGTGGCTTAAAGGCGGTCTGAAGTGTGGGTACATTGGTACACCCCTGCAGGGTTAACACTATTCGAATAGCCTTGTCCTAGGTTATGGACACGCTTGGGTAAGCTTTTCAAGAGTTAGACTACAACCTTTAAATTAAAACTTGATGTTGGGTGGCATGAACGGGTAGTTCATGCTATTGTTGTGGTGACTATTGGGATAGTCACTTCCAGGTTGTCTTTATTGTTGTTATTATTATTGTATCGCAGTTATTTCAACTATTGCAAACAGTTTGTCAAATTGCCTTCAATCTATTACATTATTGCAAATGAAAACTTGCTTTATGCTAAAAGTAAGTCCAGAGCCCCCTCCACTTAAATAAAGCTTGCATGTAGTTAATTATAGTTACATTGCCCTTACACGTCAGTCTTGCGAGTACAAAAACAATTTTTGTACTCAGTTGCTATGCTTAATTGTTTTGTTGCAGAGAAAGAAGGTGAGCCCCAAGGGCTTCCCTTTTGTGAGATGTGCTGCGGGTTTTGACGACTAGCTTGGCGGCCCGGTTGGTTGCCTTGTGGGTAAAAAGGCACACTAATTGGCTTTTATTTATCGCCATCTTATGGCACTTTTGCTTCCGCTGTTTAATTGTTATTTAGTTGTTATTTGGCCGGTTGGCCCTTGTTGTAATAAATCTCTATTATGTATGTCTTTTATTGTTGTGCTTCGGTTCTATGCGATTGAATGGAATTGATGCATAATTTTGTAAAAGGGTGTATGTACAGCATTTCTGGGATGTACATATTTTCCCGAGGCACGAGATATTTTATTTGTGATGCTAAACTAAGCATTACAAGTTAAATACCCCGGGGTCTCACAGATTCCATTGGTGCAGACCTATCTGTCATTTCGGCGGGGTCTACACATTTGTTTGGTCTACATGATGCATGGTGTCGCAATGCTGACTCCCGCACAAGGTCAGTTGTACGCACAACAACAACAAATGAGATCAAAAACTAGACATAAGCAAAATGTAAGTCATACAAAAATTAATATTTACATGATATGGGTGATACATCTAGTCATGGTCCCTCTTCGGGCGTACTCCACGGGTGGCCCTGCCCTTGTCTGACGGACCCACTGCTGGTGCGAGTACGTCAACGGCTTTAGCGGTTGAACTACCCTAGAGGGGAGAGGAAACTCCACAGATGTAGCGAACCCCAGCAGTGTCGGCGGCTGGGGCGGTAGAGGCACACCATCGAGCTGTGGAGCCCCAAGGGAGACCTGGCTGGGAGCGCCCTTGGTCTGCGAAGGAGCACCATCGTCTCGTGGATACATGATCTTGTCAACATCGTAGTCCAAGTACTGTATCCCCTCCTACGCGGCTAGGTGTCCCTCGTCCCTACCGTGCTGACACCCTGTCAAACAGTAAGACACACTTTTAAATGTAATGCAAATGCAAAATAGAAACATGACGAGGGAGCAATAACCAACCTGGTCGTTGCATTGGAAGGGATGTCCCCCGTGTTGCAGCCCCGCGTATGCATGGAACTGATGTCCTGTTGGCGTTAGTTAAAAAATTAGTTAGAAATAAACAAACTCACGTGAGTTGTAGAGTTGTACCTGCAAACTCGGTAGGTGTACTGCTACCATGGTGCCACAAGGATGCGCCCAGGACGTCCAGGTGTTGAGCCGTCGTTGTGTGCATCAGGTGTGATGCACTGTGGGCCACCCTCCATCGATGTACTCTATCGGTGCGTGACGGTGCATCCACCATGTCACTCGGCCTCCGATAGGACATGAGCTCACTGACATGCCTCCCATAGTCCATGAGCTAGACCATGGCCTCTCTTAGCTCTTGAAGGTCATGTCGAGGCGGTCTGCACCCAGCCCAGAACGGAGCTCGCCTCCGCGTGCGCAGCCCATCCGAGATTGCTCTGTTACGCACGAAGAACAACTTAGAATGTAAAAACATGACAAGTAAATAAATACTACACACCCTTCACTACATACCATGTGGTGGTATACAAAGTCCGATTGCGTGGGGTAGGTGTCGGTCGTCTCGACGACGTATGGCTATGGGTCGTCCACTACCCGGACGCAACACATTCTCGTCCGAGTGTTGTACCACTCGATGTAGTCATGGTACTTCCGGTGGTCGTACGGGGCAGCCTCCTGGACCATGTCATCCAATGCATGTACCCATGTCTGCACCCACGGCTCCATGTGAAGTGTCCAGGATGTTGTACCTGGTACACCCTTCCTGGTGCGCCTGCGGAAAGCAACATGACAAAGATGTTAGTACACAAGAAAAATGACTAAGAAGATTCTATATTCAAGATGAACTTAAACATGAATGTTCGGCGGCAATGGCTCTCCAAGGGTATCAGGACCTCCTACCGTAGACCGAACTGCCTCATCGCCCAGTGGATGGAGTACGCCTACACGTACACGTCGTATGGCAAGCAACTCCGCGTGACCTAGTAGGTGGAGTCTTGCACGCATTGGTTGGACAGCCCGTGGGTGCATGGTCGTACACCCTCTCAGCAATGTACGGTCTCCAAATGATGTGGCCATCCACCAGCTGGTCAAACATCGCCACATAGTACAGATACGAAGCGTGCATAGTGACCGGTGCGAACATGACCTGTAGAACAAAACAAACACACACCTCAACATCTAGGGTGGAAACAAAGTACAAAATAGACGAATCGTACAAAAAAAACTTACCCACCGTGACACCACACCGTACCCATGGTTGGGCCATTGACATCGTCGTCGACATATAGGGCAAGGGAGTATGCCTTGAGGTCCACTTGTGGTCATCCGATCTAGAAGCGCTCGAATGACCACAGATGCAGCAATAGTGGGCATCCATAGAGTATGGAGCCATCCCGGACCCTTCGCAAGCGTCGCAGAGGCCTCGGTATATCGCGCACAACACTGTTCGAACCCAAGCATATTGTTGGATCTCCTCCAACTCTGTGTTTACCAACTCCTGTGCGTACCGGATCAGGTGCTTGTCAACGCTGTCGTCATGAGACCCACTAAACAAGACCCACCTGAAGAGCCACAACAGGTAAGCCTCGAAGTACCTCCTTACTGTGTAGTCTGGTGCATCAGCGGCCATACCCTGTGGTTGCCAAATGACAAGGACCCGTTAGTAAGTTCGGCGAGAAAATGAAGTGTGAATAGTAGAGTAGGGGGAACTTACATAGAACTGGCAGAGCCAATTCAGCGAAGGGCCATGCGTACTGTTGAACCGTCACCATACGGTAGCACCCCGATGAACCTGGCAAGGATGTCCATGCACCACATCGACGCGACCTCGTGCGCAGTCATAGGAGGGCACGCACAAGGGAGACTAGTGAGGTATGCAACGTCCTGCAACGTAGGAGACATCTCCTCACACGGCAGGTGGGATGTGTACGTCTCTGGACCCAAACAGTCCACCAACACCGTCAACACGCACCAGTCGCACAGAAAATGCCTGGATGCACGGATGTCCCGATCATCCCCCACATGGCCTCCACCATCCTGGCAAGCGGAAGCAAGCCAGACGTTCTGAGCCTACGTCAAAACGATAAAGAGGGCACGACAGTACACCCACACAAGCTCGTATTTAAATGGAGTACAAAAATGTCACAACTGCACATACCTGGGAACTCAACGTGGGTCAATCCTCCATGCCCTCAGGGCCTGCACAGACGCAACGCGCCAAGCTCGATAGGTGCCTCGCCAAGCTGGGGCTAGACGGTACTAAGGCAGTTACGGTGGCTGGCGTCAACAGCCAACTCCAGTAGCTCGAAGGGCCACTACAGAGAGCCTCTTGTGGACGTCATATCTAAAATAATATGAAAAAGAAAATATGGTGCTTGCATTATTATTAATATGAAACATAAATACAAAAATAAAATAAACATTATTAAACGTAATCCCAATCCAATTGCCATTCCAAATGGCGACAGAGGCAGGGCTCCTGTCGCCAATCCAACTAGCGACAGGTGCATGTCACCAATCGGATCGACGACAGGATCATGTCGTCATTTCAAACGGCGACATAAGCCTAATTTTCTAATTTTATTATATGTGCATTTATTTCTGTAATTCTTTTAAAAAAAGTCTGTTAAAATAGAAACATTAGCGACGTGTCTACAACTGAACTGCACACACCTAAAAGGATTTACTATACTACAAAATCATACATCCTAAACTATCTAATACATGAGTAATGACATATCTGAAACTAAACTACACACACCTAAAAAGATGTACTACAAAGAACTACACTACATAACCATACATCTAAAACTATCTAAATCATTCAATTACTACACCATAAATAAATTCTTTATGACTATCCACATTTCTATAACTAAAATACACACACCTAAAAAGATGTACTACACCGAACTACACCACATAACCATACATATAAAACTATCTAATCTATTAAATTACAGGCCTAGTAGTTTCGATTGCTAACCTACCGGGGTTTCGAATTTAAATGTAAAGTTACAAAAAAAATACATGCAAATGTGCGAATCTATGAACTCTCTCTACTCCTCGGCTGTGGACGGACAGGGCTTCATTACCTCTTCTCCACTCCCTCCTCTCCCTTTTTTTTTTCTTTTTCGGATTAAAAGTGAATTATGCCCTATTTTTGGGCCATTTTATAGCATGTCCTCTGTCGCCATTCAGAATGGCGGCAGGACAATTTCGCCATTTCGAATGGAAAAAGATGCTCATTATTGTAATATTATTAAATGGGCATTGAATTTTGTAATTCTAATTAAAAATGTATTATTTAAAAACAAATACAAAATTTCAGTGGGGTCAGTTTGTGACCCCGGGCCAGTCCCCACTGGACTCCGCTTAGTTAGCTCTGCCACTTTGTATTGGACTAAATCAGAAGATTGAGATGGCCAGAGAAAAAGATTTGAATTTCTGTCTAAAATACAAGCAGATATAAATTAGACTGTGACTTGCATTAATTTCCTTACATAAAAAAATAAATTTTATTTATATTCATGACTCAAGTTTGCTAATTTTGACTGACTGACTTAAAAGGAAAAATGCTTCATTTTTTTTTTGAGTCGTCTCTAAACACTAAGACCAGGAAAAGGGGAAGGGAGGTGGGGAAGCAGCGGAGAGGAAAAGAAAAAGGGAAGGGAAAGGAAAGGGGAGGATGACAGATAGGTCATATATATTAATTAATTCATTATGTAGCCTTTTAGAAACAAGCTCTTGGAATTTTTGTCTAAAATCTCATCTAACCATTTTTTCTCCTCTAGTAACAAGTTATTGAGAATGCTTTACAGTTCCACCTTTTTTGTGTGAAACAATTTCCCTGGGAGGCTCCTGCTGCATATACTTAATTAGTTCGACATCTTAAAACAATGGTAGGTACACTACCAGAATCAGGATTTTTCCGAGTGCCAAAAAAACTCGGGAAACTGGTATAAACACTCGGGATAGATTAGTCGGGACAAAAACAGTTTCCCGAGTGTAACACTCGGGAACTATAACTTCCCCGAGTGTTTACTTATACACTCGGGAAACTAATACACTCGGGAGAAAACCCTGCAGAACGGCTTCGGGCCCGTAACGGGAATCTTTACCGAGTGTCGATACTCGGGAAAAAGGTTCAAAAACACTCGGGAAAGTTTTCGACTTTCGGCCGACGAAACCGTGGAAATTGACACGTGGCTGTTTTTCCCGAGTGTATTTTACCGAGTGTCGACACTCGGGAAATATTTGGTCTATTTACCGAGTGTCGACACTCGCGAAATATTTGGTCGATTTCCCGAGTGTCGACACTCGGGAAAATGCACTCGGGAAAATGACAAAACAGCAGAACCCACTTTTCACAAATTCAATAAAAATCCATTCCACAGCAATTCAATAGCAATGAAATAATCCATCCATTCCACAACAATCAAATAATCCATCCATCCATTCCACAACAATCAAATAATCCATCCATCCATCCATTCCACAACAATCAAATAATCCATCCATTCCACAACAATCAAATAATCCATCCATCCATCTATTGCACAAACAAAAGACATGATTCAAGTTCCCAAGCTCACAACATTCAAGTTCAAGTTCGAAAATGTAAGCACATGCAAGAGAAATTTAAGTATAATGATGGCATGATACATATAACAGTTCAAAATAGTAAATTCATAGTCTTGCATGCACAGAATTTGCTGCTTCAATCTTCTGTGCACAAAAGCATCATTTTGCAAGTTCTGCAAATAGAGCAAAACTTAATATTAGTGCCATCTTACAACAAAAGTTAGGAATTGATATTACATGAGAAGATAATTAACCAAACTATTGACAAAGCAAAAAAATTCTCAAAATAATGATGAGCAACCTAATAACATGGCAAATCAGTTAAGGGCATGCCTGGGGTGTGGGCCAGCTAGCTTGTGGCCTAATTGATCATTTACTTATGCCATCTACAGCACATGCAAGAGAAATTTAAAAAGGAATGAGCTGAAACTATATTAGCACCTAACAATATAGAACATGAAAAGCACAGGTGCTAAAAATGTTAAACTCCAACTCTCAATATGTTGTCATTGTGAACTACTGATCAACATTTATGTCTCAAGCACTTATCATCAAATTCATAGAAAGTATTGTACATACAAATTATCCTTTTAGTACATCATGAAAATAGCAAGCACCTGGTGGTGGCCTCTCGGCGATGGACGCATTCACATGATCTTCAACATTAGCACCAGCAGCTTCAACATTAGCAGTAGAAGCAACTGATCCCGCCGTTCCCTACATTTTCATAAGAAATCGCATTATAAGGAATTTGCAGTAGCGACCAATAATTACATTGCATGTCATTTCAATGTCTTCTGAATCAAGCACTCATAAGAGACTAACAATATGATAATCGTGTATCGATTACTAACCGAGGAGATAAGTTAGCGATGGTTCCCGCAGAGGGCCATTAAGTGGAGTCCCGGTCCCGAGTGCCATATGCTTTTTTGTTTGCACATTGCCATACATTAGCCAAGTACGAATATATATATATTGCATATTACTTTGTTATTTGCTCCAACTAACCTGCAGGAGTATTTGCTCCAACCGCTGCCTAGCCTCAATTTCCTGTCGCAGCTGCGCCTGAAGCTCAGAAAATTGAGACTGGGAAACATGTGATGGTTGCTGTCGACTTTGAAGGTGTACTTCATCCGTTGATGAAGCACTCGTGGATCGGACCTCCGAGAGGGTTGTCGGTGTGCTAATGTACCCGGCACCCATGAAGAAACGACCATGTTTCTTCCCCTTTTCAGCCTTGTACACAGCACTCGCGTCTAATGGTGAATTCATGACGTCGTAGTCCGGGCCATGAATCTCCTTAACAGCATCAGTATATGCAGCCTGTTGGACAAAATCATCAAGGGGCAAAAATCATCAGGGACAAAATGATCAGAAATCGTACAAAGTTCTCTGTCGCGCGCTGGCTGCACAAGGTGCCCTCCTGATCACCCCTCCTAGCTGCTACATATGCCTCAATATCGGAGACAGACCTCTGCTCCTTCTTTTCCTGCACCCAAAAAAACCACGGCGGTCAATAAATATGTATCTGCAACATACAATCAATATGAACATGTTGACCTACCAGGTTCCTCTTGTAACGTGCCATGGAGGAGCTGCCTTGACGATGTGTTGTCCCGTCCATCAACAATCTCCGCTCCCTAGCAGCACGAGAGGCCTGTAACCATCGTTCGTTGCACCACCTGTCTCGGAGAATCTACCGCCATGCATCTTCACACTTAAGGGCCCACCAAGGTATTGCCTACATTAACCAAGTGTTAAATATGAATAAACTAGAATTGATTGTAATAAAGGATATCATTTGTTCGGTTGGTTACCTGCATGTACTCGTCCAAAGTGATATGCGTCTGACAAGCGTCGACCCTACGAATTTGCTGTCCAAGGACTTGTGTGTGGTAACAAATCACCGCTTGGATGCGTGCTTCGTAGAACATCTGTGGGATAAGCTTCTTAACACAATTACGCAGCACTCTCCTAGAATCAGCTTCCTGTCCCTCAGCCCATCGAAACCAGCACTACAATCCAAGAATAAAGAATTGATAAAGAATAAGATGATTAAGTTAGTTGACATTTATTACTTGGCTACTAAACATCCAAAAGAGGTAAATTAAACATGTCAAACTACTTCAAGTTTTAGTACCAAACAAGTGAGATTAGCAAGGTTTGCATAAAAACACAAAAGCTTATTTCGGATTCTTGTGGTAAGTTAGTATAGTAACTAAATTGAGACTCGAGAGTTGTGACCTAATCAACCCTACCATGCATACGAACACATACAAGCAGATTTGAACATTCAGTCGCTTACCCAAAAACTTCCCTCCACCCGCTGCAAACAGTTGTCAAATGCAACCTCTCCTTGCAGGCTCCGGTTCTTCCTCAGCAGGTGCCCCATATGCATGACGCACATCATCTAGCATGTCTTCTATCCTACTCTCATTGTGGCCGTCATCGTCCGTTTCTTACCTTAGCACATCTGATCTGCTATGTTGTGACTTGCCGTGATACACCCACACGGTATAGCCTGCCCTAAATCCGTACTTGCACAGGTGTGCGATCATTGTTGCCCTCATTTGTGGCCGTGTGTTCGAACAATGAGAACAAGGGCACAACACACCCCATCCATTACGCCTAGCAAATGCTCGATCCACAAAATCTGTCGACTTTTCCATCCATTCTTGGGTACAGTCACCCATCGTTCTGCGCCCAGTGTACATCCAACTACGATCCTCAGCCATCCTAGTGTGCAAAACAGCAGCAACATCATACACATCACAATAGCAGCAGCATCATACACATCACAATAGCAGCAGCATCATAGCTCTTAGAGCATCTAGGATTCATCACAGAGCATTCGGGGGGAGAGAGAGAGAGGGATTAAGGGGGTAGTATACCTCAGTAGCAGTGCGGAGGTGGGGGAGGAGACGAGGGGGAGGCGTCGGGTGCGGCGGCGGCAGACGAGGAGGAGGCGTCGGGTGCGGCTGCGGCAGATGGCTGCACAGGCGGTGGAGGAGGGGGAGACGGCGGCGGCGGAGTCGGGGGCGACGGAGGAGGCGACGGAGGAGGCGGGGAGGTGGAGGGGGCGCGCCGTGAGTAGGGAGCCGGGAGGCGGAGTCGAGGCGCGGCGCTGTGCGCGGTCGAGGAGGGAGCCGGGAGGTGGAGTCGGGCGGCGCCGACGGAGGAAGGAGCCGGAGGCGGAGTCGAAGCGCGCCGCGGAGGAGGAGCCGGGAGGCAGAGCCGGGCGGCGCGCGCGGAGGAGGGAGCCGAGGAGCCGGGAGGCGGAGTCGAGGCGGCGGGTCCGGCGGCGGAGGCGGTGGAGGACGGGGAGGAGCGGCGCCGGTCTTGGGGGAGATCGAGCGCGCGCGGGGGGTTTAGGTCGGGCGCGCGTGGGGGTGGGGGATTTGGGGAACGGGCTGAAACGGGCGCGGCGGGGGAGGAAATTAGGGCACGTCTGTTCTTTTTAGCTCCCGAGTGTTTGTAACGAATGACACTCGGGAGAGCATTTTTCCCGTTGCTCCCGTCAACATTTCCCGAGTGTCACATCGGACACTCGGGAAAGTTTATTTTCCGAGTGTTTTACCCGCTCCCCGAGTGTTTCATGAGGCACTCGGGACGTTCCCGAGTGTATTATTCAAAACACTCGGGAAACTTCTGAGCACTCGGGAAATTAGCCGATTCTGGTAGTGGTACAGCTAGAGAACTGAAAGTTTTGCGAGGAGTTGGGGTGAGTGATCATGAATAAGCCATTCTAGTGTAATTTTACTTAGTTTTTAGAGGTGGCTAGACTCCAGAGAGAGTCTTATTTACTGTTCATTGTTGGGCCCCTTCCTTCGCATCATTAACCAAACAAATTAAGATGGCATGCAATGCTCTGGTCTCAACACAAACACCACAAACATAAAGGAACAACAGCACATGCAATTACCATAAGGACTAACAAATTAAGCAAAGCTATATTGCTCCAATTTTTTTATCCATACAACCGTCAGTATTCCTTACAAATCACCACCCATTCGTGGGGGGAAATTCAACAATTAATGGTACATATATAAAACCAATTAATATATAAACGAATTTTTTTTTACTGCAAACTAAGAACAGCTTAGCGTGGTGGATATATACCACGATACGATTATTACACTTGGCCTAGACATTTATTGAACCACTTGGTATATATATATCAGCCCGTCAACCCATAGATGGAGGGGGGCATCCACCGTTTGGGCTGTTAGTATTACACGATGGTCCCTGCAGCTGCTGCAGATACAAATGCCGTAGAAGCCGGAGGATGGACTCGCCGGAGTCGACGGCCTCTCCGGCCCAGCCCTCGCCGCCGGCGAACGGCCGCGCCGAGCTCGATCGACGCGACGAGGAACGACGCCATGATCGTCACCATGATCACCGGCACAACGAGCTTCAACCTCATCACCACCGTAAGCTGTGTGCTAATATATTGCACCCTACCTCTCTTCCTGCCTTACAATATGGCTAGCAGTTAGCTTCTCAGACGTTCTCACAAACTCAGAACTCTGAAGAGTCTCAGTCTAGCTAAGAAATGTGCTGCAAACTCTGGCACTGCGGTGAGAATGTGAGATTGATGGAATCTCACGAGCTGCGCACCCGCGCCTATATATAGGGAACGGATCGGCTGCGACTTTTTGAATGATCGATGCACGCTCATCATGCATGCAAGCATATGCTTGTTGTTACGTGTGCGACTGGGCATGTGTGCATATGCTGAGAATTCTGCGTGTAGGCACCTACGCGGATGTTGCTCCCTGCTGCCTGATATATGGTGGAAGAAACTTCACGAGCCATCAAATCGAATCAGCTTGTTAATCGATGGTTATCGCAAACCGCGCGCGCAGTGCTGCTTTTGAATCTTGCTGCGTGTTACCTTCGTTTAGTGGTTCTTGCCGTAACGTAACAATCAATCTAGAAATTAAGAACCTCGTGTATAGGGACTAATCGCATGCGGTTCTATGGCTCACTACGTACTGAAATTAACTGGTTGAACAGCTAGCTAGCTAGCTAGCCATCTGAGTAAAGAACAAATATTTGGATTTGGGTCCTGAGATTAATGTTTGTTGCATTTTTTGCATATAATTTGGTGTTGAGACTAGCTTGTGAACCAATTGACTAGTAAGATAACCCAATTGACCAGAAAGATAACCTCGATTTTATGGTGAAGGATCCTATTGTTGTGGACTCCTTGTCGCCAGTTCAACCGGTGATAAAAAGTGGCTCAAACTCTCCCCACAAAGACCCTAGCCTAAAAGATGTGCCCAAGTATAAATCTTTTTTATCATTGTTACGTTTGGATCAGTAATATACCTCCGTTTCGCTAACTGTGGTGACAAGGTTGATTGGTCCATTTGTGATTTCAGAGAGTCTTTTATTTAGTAGTGCGGTGAAAAATAATATTATTTTAAAAGATAATGCGCTACATAAAATACATATTCATCCCCAAGAACGATCTGGTATGCCTTTAGATAATTACATAGGATATATGGACGAAGAAAATAGATATATGCCTCTTCTTCTCCTCCATCTCGCTTGGCGTTTGAACTAGCGCATCATCCACAAAGAACTAGTGAAGTCCTATTGACTCGTGCATAATGGCAAGCAAAATAGTGGTGTGCACTGAAATGCGATTTCATTACCGGCTGCATGTGGCTTGGCGTGTCAAATCTGCGATCGGGGTAGTCCGCACTGAAGTTTGGGTAGCACCAATAGCGCTGCTCAATGGTCCACTCGTCGGTTGATTTGACACACTTGCAGGCGTCCTGACACCAGCAAAGGGGTGGCGCCACCCCCGTCGGGGGCCCTTCCAGGGGGCGTTTAGTGCGCATAGGAGGGGGAGCGTGGCTCGACCCAGAATCGTTGGGCGTACTATGAGGTGGCTATTGAGGAGGTGGGTGGTGTGTATAAGACTGCTGACTAAACGACCTGTGGTGAGCAGCGGTCTCTTGGAAAGACACTCAGTCCTACAAAAGCTCGTGGATGCGCTTCTATTTCTTCTCCTTGTCCAACTCCTTGTCGACGACGCAACGCGGTGATGAAGAAGTGAACAATGTTCGTCCTCACGCAAGGCTGCGCACGCCACAGGTGTCACTACTAAATAAATGATCGACGCTAATCACGACGCGATTTTTGTTTAGCGATGGGACTCTATTGAAACCATCTGTGACACTTGATACGGTTTAAAAATATCATAGACCCTCACCTGATACTAACTCATCACGAGCGGTGTAGTGTAGCTCTAACCCCAATGAGCTTTCTTCTCCATCTCGGCGCTATGGTGTAGTCCATGAGTTCGCCACAATGCTAGTATGTCACCTTACTAAGCCGCTCGTGTAGTCACCGTCGCCACCGTGGACCTCTTTGTCACCACCGCCGCCATCGATGCCAACTCTTCTCCGGTGAGTCCTCGACCCCACCAAGGTCGATTTCCCCACCTATATGTCCCCCTAAAGCTGTGAATGTGCTTGGTTTCAGTTTATTTCCACTGAGAAGACCTATCATCGAGGAGCTTGCCGCCGTCGTCTCAGTTCACCGACGACCAGCCGCTTTGGACCTTCTCTGACTTCACTGACACCTTCCTCGTGATCGAGGTGAGCTACTGAGCATAAGCATCATTTAATTTAAGTAGTTTTAGGCGTTTACGCCGAAATCGCTAGTGAAGCCCATGGCGCCGCCACGGGATATCACCGTCGACTCGCCTCAGGCGACCTTAGGGCCTCGAGCCATGACTATTAGCAATGCGATGTCACCTTGAGCCCAATTTGAGCTTCAAATCCTACTATTTTTAATCATTTGGTTAATAAACTAATGAGTCTATGACATGTAGGACCGCCATAGATTTTATAAATAAAATCATGAAATAAAAAATGAGTCATTGACAAATAGGGCCCACATGTAAGTTAATAAAATCCAAAAAAAATGTAAAAATGATAAAAGCAACCTTTAGTTCAGAGAAAAATACGCTTTCTCTGTTGGAAAACGTAAGCCTCAGAAAATGCGCTTTCGAAGTCACCTTTTATTTATTTCTAGGGTTTTCAATACGAACCTTGTGATGGACCGAAGCTGGATGTACGCTGAGAACCGTGTGAGTGAAGAGTACATTAATGGCGTGTCTGCTTTTACAAGAGCTGATGAGGAGGATATGTTGAATAAGGGGCGAAATATATGTGCTATCTATGCATTGACTACGAGAATCTAAAGATGTTTAAGAACCGAACGCAGATCGAAGCACACTTGATTCGAAGGGGTTTCAAAAAGGGTTATACACGTTGGACCAGTCACAGTGAAGAGCAGATTATACAGGAAGGTAGTAATAACGACATCACCGACGAAGTCAACGGTATGCCGCCGGATGATGTCGATTGTGGTTCCGATACGGATAGGCTACACAATGACAATCTAGATCAGATGCTTCGCGATGCAGAAGGGAACTGTGATGAGAGGGAGTATGTTAAATTCCGGAGCTTGATGGAGGACTTGAAGAAACCTTTATTCTCGGACGCAAGCCAGAATACACAAGGTTGTCATCTATGCTTGAACTGCTGAAATTGAAGCCAAGCAATGGTTGGTCTGGCAAGAGTTTCATGGCGCTGTTAGGTCTCTTAGCGGAGGAGGGAAATGAGTTGCTCAAAACTACCTATAAAGCCAATAAGATTCTTTGTCCATTGGGAATGAAGTAGAAATAATACATGCATGTCCGAACGACTGTATCCTCTACCATAACGAGTATACAAACATGCATGTATGTCTGGTGTGCAACGCATCCCGATACAAGCGTAAGAATCAATCATATGACGACGAGGGAATCGAGGTGAAGAAGGGACCTCCTGCTAAGGTGGCGTGGTATCTTCCTGTAATTTCCCGTTTGAAGCGGTTTTTTTGCAAACCCAAAGGAAGCCAAACTACTGCATTGGCACTCGGAGGAGCATAAGAATGACGGAAAGCTAAGACACCCTACTGATTCTTCCCAGTGGAGAAACATCGATAGGAGCTTTGCAAACTTCGGTGCGGAACCAAGGAATATAAGGTTTGGATTGAGTACAGATGGAATAAATCCTTTTAGTAACATGAGCAGCCGACATAGCTTGGCCCGTGACGCTTTGTATCTACAACCTTCCTCCTTGGTTGTGTATGAAGCGAAAGTATATTTTGCTGTCGATACTTATCCAAGGGCTGAAGCAACCTGAGAATGATATTGATGTGTACTTAGCACCATTGATGGAAGATCTAAAAATATTATGGATTGAAGGGGTACACGTATGGGATGCGTACAAATGTGAGAACTTTACTTTACAGTCCTTATTGTTCTGCACCATAAATTATTATCCTGCCCTTGCTAACCTGTTGGGTCAGAGTACAAAAGGGGCCAAAGCATGTACTCATTGCCTAGATGATACCAAGAGTGTGTGGGTGAAGCACTCGCGTAAAGCCATGTACATGCATCACTATAGGTTCCTTCGGAAGGCTCACCCATACCGTAGGATGAAGAAAAAATTTGACGAAGAGGAGGACAGTTCAACTACAAGGTATTTAAGCGGAAAAGAGGTCTATGATATGGTTAAGGATTTAGATGTTGTGCTTGGAAAGGGACGTAAATCGAGGACTCGTTGGAAGAACATCTGGAAGAAGAGATCAATATTTTAGGACTTACCTTATTGGAAGCACCTAAAAGTTCGCCACTGCATCGATGTCATGCACGTAGAGAAGAATGTATATGACAGCTTTATTGGTCTCTTACTGAAC
This sequence comes from Ampelocalamus luodianensis, assembly GCA_036346255.1. Classification (NCBI taxonomy): domain Eukaryota; kingdom Viridiplantae; phylum Streptophyta; class Magnoliopsida; order Poales; family Poaceae; genus Ampelocalamus; species Ampelocalamus luodianensis. The sequence continues at coordinate 16,887,616 of CM070628.1, forward strand.
ATTCGTGATAAAACAAAGGATGATGTCAACGCACGGCTTGACTTGGTTGATATGGGCATCAGACCTGAGTTAGCACCAACAAAGACCGATAAAGGACGAACGTATCTTCTCCCTGCTTGTTACACTCTATCCAAGGCCAAGAGAACTGAACTGTGCCAGTGCTTGCATGGTGTGAAAGTTCCGTCCGGTTACTCTGCCAATATGAAGAAACTTGTTTCAATGGAAGATTTGAAGTTAATTAGCATGAAGTCTCATGATTTTTATGTGCTGATGACACAGATGCTCCCTGTTACAATTAGAAGTATTTTACCAATCAAGATCCGAGAGACAATCATAAGGTTGTGTTATTTCTTTAACACAATTGCTCAGAAGGTCATCGATCCCAAAGGACTAGATGCTTTGTAGGACGAGGTGGTGACGACTCTATGTGATCTTGAGATGTATTTCCCTCTGTCGTTTTTTGATATCATAGTCCATCTCATTGTTCACATTGTGAGGAAGATAAAGATGTGTGGACCCATGTTCCTACGTAGCATGTACCCGTTTGAGAGGTTCATAGGAATTCCCAAGTCCTATGTACAGAATCGATCTTAGCCGGAGGGCAGCATCGTCGAAGGTTATGCAATCGAAGAGGTCATTGAGTTGGCGTCAATTACATGGCTTAGGTCGAACAGATAGGTGTGCCTCGATCTCACCATGAGGGGAGGCTCGAGGGTATCGGAACCATTGGAAGGAAAGCAATCACTCCAGAGATGAGAACGTATGCTCAAGCTCATTTCACGGTCTTGCAACACATGACTGAAGTGTCCCCGTATATCGACCAGCACAAGGACGTGCTTCAGCAACAGAATCCGGAACAACCGGGTGTTTGGATCACAGATAGCACAACAGTCGGTTCAACCAATGGTTGAAGGAGCAACTCGATAGGAGCACGTCAAGTGATATGCTGATATGGTTGGCAAAAGGGCCAACATTTACAGTTGTGACATGGCAGGGATACGACATAAATAGGTACATATTCTATACACAGGCTCAGGATATAAAGAGCACTAACCAGAACAGTGGTGTCCGCATAGATGCGTTCAATACCAATGGGCTGAGGAGCTCCTACTATGGGCTCATAGAGGATATATGGGAGCTTGACTACGTGCTTTTCAAGATCCTCCTATTTCGGTGCCATTGGGTTCATCTCTCACAGGTGAAGGTCGATAAGTACGACATTACTACCGTGGACCTCGAACGTGTCGGATATAAAGACAAACTATTCGTACTCACTAACCAAGTTGTTCAAGTCTTCTATGTAACTGACCAGACAAATAAGAAGTGTCACGTAGTTCTTCATGGAAAAAGGAGGATTATCGGAGTTGAGAATGTAGTGGACGAAGAAGAATACAATTAATTTGACGAGTTGCCTCTTTTTGAAAACGGCATAAGGGTCGAGGAAGAACAACGTGATGAAACTAGTTACATACATGTCGATCATCAGGAAGGGCTAATTTTTAAAGATGAACAATGTGTATATATATGTACGTTCTGAATGGTTACTTTTAGTTTATTTGAGTTAATTGATTTGTACTATGAAATGGATATGCTTGTTTCTGAAATGAATGTGAATTAGATGTATACATGTACTTGTTGTGTTTTCTGCTTGTTTCGGAGGGCACATGGCTAGCATTTCCTAAGGCTAGCCAATAAACAGAACTAAATTAACCAATACAAAATAATATCACAGATGGTTTCATCTACAAACCATCTGTGATACATAAGCTATCACAGATGGTTCCTTAGCATAAACCTTCTGTGATACATCATATATCACAGACGGTTATTTATTGGAACCGTCTGTGATATATCATATATCACAGACGGTTATTCATTGGAACCGTTTGTGATATTATTTATCACAGACGGTTCTAATTTAAAACTGTCTGTGATGTCCATCCCTATTTATATTCAGACTCTAGGGTTTGACCGTGCTCCCACTCAAACGATTAAGTTTCTCCTCCTCGAGCTCGACGTGACTCCTCCCCCGAGCCCATCGCTGTCGTCCTCGACGCTGCCTCCTCCCCGAGCCTAGCGTACCTCCTGCCTCCCCGAGCCTAGCATACCTCCTCCCCGAGCCCGAGCACCTCACCCGAGCACCTCCGAGCCCGCGCCTCCCTTTCGACGCCCGCCCGCTGCCCAGATCGCTCCTGCTCGTCCTTCTCCTCGATGCCCAAAGGTAACCAATGCTGAGCTACCAACCCCGATGCCCTTTTCTCTCACTCTTTCTATCAATAATCTGTCATACTGTGATGGTCCTCATGGACTCATGATAATTGCGCTGGTATCTGGTTCAAACACTGAGTAGTATGAGATGGTGTACTTGTTTTAGGAATTTGTATTTGTTCTAGTCAGTGATTCATATGGTATTTATTTTGATACTGCTACTAGAATATATTGCAATGTAGTGTGGTGGGCTTGAGATGAATGCTCTGTGATGATAATAGTCTTGTACTGAAATTATTTTGATAATCGGGTTTGAACTTAAGCTCTAATTGGAATACTTACTCTACATCTGAGAGCAATATATATCAAAATGTTAAATCTTAGCTTTATGCTGATTTCATTTGTTCACATGATGTTTGTGTTGAGCATATTATTTCTTTTAAATGACTTGGAGGATTTACATGTTTATATATTAATTATACGTCATTCATGAGAGCATATTATTCCATACACATAGAGATCGAATCTTATGATAATATGTTCATGTGTGTCAGAACTTCTATTTCTTTTGAAGATGTCTTCCGCTCATTCTTCGTCATCGTCGCCTCATGTGTCTGATACGCCATCCTCTAGAATATCCAAGCGCGGTAGAAGAAGAGGAATATCAAAAGGCCCGTGGGCCGATTTACCATCATGGAGGTTCATGAGTTTGGGGCCCCTATCAATCCTCCCCGAGCAGCGTCCGCATTCCAGAGAACGGTCGAAATAGTTGCACGGCAACGGGTCAACATCACCTACGATTCGTGGAAAGAGTTAACCAAAGTTCAGAAAGGTGAGCTGCTGACGGATATTTTCCAATCGTTCGAGATCCCAAAACAACACGAGGGCTCGGTGCGACAACACGCATTGCTATAGGCATGCAAATTGTGGAAGAACTTCAAGAGCACGCTTGACAAGGACTACGTGGAGAAGGATTTGAGGCCCTTCGACAAGTATCCATTCTTGGCAGAGTGGTGGGAAGACTTTATGGTGAAGAAGGTGACACATAATTTTAGGAGTGAAAGTACAACGCACAGAGCCCTCTAGGCAAAAAACCAAGCACCCCAACAGACTCGACACTGCTGGGTATACGGGTAAAATCCCGCAATTGAGGGATCAGGACCAGCAGGCAAACCGTTCAAATGTCTCCCGCCATTTGCCGAGATCACTAATGAGCATGCCCGAAACTGGGTAATGGCAGGGTTATCCACCCTGTCTTTGGGGGCCATCTCCTTTCCAAACCCCGCAGAAGCAGAAGTGTCCCAACGCCTGGTAAGATATCGAACTACCTAGTTTGTAATTACTCCATAACTTCATTGGAAGTGAAATGACATGTCGGGCTATTGCAAGTAACGCTGAGTGCACAATCTTCCCAAGGCTCATTCCAGCCGACAGGGAGAGACTCTCCGTGGCCTAGAAAACAATGAACACCTGGGTCGCACAAGAGGCGTTGGTCTTTATGTTCCATGGAAATATGGATTCCGAGAGGATTCTGAATCGTACCGGAGTAGGAAGAGAGCCAAAGCCGAGCACGATGCAAAGCGACAAGAGGAGATTTGTGAATCCCTCAAAGATGAGATCACTGAATCCCTCAGAGATGATATCGATGATCGTGTAAGAGCTTAGACGCAACGGCGGATGAAGAGGTTTGAGGAAAGGATTAATCAGTTGCAAGCCCTTGCCCCTACTGTGCTAGCCAGCCCCCCAAACTTTTGAGTAGCTGGGCGTCCAACCTTAACCCTACCTCAATAATCGACAACAGATTTCCTGTCGATGATATCCAGGTAATAATTATTATCTCTGGAATGCTTGAACCATTAATAGGCCTATTGGAGTAACTAATTTTGTATCGTTATGTAGGTAGCTACGAAGTGCAAGCTCTAAGTGAGATATGCCTCTGTTGCCCTAGATGCTGCTTGGGGCCAGGTGTATCCATCTGGTGTCGGGGCTTTGGTGCACGGTGTAAATCCAATGTCGGGTTTCACAAAAGTAAATATGGACGGTGTTTATGCCAATTTTGCGGCAATCCCGCTGCATATTTCCCCAAACGACGAGGTCACAACTCTAGAGAAAGCCATTGGAACATTCATCTAGTGGCCCAAGAGGGACATCTGCTTGGAACTACCTGATGATCCGGTGTCAACTTAACGGGAATGTCTTACAACGGTGCCAAGTCCGCAGGAGCTGACTAAACTGGACCTACCTGCACCAAAGTGGCAAGGGCCCAGTGCATCAAATGCTTCTACACCTCGTGCTCGGTCAACTCTCATGAAGTCGACATCTACAAAGCGAGGCAGCAAGGGCAAATCAAAGATGGTCAACTCCTGTTCTGATATCCCCTTCTTGCCGTTGGTCCGAAAATTCATGCTAGGTGAGCCGTTGGTCAAGAGGTTCGACAACCCTACCCTAGGATTGGCTTGCACGAAATTGCATATATGGTACACAAAACATGCCAACAAGACAGATAAACAACGATGCTCGGGTGTCACCGTCAAGTTCAAGAAGGATCATTTTAACCACGAGGCTCAAGACTGTGTCTTCATGGCGACCTTTGAAGACTTGTTCTGTCTCTTCAACCTCGACTCTCTCGACGTCTCACTCATGCGATGCTGGACATTGTAAGTGTGTACAATTATGGTCAATGTTCGTGTTATACCGATAAATGTTATATATAACTCTTTACTTTTGTATATATATATATATACACACACACACACATGATTTCTGAAGCCGAATTAAGGAATTCACCGGTAGGTTTCCTCGACCCACACATGGTCTCCCAGCAAACCATCAAGGAGAATGCAAAATTCAACGAGGATTACATGACAAAGTCATTGCTGGCTCACCGCAACAAGGATTTCATACTTTTGCCCTACAACCAGGAGTAAGTGTTGCACTAGTGGCTATACTTATTGATTTGTACATTATAAGCAACACGAACTTAGGTTTAATAACCATAGTGACATACCTATGTAGGTACCACTGGATTCTAATTGTAATTATACCAAAACAGAACATGGTAATATACCTAGATTCCCTACAGAGGGCCAAACACGACTACACAGTTGTCCAGCATTTAATCCATAGGTAAACACATTCCCTCCATAGAAGCTCTATTGTAGTCTTTTCTTCCTTTGCAATGGCTAAGGCTAACTTCTTGGAATCACGTAGATCGTTCACCGTGTTCTTTGCTAAAGGAGAGAAATCTAAGGGAAGGATGCTACAACCCGATCTTAAATTTCTGGTACTCGCTAGCTAGTACACATTAATCCTATATAACACTTCGTTGTAATGCCTCTTGAACTAACCAATTCTATTTTTGTAGTGCTACCAGCAGCCGACGTTCTGCAACCTCTGTGGATACTATGTTTGCCACAACATGGAACTACTTGTCGGTTCCGCGATGACCAATGATCCTCAGGTTTGTCAATCTTGTAATAATTATTTCATACTTATCAATTTATATATGCACAAATTTAATCTTCGTACCGACAAGTTGCGACTATCGCGGAAACTACGTTGGAACAGGGCCAACTCATAAACATTCAAGGACAATTTGTGGGATTCTTGAACCATGAGGTCATAAATCTAAATGGAAAGTTTCACAATGTAGATTGAACTTGATTGGGATAAGATTAAACTTAATGGTACATGTGTGTAAATGTACATATGAATGGTTAATTTTAGTTAATTCATTTGTGAATTTGATGTGGTTGCTTCTGAAATGAATGCGAATTGGATGTGCTTGTTTCTGAAATGAATGTGAATTGGATGTATACAACTTGTTGTGTTTCAGCTTGTTTCAGAGGGCATAGCTAGCATTTTCTTAGGCTAGCCAATAAACAGAAATAGATTTAGCAATACAAAAGAATATCACAGACGGTTTCTTAGGACATTGTAATACTCCAGAGTAGAAATCGGGAGAAAACCAAATATTTTAAATAAAAAGTATTAATTAGAATTTGATGCGGGAGAAGGATCTATTGGGAAACCGTTACTTAAGCAGTTATTGGAGGGCTTAGCAGCAAATTTTGGACAGCGTGGGCCAAGGCCTCGAGCCCATGGGCATTTGGCCCATTGGTGGGAGGAGGAGGCCGGCCTTAAGGCCAAACCTAGGATGCCCCCTCCTCCCCTTTGGCCGCCCCACTTCCCCATTGGCCGCCACCCTCCCCATCTCCCTTGGCTGCCTCCTTGCTCCCTTGCGCCCCACCATGCCCCTGCTGCCGGCGAGATCGTCCACCCCTGCTGCCTGCTGTTGGAGGAGGAAGGCGAGGCTCTTCGCGGGGCTGTTGTTCAAGAAGGAGAAGGAGGAGGGACAAGGAGAGGATCGTCTTCGAGGCTAGATCATCGTCGTCCCGCGGGTCTTCAAGGGTAACGAAGTGTTTCCCCCCGCTGTTTGATGAGTTTTAGTTGCGAATCCGATTAGTTGCGTTAGATCGTCTTGCTGCCGGTAAACGTTCAGTTCTGTCCAGGAAGTTGTGCGACGGTTTTCGCGACCTTAGAGGCAGAATCAGAGGATCCCATCTCCTAGAGTTTTGTAGTTCTTGTTCTTAGCTTTCATTGGCCACCGAGTTCACTCGATTCCGAGGTCTGAGTCAAAAGTTATGGTCGATTTAGTTTCTGCTGCCAGAAATCTGACGAGAATAAACTGTCTGGATATTTCCTAAAATATGATAGGGAAATTGGAAGAATCTGAAAGTTCACCCAACTAGGTTATTGTAGATAATTCGATAACCTTTTCAGATTGTTAAAGAACGATCAATTCGGAGTTATATCTCAAAAGTTATGGTCATCTGAATATTGCTGTTGGACTGCTGTCCAGACGGTTTTCTGTCAGTAAGTCGGTGTTCTGCAGTGTTAAAGATTGTCGTTTTGCGTAGGTTGAAGGTATAATTGGGTCTGGGCCTCTCCTAGAAAGTTGTAGATATCGTAGTTACCTTTTATTGCCGATAAGAATCAAGTCATTCGGACTTGTAGCCAAAGTTATGAATTTCTTAGTATTTCTGTGTTTCTGGAGAGAAGCAGAATTACTAGTGTTGGTTAACCTGATAGAAGCGCATATTTAGAGGGGTTTCAGAGGGTCTCACCATAACGAAAAACGAGGCTAATCCTCTTAGCTTTCAGGAAAACTAAAGATCACTAAATTCGGACGAACGTAGAAAGTTATGATAGTTTCTTTGTCGCTGTTCAGAAACCCGCCGTGAAATGTTTGCTCTGATTAAATGGATTGGTAGGACTAGTAGATGGCCGAATCAGAGGGTCTCCCAACTAAGTTTATTTAGAAATTTTAATTACCTTTCCAGAATGTCCGAGATCATCTTAGTTGGACACCCGAGCAGAAAGGTACGTATTTTAGAAGCTAGCTGTGCGCAGTGACTGATCGCTAGAAATTATGAGAATTAGAAAATGCTAAGATGTTAGCGAGTTCAATTACGATGCTACTTATGATTTTGGTCCAGAATGTTGGACTTAGAATGGGGTTTTCTTCATGTCGGATGTGGGATTGGTACGGAGGCAGCACCGTCTTCACGTCCTCCATTAAATGCGCGTTAAGGCAAGTGCATTGTTGTTTGAATGATTGGCTATATTGTGTGTTATTTGTTATATGGTTGCATAGCAAGATGGTATACTTGATGAATGCTTAAGTATGGTTATTTCTCAAATGATGCTCATGTTTTACTATGATTAAGTGTTGTTGTCTTTTGGTAATTTGATGATGATTAAATGATGAGCATGTGCATATTGAAATCATATTGAGGCTTGGTCACGTGGTGACCAAGTGTCTTTCCTTTGAGATTCCGTCATGAATATGGCGGGCCGAGATCCTCACTCGTGGAGTGTGGGCTTGAGGTCCCGTTACTTGCGGAGTAACGGGCAATTGGTCCACGTGCGCGCGCGCACGAGCATGGGTATGCGGCGACGGTTGCCTACTGCATTACGTGTAATGCACGAGAAGTTAAAGTTAAAGGATCCTTGAGCATTGCATTTGCATATGAGATGTTCTATTGTTGATCTCCTTTACATGGTTGCCGATGTTATGGTTTCTTTATGTACTTGCTGAGTCTATGGACTCACCCTTGCTTTTATTGTTGTTTTAGGTACCCAAACCAAGAACGTCATGCGTGGGGGGAAGTAGAATGCTAGTCACACACATGCCACCTGAACTAAATAAAGATGAATGATCTTGAACGTGATTGATTTTAATAAATGCAAAGATTATTATGTTTTGTCTCATGCAATGGATTAAATGTAATAATGATGTGTAGTGGAACTTCATAACTCTTTAGTTATGTTAAATACTTAGCATGTCTTCGATTATCTTTTGATGTCTTTGGATGAAAGTTTTAGTTAATATTTGGTTAATCTGTGTGTTGGAACCTTCGTGTAATTAACTTTACAAGGGAGGTTCACTGAAATTTATTAAGATTGTATAGATTAGAATTATTAGAGTTTGTTTAGTAGTATTCCGGGCTCATGTCTGGTGGGGTGTTCTGATTGGTATCAGAGCGGGCGGTAGGTCCGTGGTGATTGGATTTACAACCTAGGCAACTTAAATTGCTAAAATTTTGTAATGGTTAATGAACTTGTAAACGACACCTTGCTGGTGCAGTAGGATGGGATGGGTCAAGCATTGCATTTACGCATCTGTTGAGTTGTATTAATGATTCTGTTTGAGATGATCATTATATCTATAGTATAATACTATGGTTATTATGTGTGGGGTAACCCATGTTGAGAGGTGGAGGTAGTGGTTGTGGTCTGGGCTATACTGTGTTACACCACCGTTCGTGGTATAGGAATAGCGAAGTATCCACATGAGAGATCATAGTACTGAGCGTTGGAAGTAGTATGCTTAAAAGAGTTGTTCTCTTCCTGAATTTGAATTTGGTCAACTCTTATCCGATTGAGATTGATGAGTTTCTCTTGGGTTATTTATTCTTGTGGTTGATGGGTTGCTTTGAAAAAAAATATTGGTGTGTTTTCTTTGGCTTAATTTGTCCTGTAAAGCAATCATTATTTTCCCAACCTGATGAGGTATTCTTGGTTGGTGAACCGAGTTGATTGTCAAGTTTGACCTTTATTTTGGAGTTTTGTCCTTCTCATTGGAAAGCATGACCCATTTATCCGGTTGATGTTCTTGGATAATGAAAGTTTCCTTTGCAAGTCTGTAGTGCGTGGAAGTTTTGATTCAATATATTTCTTTTGGGTATCTTGAGTGTTGAAGTTGAAAAGTTCTTTTATACAAGAAAACGCCAAACCCTTTAGCGATGTCATCTCGTGGTTATGTGGGAGGTTATAATCGGAGAAGTTAGTGAATATGATATGAGTTATCAAGTTGGAGTGCAGTAGTGTGTTGTATAATCGATCCTAACTAAGATCCTGGAAGGAAAGTTGATTAATTTGATGGTGTCATGTAGTAGTTCTTGTTGAGCTGTGATTAGGTGTACGGCTATACCTAATTGGAATCAATAGAGTTATTAACCATGTGGAACATTAACGAGTGGTTGATCCTGAGTTGTTTAGTTTGCTAAACTAGTTAGATTATTTGATCTTAATGGATTAATCTAAGCGCATGCGAAAAGAGAAATATAAGATGTGTTCGACTATCGTCTTGGTAGATATTAATATAGAAATCTTCTTTAATTGGCCATTTGATGATCTTATTTATGCTCGTGGGAGTACAAATAGATATAGGACCATCACTTAGTCCATGATTGAATAATCATCAAAAGTTTATGATAACCTCTAGATTGGAGTTAGTGTGTACTAAATAAGTATGAGCATTCCGAATATCTTTGTGTTTCATTGGAAAGGTTTATGATGGGATTTAATAGGTGACATGTGTTTGCTTGATGGTGAGATTGTCGGATAATAGTATGTCTTTGATCAAAGGGTTTTGGTGTAACCTTGTAAATTGTGTAGTAGGTTCCTTGAAAAATACGGTGGTTGTTATAGTGAGGGTGTAAGAATTTGGTGTACCCTCATTTGAAGAAGAGAGGATAAAGTGAAATGTAATGATTTAGTGGAGTTTTTGGGGACTTTATAAAGGAAGAGTTGATGATAACGAACCTTGCTAAGAGTGAAATATTCTTGATGTTAGTAATAAGGTCTACAAGAGATTGTGACGTGTTGGAGTGGTGATGATTCTTACGGAGAGAAAGTAAGTTGATTGTTTTAATAACGGTTAAATGAAATATTTGGAGTTTTGTATTCGTGATCTTTTGGGGACTCATGATTTTTGCAGAGATAAAATTAGTTGAGCAATGTGACATATGGAAAGGTTCCGTTTGGTTCGAAGTGATGAATGTGTTTTGGTATTAAAGACATCTCTTGTTTGGTTTGACAAGTAATGTTGTAATCAAAGAGATTACTTTAGTTGTGTTAACGGAAAATGTTTACCATAAGTATTTGAGGTTGGAGCTAAAAAAAATGTAATCCATAACTTTCTTGTTGTCTCGGCTGAAGAGTTTCTTGGGTTTGCATAGCAATGTTTTATTATGATTTATGGTGGTGGAAAAATTTCTTCTTGTGGGACTTGTGCCCTCGACAGTGGGCTCGTATCTTGTTTTCTGAGATCCTACTATTTGACTGTCTCTCTTGGTCTCGTGCTCACTTCGAGGAGCCACGATTTCTTGTCTGTTGAACCTTCTATCTGTTTATTTCTTCCTTTTGAGTAAAGCATTAACCAAGTTGTGTTGTCAAGTGTTATAAAGAGTAATATGGTGATTGGTTGGAGGTGGTCAAGTATTTGGAACTGTTGAGATTTTTCAGGAACCAATCAATTTGAAGAGCAGTATAAAGTGAATTGGTTTCGATTTACAACACCCGGAGAGAATTCTATTTAAATGGAAAGTTGTCGATGAGATAAAAGTGATTAGTGTTGCAACTAGTGGAACCTATTGCGAATTATGATCCAGTAACCTTTGTCCGTGTTGGAATATTGGGATTATCGAAATTATGGACTCTTGATAAACTTATCAGAGTATCGCAATTGGATACTTAGCATGTTTGTGCAGAAGAATTGTGGTGGTGAAGTTTAATGAAAGTAGCGGCGTGGAGGAATCTAAGTGTCATCTTTGATTAATGGGATAGCGAAATCGTTGAACTATTGTCAACTATAACTTCACCTTAGCAAGTAACCTTATGGGAGTTAAATTATTTCTAAGGATGTCATGGTCAAAGGATATATTTATTTATTGGCGCTAGTGATTGGGTATATTTGAATGTCGGTTAATGATTAGGGTTTGGCGAATGGGTATATTGTGGTTGTGTAACCGAATTGGATTGGTGTGGATTAGAGAAGGTCTAAGACTTGTGAAATAAATCGTCTTGGGCGGTTACTTGATTATGTGCGAAGTGGTAGAATAAGAGTGGATTTGAGTAGTGGAATGATCATCGATAGTATCCTTTGGGGCTAGTATATGAGAGTGTGGGATGTGAATTTGAAATTGTTCATCCTTAACGGATTAAGGGATGTTATGGTGGGTGAAATCTATATTGAGTTGTGTTGGAAATTATTTTGACAAGTTCATTGGTAGGAAATTGGCTAGAGTACAATATTGTGGATTGGAAGAGTCTCCTACATAAGTGTGGATTTTGTGTTCGGTGAGAGCATAGGTTTGAGGTTGCCAATTTAAGAGAAATGAGTTAATGCGTTATCGATGATTTGGGATCCTATGGTTTAAGAGAAAGTTGATTTCTTAAAAGAAAGATTTTGGTAAAGGGTGTGATCTTGGATAGTTAGATGCTTTCTTAGTTCTTACTTGAACTATGTGGTTATGATGGATGTCGATTATAAATTGAGTTGGTTCTTGTCGGTATGTGTGATTCCTACAGTTAGAAAAAAAGGGTAAGACTGGTTTTTCGAGTAATTTCGCTTTGGCTTGTGTGGCATTATTTCTAAAGCGCTAGTTTGGAAAGTGGAAAAGATTTCGTGGTAAATCCATTGATTTTGAATTGGGCTCTTCTAAGAAGGTGACTTTGAGTTGGTTGCATTTTGACTCCTTTGTTTTGATTGAGTTCTTCGGATAAGTGAGTTGACAGTGAGTTCTTTGTGCGTCCCTTGTTAAAGGAGATCTGCTTGCTTAGGTAAAGTGATCGATTGAGTGTTGGAACAAGAGTTCGCGGGTTCGTGCGGACAATGTACTTGGTACAAAAAGGAAGTTTAACCAAAGGTGTGTTGAATAGGTTCCTTAGTCACGGGAATATGTAGATTGGCGTATCGCTAGGACCGCCTCGAGTACATGCGTGAGATACGTAAGGTCTTGTATATTTGGTGATGAGAGAGTACATGAGAGGTCCAAGCTTGAGTTTTTGGTTAGAGCTGTTGGCCAACGAGTAAGACCTTACCTTTGAGCCCGTGTGTTGAGTGTACTGTAAAGGTCGAGACTAGTATTGAGGTGGAAGACCTTAGTATCCGTCAAGGTGTTGTGAGGCCATAAGTCCAGAGGAAGCGACTTGTGAATTGGAGTCTCACTTGCGCGCACACTATCCGGAGTTATTCATGGATTGTGGGAATGTTGGTAGCTTTTCTTTGTGATTATACCTTAGCGTAGCGTTGTTAGAATTCGGGACGAATTCGGTTTAAAGGGTAGAATGTAATACTCGAGTAGAAATCGGGAGAAAACCAAATATTTTAAATAAAAAGTATTAATTAGAATTTGATCCGGGAGAAGGATCTATTGGGAAGCTGTTACTTGCTTATTGGAGGGCTTAGCAGCAAATTTTGGACAGCGTGGGCCAAGGCCTCGTGCCCATGGGCATTTGGCCCATTGGTGGGAGGGAGGAGGCCGGCCTTAAGGGGCCAAACCCAGGATGCCCCCTCCTCCCCTTGGCCGCCCCACTTCCCCATTGGCCGCCACCTCCCCATCTCCCTTGGCTGCCTCCTTGCTCCCTTGCGCCCCACCATGCCCCCTGCCGCCGGCGAGGATCGTCCACCTGCTGCCCTTTGTTGGAGGAGGAAGGCGAGGCTCTTCGCGGGGCTGTTGTTCAAGAAGGAGAAGGAGGGGGAGGGACAAGGAGAGGATCGTCTTCGAGGCTAGATCATCGCCGTCCGCGGGTCTTCAAGGGTAACGAAGTGTTTCCCCCCGCTGTTTGATGAGTTTTAGTTGCGAATCCGATTAGTTGCGTTAGATCGTCTTGCTGCCGGTAAACGTTCAGTTCTGTCCAGGAAGTTGTGCGACGGTTTTCGCGACCTTAGAGGCAGAATCAGAGGATCCCATCTCCTAGAGTTTTGTAGGTCTTGTTCTTAGCTTTCATTGGCCACCGATTTCACTCGATTCCGAGGTCTGAGTCAACAGTTATGGTCGATTTAGTTTCTGCTGCCAGAAATCTGACGAGAATAAACTGTCTGGATATTTCTAAAATATGATAGGAAATTGGAAGAATCTGAAAGTTCACCCAACTAGGTTATTGTAGATAATTCGATAACCTTTTCAGATTGTTAAAGAACGATCAATTCAGAGTTATATCTCAAAAGTTATGGTCATCTGAATATTGCTGTTGGACTGCTGTCCAGAGACGGTTTTCTGTCAGTAAGTCGGTGTTCTGCAGTGTTAAAGATTGTCGTTTTTGCGTAGGTTGAAGGTAGAATTGGGTCTGGGCCTCTCCTAGAAAGTTGTAGATATCGTAGTTACCTTTCATTGCCGACAAGAATCAAGTCATTCGGACTTCGGTAGCCAAAGTTATGAATTTCTTAGTATTTCTGTGTTTCTGGAGAGAAGCAGAATTACTAGTGTTGGTTTACCTGATAGAAGCGCATATTTAGAGGGGTTTCCAGAGGGTCTCACCATAACAAAAAACGAGGCTAATCCTCTTAGCTTTCAGGAAAACTAAAGATCACTAAATTCGGACGAACGTAGAGAAAGTTATGATAGTTTCTTTGTCGCTGTTCAGAAACCCGCCGTGAAATGTTTGTTCTGATTAAATGGATTGGTAGGACTAGTAGATGGCCGAATCAGAGGGTCTCCCCAACTAAGTTTATTTAGAAATTTTAATTACCTTTCCAGAATGTCCGAGATCATCTTAGTTGGACACCCGAGCAGAAAGTTACGTATTTTAGAAGCTAGCTGTCTGCAGTGACTGATCGCTAGAAATTATGAGAATTAGAAAATGCTAAGATGTTAGCGAGTTCAATTCTGATGCTACTTATGATTTTGGTCCAGAATGTTGGACTTAGAATGGGGTTTTCTTCATGTCCGGATGTGGGATTGGTACCGAGGCAGCACCGTCTTCACGTCCTCCATTAAATGCGCGGTTAAGGCAAGTGCATTGTTGTTTGAATGATTGGCTATATTGTGTGTTATTTGTTATATGGTTGCATAGCAAGATGGTATACTTGATGAATGCTTAAGTATGGTTATTTCTCAAATGATGCTCATGTTTTACTATGGTTAAGTGTTGTTGTCTTTTGGTAATTTGATGATGATTAAATGATGAGCATGTGCATATTGAAATCATATTGAGGCTTGGTCACGTGGTGACCAAGTGTGTTTCCTTGAGATTCCGTCATGAATATGACGGGCCCGAGATCCCCTCACTCGTGGAGTGTGGGTTGAGGTCCCGTTACTTGGAGTGCGGGCAATTGGTCCTCGTGCGTGCGCGCATGTGCATGGGTATGCGCGCGGTTGCTTACTCGCATTACCGGTGTAATGCACACGAAGTTAAAGTTAAAGGATCCTTGAGAATTGCATTTGCATATGAGATGTTCTATTGTTGATCTCCTTTACATGGTTGCCGATGTTATGGTTTCTTTATGTACTTGCTGAGTCTATGGACTCACCCTTGCTTTTATTGTTGTTTTAGGTACCAACCAAGAACGTCATGCGTGGGGAAGTAGAATGCTAGTCACACACATGCCACACGAACTAAATAAAGATGAATGATCTTGAACGTGATTGATTTTAATAAATGCAAAGATTATTATGTTTTGTCTCATGCAATGGATTAAATGTAATAATGATGTGTAGTGGAACTTCATAACTCTTTAGTTATGTTAAATACTTAGCATGTCTTCGATTATCTTTTGATGTCTTTGGATGAAAGTTTTAGTTAATATTTGGTTAATCTGTGTGTTGGAACCTTCGTGTAATTAACTTTACAAGGGAGGTTCTGCCGAAATTTATTAAGATTGTATAGATTAGAATTATTAGAGTTTGTTTAGTAGTATTCCAGGCTCATGTCGGGCTGGGGTGTTACAGATATACCGTCTGTGATGCATCATCTCTCACAGACAGTTTCATCTACAAACCGTCTGTGATACATCATCTAACATAGACGTTTTTATTTAAAAACCATATGTGATACATTATCTATCACAGACTGTAATACCCCAGCCCAACATGAGCCTGGAATACCACTAAACTAAAAGAATAACAACAAAACTAAGTCTTTCTTTACTAAATTTTGACAGAACCTCCTTTGTATAGATGACTATACCGGAGGTTCAGGCAGATTTATTCCAAACATCCACTCTAGACTAATCATCAAAGAACTTCCAAATTTTGCTAAACAACTAAAGCATAAACGAAAGGGCATCCATAGTCTTCTAATCAACTCTATTACAAATTGTTCTAAGCATAAGGCGTAATCATAAACAATCTTTTAAGCAGTTTACTCAAAACTAAATCATCAACCAATTTATTTCGAAATGAATGGTTTGTGCCATTGTGCAACCACTCTTAGTTCTAGTCCCTCCCATGCATGTCGTTCTTGTAAGGGGTACCTAAAACCATAAACAATAGTAAGAGTGAATCCACAGACTCAACAAAGTACAAATAATAAGACAATATAACACACGATTATAACCTCAGCAACCATTCTCAAGTCTTTATAGTATATCATATCACATGCTTATGCAATGCTCAATGCATCATTTCTCTTTGACTCTCTTTGCATTTTACCAGTAATGCAGGGTATGCAACCGTCGATGCATACCCATGCCTGTGCTCTCAAGCACAGGAACCAAGAGCCCATACTCCGCAAGTATGGGGACCACAAGCCCACACTCCACAAGTGTGAGGACCACAAGCCCATCATATACATGACGGAGATCTCAAATCATTGCTTGGTCACCACGTGACCAAGCCTCAAATATGATGACATGATGCACTTGTACAATTCCTCTATCCATTATGAACATGTAAATACATCAGCATCGTGCATGATTAAAACTTACTTATACTTTTAGCATTCATGATCATTGACATTCTTATCATTCTAGCATCCATGAATAGCGCATACATTCATAATTCTAGCAAACATGAACAATCACTCATGAATAATCTACCACTAATTGTACTTGCCTCAACCGTGCGAAGATGGACGACGCGAAGAGGGTGCTGCCCCCAGAATCAAACCACCTGTATATTTATAACAATCATACTAAGAGAACATTTCTGGATAAGACATTGCTAGAAATAAGTATACGGTGAACTACGCTGCCTAGCGCAACGCAAAACACCAACTTCTATAGACATCGATCTGTCCCAAAATGGAACAACCTTCTTCTAAAATTCATAACTTTTCGTATACTTATTCAAATCTGGTGTTCTTTGATTCTCTTGAAAGCTTATTAATTTATCTACATAAACCTAGTTGGTGAGGTTTCCAGATTCAGCCATCTTTTAGTCTTACCAAACAGTTTAATAGAACAACTAAATCTCGTCAAGGGTTCTGGACAGCGAGACTAAAACTAAAGTATCTTTCAATACATTTATCCACAAATTATGATCTTTAGCTCTCTGAAAACCTTACGAGTATACCTACAACTTCCGTTTTGGCGAGATCCTCTAAATAAGTCATTAACTATTTGCTAATGACTGATTAACATTGACTGTCGGAATTATGACAGAACCACAGAATAGCGACGCTACGAAAATCATATCTCCTGATCCGCTCATCCAAATGACCTGATCAAAGAACCCACCGAAAGCTACCGATGTTATCTACAACTCTCTAGGATATGGCCAGACCAGATTTCGTGGATAACTGCCCCAAATCGATCGAATACTACTGACTGCCACAGAACCGATCTAAAACCAACATCGCCTAAATACCATATTACACATCGAAAGGGATCCGAATTTACCCTTGAAGAACCACTTAAGAATGTGAAGAACACACGCGATCCCGCTTCCCCTCCCTTCTCTCTTCTTTTCTCTTCCTTGGCCGGCAGCACTCGAGGAGGCTTCTCCCTTCCTCCTTCTTGGTTGGCAGCGAAAGCTAGGGGTGGGAGGGCACTGTAGCGTGGCGTAGCACTGTAGCATGGCTGCGGTACTGTAGCTACCCTAGGGTTGGCCCCTCTCCTTCTTATGTGGTCGGCTGCCCTTCCCCCTTGGGCCTAAATGCTGTGGGCCGGAAGCCCCACTACTACAAAATAGGTTATAGTAGACACCCCATCACAGACGGGTTCATTTGGAACCGTCTGTGTTGGGTCTGTTAGGATGCGGCATTTGTACTGCCGGCCTATCACAGACGGTTCTTATTAGTAACCGTCTATGATAGGCATATATCACAGACGGTTTATGAACAGAACCGTCTGTGAAATATCACATACGGTTTTTATATCACAGACGGTTCTTATTAGTAACCGTCTGTGATAGGCATATATCGCAGATGGTTCATGAACAGAACCGTCTATGAAATATCACAGACGGTTCTATTTAAAAACCGTCTGTGATAATCTCGTATCACATACGGTTTTTAAATAGAACCGTATGTGAAATATCACGGACAATTCTATTTAAAAATCGTTGGTGATATTTGTATATCACAGACAGTTCATATTTTCAACCGTCTGTGATATCCTCGCGCTATAAATTCCTGGAGTACCCCCTGCCCATTCCCATTTGAGCTGCCACCCAGGTAAACGCCCACTACGCCGCCGACAGAGAGGGAGGAGAGGAGAAGGAGAGGAGAAAGGGAGGGAGAAGGAGAGAAATATCAAGAGATTTGGTATTTTCGTCGTGAGCTCTGAGGGTAACAATCTATAACTCTTTAGAGCATTTGCAATTTACGTGCTTAATTAGCCGGTTCAAATGGCTAGATTTGATGCTAGGAATCGATTCCACACGTGGAAGCTACCTATTCCGTAGCAAAACTCTAGGAACCGATGCAAACTTTTGCATTCGGATGCAAGTGAATAGAATAATATTTTTATTGGGTAGTTGGCATATGCATTAAGTTCTGTGAGGGGGAAGGAAATGGAGAGAGAGAGAGAGAGCGATTGAGAGAGATTTTATTAATCTAGTTTGACACTATATATTTTGTTACATGTGTAGCGTAGATGGACCGAAACTGAATGTATGGTATGAACCGTGTGAGTCAAGAGTACATTAATGGTGTGGTTGCTTTTAGAAGAGCCGCCGAGCCGGATATGTTGAAGAAGGGGATAAAATTTATGTACTGTCCATGCATTGATTGCGGTAATCTGAAGATGTTTACTAACCCGGCGCAGATAGAAGCACACTTGATTTGAAGGGGTTTCAAAAAAGGGTATACATGTTGGACCAGTCACGGTGAAGATCATATTACACAGGAAGTTAGTAATGACGACATCGCCAAGGAAGTCAACGATATGCCGGATGTAGACTGTGCTTTTGATGAGGATAGGTCACACGATGACAATCTGGATAAGATGCTATGCAATGCAGAAGAGAACTAAAGTGAGAGAGAGTTTTGTAAATTCGAGCGCTTAATGGAGGACTCGGTGAGACCTTTGTTCCCTAGCTGCAAGCCGGAATACTCAAGGTTGTCAACCGTGATTGAACTGCTTAAATTAAAGGCAAGAAATGGTTGATCCGATAAGAGTTTCACGGCGTTGTTAGGTCTCCTAACGGACATTCTTTCAGAGGAAAACATGTTGCCCAACACCACCTACCAAGCAAAGAAGGTTTTTTTGTCCATTGGGAATGGAAGTAGAAAGAATACATGCATGTCCGAACGATTGTATCCTCTACCGTAAAGAGTATGCAGACATGCATGTATGTCCTCGTGTGCAAAGCATCCCGATACAAGCGTCAGAATACTGCTAGGTTGAAGCAAGGACCTCCTGCTAAGATGTTGTGGTATCTGCCTGTGATCCCACGTTTGAAGCGTTTATTTACGAACCCAAAGGAGGCAAGATTGGTGCGTTGGCACTCGGAGGACCATAAGAAAGATGGAAAGCTAAGACACCCTGCTGATTCTGCTCAGTGGAGAAACTCGATCGGAGTTTCAAGAGTTCGCGAACCGAGGAACATAAGGTTAGGGTTGAGTACGAGATGGAATGAATCCTTTCGGTAACATGAGCAACCGACATAGCACTTGGCTTGTGAATCTATGCATGTACAACCTTTCTCCTTGGCTGTGTATGAAGCGGAAGTACATTTTGATGTCACTACTTATCCAAGGGTGAAACAACACGGGAATGATATTGATGTGTACCTAGCACCATTGCTTTGGAAGATCTTGTGACTTTGTAGAGCGAAGGGGTACAGGTATGGGATGCGTACAAACGAGAGAACTTCACTTTTCACGCCATGTTGTTCTGCACCATCAATGATTTTCCTGCCCTTGTTAACCTGTCGGGCTTCAGTACAAAAAGAGCCAAAGCTTGTCCACACTGCTTAGATGCTACGGAGAGTGTATGGCTGAACAACTCGCGCAAAACTGTGTATATGCGTCACCGTAGGTTCCTTCCCAAGAGTCACCCATACCGCAAGATGAAGAAACAATTCGACGGAAATAAGGAGGACGGTTCAGCTCCAAGGGCTTTTAGAGGGAAAGATGTCTATGATATGGTTAAGGATATCGATGTTGTGCTTGGGAAGAGACGTCAATTAAGAACCCGTATGATCTATGTTGGAATTAATTATTGTTACATATTTATGCATATGTAAATTATATAGATAGCAAGTAAGCAAGATGGCAGAGGCACCGTCTTCCCCGCCGTCGCCGATGCCGCAGATGGCACAGGCACCATCTTCCCCGCCGTCGCCGACGCCGCAGATGACAGAGGTGCCGTCTTCGCCGCCTAATCCGTCGACGATAATGATACGAAAGCGAGATGGCAGAGGAGAATCGAAGATGCCTGTGGGCCGACTGGTCATCACGGAGGTCAGTGAGTTTGGGGTCCCTCTGTGTCCCAAGAGCTCAGCGGCGAGATTCCGGACCATGTGCGGGATACTTGCAAGGAAACGGGTCCCCATCACCACACCAAGGTGGAAGGATCTGACGAAAGAAGCGAGAGGAACGCTGTGGATAGAACTTTTACAAAAGTTCACTATCCCAGAAGCAGACATGGCACGCGTGGAATGGACGGCAATGCTCACGATCGATAAATCATGGAGGACGTTCAAGAGCATTCTTGTCACGAAGTACGTGAACACGGGTCAGACGCCCTTCGCGAAGTACAGATTCTTGACGCATGAAACATGAGACGCCTTTGTTGCTATGAAGATGGCACCCGAATTTAACGAGGAAAGTGTGGCGCACAAAGCTCTCCAGCCACGAAACACTCATCCGCACAGACTCAGCACCGCTGGGTACGCAGGTAAATACGACGAATGGGTGGCGGAGGAGGAGAGCGCGTTTCCTGATGTCACGGACCCGCGTTCCCTAGCCTGGTTAAAAGCGAGGGAAAAAGTCTCGTCTTCAGACAGCATCTCTTTCACAAACCCGGCAGACCAGGAAGTGTCTCAACGTGTGGTAAGTATGTCGAACTACCTAGTTGTTAATAAGTCCATAACTTCATAGTGTCTATAATAAAATGATGACCTCTTGCAGCGTGAATTGTCTGCCCAAACTTTCCAAGTAGACAGGGAGAAGGATATACTCTACGGCCCTAGGAAACAAGGAGCACCCGGGTCGCACGCGAGGCCTTGGGGTTAACGTACCTTAGAGTCATGGATTCGCAGACGACTACTGCACGTACAGGAGTAGGAAAAGATCTAAGGCCGAGCGCGAGGACCGGTTGGTACAGATGATTACTAAAAAGTTTGAAGGAAAGCTGGCAGCATTGCAAGATCAAATGAATCAACTCTGAGTCGATCGCGACGCAAGCGCCTGTTAATTTGGGAGCGGTCCGCCGACATCGGAGTAGCATCGTGTCCACGCATAATTCTGAACATGACGACGTCCAATTATCGATAGACGACATCAAGGTAATGTACATCTATGGAATGCAGCAAAGATAGACCTACAGGACACCTTAGCTAATTGCGTATCGTTTTGTAGGAGCCGACGGCCTGCAAGCTCAAAGTGAAGTTAGTTGGGTCCATTTCTATTGAGGCTGGGTGGGGGATGGTGCATCCGTACCAGGAAGGGGCAGTGCAGCACGGTGTCCAGGTAGCGCAAGGTTACGTCAGGGTGGAGGTGGACATGGTACATGAACATTTCATGGCCGTCCCGCTGGAGATTCATCCGAACGAAGAGATCACAACACTACGGGATGCCGTGCACAGTTTTATCTAGTGGCCCAAGAAGGACATCGTCCTGGACCCAGCAGTGCCGCGATCTCAACACGACCATTCCTCTCCAACGGGACCCTCGATGACTCCACCTATTTCGCCTCAGAAGGCCACCTTATCGGTTCCCGTGGAGAAGACGCCGAAGGAACAAGAAAAAACGTGCCGCCGTATCGGGTCCCGGGTCATCTCGCAGGAAGACGCTACCAATCCTTAAGACCAAATCAAAATCGGCGAACGTTAAGGCGCCTCTCAAGTCCGGCAAGTCCGGAATATCCGGGAAGTACATCATCGGAAAACCGTTGTGCTCCACGCAGATTAGGGCATCTTTGGATATGCTTGTCGACTTTGCATGCCCGGTACTTGATAGGACCCAAAAGGAGGGTGCGATCATGGAATCACCGCCGATACGAGGATAAGCATTTCTTCAACGGGCGAACCACTTCGTCGTGGGCTTCAACGACCTATATGACCTATTCAACCTCGTTGGCCTTGACGCCGCTTCTACGATGTTGGACATCGTAAGTGCATACAATCAAGTTCTACATTCACGTAATACCGATAAATATCACAACTCATTTCTTATGTACAGATACATGATGAAAAATGTCCGGAATGGAAAGAACCGGTGGGTTTCTCGACCCACATGTGGTATCATTGCAAACCATCCAAGCAGACTCGTCCTTCGTCGAGAAATACATAACACAGCATTGCTTCGTTAGCGAGAACACAAAGTACATCGTGGTGCCTACAACGTATGCGTGCATGGCTAAGTCTAACAAGAAGCTTTCCAATGGGCGATGCTAATTAAGAGCCGCAACCCACGAGAGAAAGACGCATTAGACAGCCTAACCGGTCTGCTAATGCTCCCCTCCAAAACACACACACAAGAACACACCCACCGACCAGCTCATAATTAACACCTCCCAAAGTACTTAGTCAAGAGAGGTTCCATATCCCCTCGTGTGGTTAGCACGCACAAGCGCTGGCTTAGTGACACAAGTAACTCGGTCCTTGGGGACTTAGGCACCATTCCAAACACACCCAACAGATCACATCAACATGCCATTGTGCCCAAGTCAAGATATAGTTTTGTTTTCAGTTTTTGATTTGCAAATTGGTAAAACACAAGGGTTGGACATAATGGAATAATAATAGCATTAGTGTGATCAAGATCACCGGCTAAGTCGATGATCGCCCAATACTACCGATAACTAGGCATGGCTAGCGATATTCATTGAAATCTACTAAGTGACAAGAGCTCATCCAACGAACTCTAATCACAAACAAATAACCTAGGCTCAGGTAGTAGAGGATGATTACTTACCTACAGATTATGCAACTAGAGGATTACTAATCCATTTAACAACAAATTAGCAATGCATACATAGAAGTTAAACAAAATATTAGACTTTAAAAGTAATGGGATCAATAGGAAATGATCAAACGCTTGCACGCTTGCTTGTTGCTCAAATTGTTGCGGAGGGTCGTTCTGGGGTTACCGCAAATGTCGAAGCCTAAGCGAAAGAGCGAAAACAACCAATAAGACGAGCAACACTTAAACGAAAGAGCAAGCAAAGATTATCCAAATGCGACGAAATTTATACACACGGTAAAATAGGAACATACCTAGACATAGGAACTGGAAAAACTTAATTTGGATTTGTGGTGCAAAAGATATTCCTTAAAAACCTATTTTCGGCCATAATTAGGTACTGTAGCAAAAATATTTTCTAGAAAGATTTTGAAGCTGAAATTTTTATGGTGGCTACCTACTGGTGTAGTGATGCTCCATATAAAATTTCAGGTCATTTGAAGTTATAATGAATTAGTTATGATTTTTCTGAGTTCTAAAACCAGGACACCATTCCTATTAGTAGCAAAGACCACTAGCAAACTGGTCCTTCACTAAAGTTCATCCCAAAAGGAAATTAACAAAATTTAGTTCGCTCTATTTGGACTTACAGGGAACAAGTTATGGATTTTCTAAGTTTTTATAACATTTTTGGAATATCTAATACTTGGTGAAAAGGCTAAAATCGATTCACAACATTTCGGTTCTTAACAGAGGCACTGGAAATATTTCTAGGTTAATCTCTAGCCTAAAAGAAAATTAATACTCTGAAATCACCCAAAAAGGGTCTATAATGAAAAGATATGAATTTCTAAAGTTTTAACAACATTTTTGGTGGAAAGATAAAGCTACCGAGGAATTTTATATCCTCAACCGAAAAGAAAAGGCGTGGCTCAACGTGGGCGATTAAAGATCCGACGCCCACGCGCATCGCCGATTCAACATGCGCCGCGCGCGTACCGTTGATTTGATTCCAACGATCCGCATCATTGTGACCTTCAGACGCCGAATGCTTGCACAACTGGACCGTTGATCAAGCGATGAAGGGTGGGATTGAGGAGCCGGACACCCAATTGCTCCCACGATCCCGCCACGGATCCAAGATCGAACTACCGAGGTGGATTGGGCGTTCACGATTTGAGCAGGGCTACCGACATTAGGCCCACCGTCGGCGACTCTAAGTCACATGCGGGTTTAAGCGCACGCGTGCGTGGGGTTTGAAGATGGCGGGCCTGGTCGTTGATCAGGCCACGCACACGTGTGGTTAGCGCGCGGGGTGATTAAAACATGCGGGCCCACATGCAAGCGCATCGAGGAGGTGGGTTTAGGATAGCTAATGATTACTAACCCATGATTAACAATGATTAGCAATAAATGACTTGAGCACGAGCTCGGAAGAGGTTTAAAGGTTGGGCCGCTGTCGGCGCGAAAGGCCTTGCTAAGACACATTAATTACCGCAATGATTAGGCATTAATGAACGCGTCATTATCGTGTCCGAACGAATTACGACACCGCCATTTTCGTCCGACAAAAGACCGATGTAGATCCGAAGCTTCGCCGGCGACTTGGTCGTGACGCGCGAGCCAAGGGCCAAATGGGATCGCATGCATCAATGCGCACATTGGTATCACTCACACCGGCGATAGTGCCCGTAACGGCGGTGAGTCGGCGGTGAGCACCGTGACCAAAGCGGTAGAAGGCGAAAATGCTCAAAACTCGCGGCCGTCTAGGTAAGCGGGCGCCAAGGCTTCTAGGGACTACTAGCAGGGTACCTGAGCACTCGTGGAGCTCGAAGGTGGCCGAGGTGGCTCCGGCGACGAAGAGGGGCGTCGACACGAAGAAGAAGAAGTGGAGATGACGACACGAGCAAAAGGGTGAGACCGGGTCATCACAACAGCTCCACAATCGCTCATATATGCTTCCTGAGCAAAGAATTGGGAAATGAAGCTTCTTACCGGCGGTGAGGAAGAAGGGGGTGCTCACGGCCGAAAAGAACAATTTCCCAAAATTGAGCTGCTCCTGTGAAAAGCAACTACAATAAGTTAGGGTTTTGCTCCGGAGGTGAGAGGCACACTGTGAAACAAAAGAGAGGAAGAACGCCATCGAGCACGGTTGCAGAGGAGCTCCCAACTCAACAATGGCGGTTTAGGTGCTTTAGGTGCTTTGAGCTCACAAAGCACCAAAGATGCTCGGCAAGACCACTGGGTTTTGAAAGGGAACCGAGGGGAGCAGGAGCTACTTATAGCTCAAGGAGCTCAAACTAGGGTTGAGCCCAAGCTCTCGGTGGGTAGGTTCATACCGCCATGGGCATCGTGGAGGACGGAGCGGTAGGAGCGACTTTGGGAAGGAGGAGTGGTGTGCATTTAATGCATGGCAGCATTTAGCCGTTTAAAGGGGTCAAGGAGGTGACAAGTCACCTCTCTCTGCCATGGCGCCTGGCGGGCATGCGCGGTGGGAGGAGGAAGATGACCCGGCGCGAGCGGGCCACCGGTCGCCGACAAAGCGGCTCGAGCCCAAAGCGTTTTAGTGGGTTGAGCCCAACCTCAATAGATGCCGCGCGGATAAGATTTGAGCGGCCACGATGCGATCGCTAATTGAAAGACCGAAACGAACCGGTACGATCCCGCGACGGTTGGATCAAAATCCAACGGCTGAGAATCGATGGCAACCGGAGTTGTCCGAACGCTTACACGAATGAGAGCCGTTCGATGGAGATCCAACGGCTGATAGCGCGCGCGCGGTTGAACTGGCGCGGGGCGCGGTTAGTTGGCTCGGTCGAGTCAAGTGACCCGAGCCCGAGCCTGACTCGAGTCCAATGAACAGTGCAAACCAGTTAGGGTTTGATTTTTAAACCTGAAACTTTGGGGATTTAATTGAGGTATCAATCCAACTCCAAAATTTATGAAATTTTAACTGGAGGTTCCTGACCTTAGGGTTAACCTTTCATAAAATTTCCAGAGATTTTTGTGCACTGAAATTTTCTCCAAAAATTTCAGAAGGTGATTCAGAG
The DNA here is from genome assembly GCA_036346255.1 of Ampelocalamus luodianensis. NCBI lineage: Eukaryota > Viridiplantae > Streptophyta > Magnoliopsida > Poales > Poaceae > Ampelocalamus > Ampelocalamus luodianensis. Next base: position 16,913,673 of record CM070628.1, read on the forward strand.
GTTTGACCAAGGTTTGACTTGCCTCTAAAACATTTCAAATAATTTCCAAAAATTATGAAATAATTCAGAGGTGTTACCAAGCAACCCTAGAACCCAGGAAAAATTATTACCAAGGGTTTGACACAAGATTTCACCCAGAAGGTTATGACTTGAGATAAATGAGGATTTTGATTTTGAATTTCCCAAAATTCCTTTACAAGAATTTTCAGAAAAGTTTCAAAAGTAAAAGGATGAAGGAAAAGTTTTAATTTACCCTCATTTTATTACATTTGAAACACAAGCCAAAATGGGGATGTTACACAAAACCTACAGATTTGAAAGTGATCTTTGCAGGTTGGGTATCAAATTCAACTAAGCCATTTCTCAAAATTTGAATGTCATTAGATTTATCCTGGGCAAAGTTGTATCCTAACCCTTGCTTCTTATAAGGAGTTTTTGACTTGTCAAGAATCATGTTTAACTATTTCTTACCTTTAGAAAATCTTTCTAATGTGTCATTAAGGTAAGCAATTTCTTTTCTAAGGTTAACACATGAATCACAAGTTTTAGCGTTAAGCCTCTTCTTATAAAGAACAACTTCAAGCTTAAGAGCTTCACATGAAGCACAAGTAGCAGAATTAATACTGTCCTTAAGCTTGGCATATTTAGCTCTAGCTGCTTCTACAACATCATGTACTTCACGTTCACGTTCTAAGCAGACAGAGCAAGAGCTAGATTCAACCACATCAGAAGCAACCAATTTGCTAGACTTTAAGTATTTTTCGCAAGGAGCATATTTAACTTCAACTAGTTCAATCCTAGCATTTTCAAGTTGTTGCAAAGCAATATCATGAGCAGATTGCAGTTTAGCTAGTTCAGTATGTAAAGCATGGCAAGATGAACATTCATCAGATTCAAGACTTTTAGCATTCACAAGTTCTAATGTGAGTTTATTTACTTGTGACTCTAACTCCTCATTCTTAGTCATGATGAACTTTAAGGCTTTATCCTGACCTAGCAATTGCTCATAGACAGTTTCGCATCTAGCAAAGAGAACATCATAGGAGGGAGATACCTCATTGTTGTCATCAATATTGTCGGAGTCGGCCATGAAGCACATGCCGGTGAAGTCCTTGGCCTTCCCCTTCTTGTCTTGAGGGAGCTCCTCCTCCTTGTCCTCCTCGCTCCCGGAGTCCACATCGCTCAAGGATCGATCCCCAAGAGCGGCAAGAACCCGGTGAGCAGCCTTCCTGAGCTTGGCATCATCAAACTTGGACTTGTGCCCCTGAGGCTTCTTCCAAGCTGGCTTTTCATCCTTGTGGTTGCTCTTCCCTTTCAGCTTGGGGCAATTTGCCCGGATGTGATTAAGCTCTCCACACTCATAACAAGTCACAGGGCCGCCTCTCTTTTTGTTTCTCATATTGTTGTAGTCTCGTGTGAACTTCTTAATCAAAAGCGCCATCTCGGGCTCAGGAATACTCTCAAGATCCTCTTCTTGGATTGCAAATAAAGAAGCAAGAGAAAATCCAGAAGATGACTCAAACGACCCATCAGAGGCTCTCTTGAGCGGGTCTGCTACCAAAGCCATGTTACCCTTTTAAGAATGGTCAGCTTTCTAGATCTCATGAGTCTTGAGCTTGCTATAGAGCAGCTCCAAAGTCAGATCAGAGAAGTTGACATTTTCCTGAATGGCGGTAGCCTTTATCTCCCACTCCCTAGTGTTGATTGCAGCCAGGAGATGGATGGCATTTTCAGACTGTGTAAATTCAATACCAACAGCCTTCATCTGATTTATCACTGTGTTAAAGCGACTGAAAATGTCATCGATGCTCTCACCAGACGCATCTCGAATTTGTTATATTCTCTTTTATAAACTTCTTCGCGCACTTGTTTGATTTGGGAAGAACCTCATGATAGGTTTGAGGTCTTCCAAATCTCATGTGCAGTCTCGAGATTACAAATCCTATCATATTCCTGTCTACCAAGCCCACCATATAGAAAATTCTTTGCCTTACGGTCACTAGCCAAGAGGGCTTCAGAAGCCGGCGTAGCAACCTCAGGCAAGATAAGCGGATCACGAACAGCCTCCCAAATACCTCGTGGTTCACTGTCAAGAAAGACACGCATGCGGTTCTTCCAAAAGTCATAGTCGTGCCCATCGAAGATATGCGGTTTGGAGGAGTACTTATCCATCGCCAAGTTCAGTGACCGGTTAAGATCAAGATTGAACTAACCGTGCTCTGATACCACTTGTTGGACCGAAAAGGCGACTAGAGGGGGGGTGAATAGGAGCACGATCTTTTTTTTCTCCCAAATTGAATTCAATACGAATCTCACTCCAATAGCTATGAAAGCTATGAAGATCGATCAATCATGCACAGCGGAAGACTTGTATTGAATTCAATCAAAACCCCGAAGCAAAATCAACACAAAACCAAAACACCAATTCTCGGGCGTCGACCTCTCAGGCGAGTCGGACCGGTTGGCCTAGCGGTCGATCGATCCAAGCGGTCAGACCTCTCCCTCGGGCGGTCAGACCTCTAGTTCGATGAACAGTGAAATCAGCCAAAAAAACCATAACGCAAATTGATCTAACTTTTGATTCGTGCGTCCAAACTTCGTGAAACTTGACACACACCTTCCCAAGGATGTCAGGAACCTATTCCAAGCAACGATCGTGAAGATCCTTGCCAAGGTTCAGACCTTTTCCCGTTTGAGTGAAGTTAGGTAAAAAACCGAGTCAAAACGCAAATATGATCTTGAGACTTGCTCGTGGGTGATTGATGATCTTGATGATCCTAGATGTATTCCACACGCCACAAAGAAGCTAGATCACGGCGAAACCAAGCAAAACTCGCGGATCAAAGAAAGACTCAAATCATCAAATAGAGAGAAAGAAACCAAATGAACTCATCTTGAAGAAACTTTCTTTGGATTGATTTGATATGGTATTGGTTTACAGCCACTCCATCAATGGAGGACAAAGACTCAATACATGAGCACGAAATCAAATCCAACTCTCTAGAACCCTAACCTCCACTACTCCTCTCCCTATACAAACTAGGGTTTCAAACACAATGAAAGGGTCGAAGGGGTGCAGCCACCTCTCTCATCTATTTATAGTGGAGGCTTAGACCTTCTAGAAGAGTTTCCCTAATGGGCTCCCGTTAAGGCCCAAAACAAACAGGTGACACACGCACGCATTTTAAAGCGTCGTGTCTAGATTGTGCGAAGCACTCGCTTGCTCCGCCACGTATAGGTTGATCCAACGGCTCTCATCATGTCTGCAAGTCTCTCCCATCCGGCTCCCACCGAAACCATCATGGCACTTGCACCGACCCGCGCGCCGCTTGATTCAACCAGTCGCACCGAACTGCCCGTTCGGTCACCTTTGTCCATCTTGCACCATGCTTGAGTCCAATGACTTCACCCGGCATCGTCGATCGTTCTGAACCTCAGCTCTCCAAGCCTAGTCCCGATCATCCTCGTCGTTGACCACCAAGCAACCTGCACAACAATAGACAAGCAAATCAAATTCGGGAATAAGTTCTTCATAACTTGACCCACGTTAGTCAAAAAATGCATCATGCAACACATATGACATGAAACACATGAACTTGACCTAATCAGCAACCATCGTCGCCACACGGGCCGACGACTTAAGTGAAAACGGCCGACCGCCATTTTGGCGGTCGATCGCCATCACGGCCGAACCGCTCATCGAGCGCCGGTCAGACCACTACCCAACCGGTCGGACCGCCTACCTGGCCGGTCAGACCGCCAGTCCAATTCACCCGAGGCATGGACGGTCTGACCGCCACCAAGGCCGGTCAGACCGCTTGAGACCTGACAGAACCTGAACTTTGCCGAAAACTCGTGTTTCCGCAAACCTTCAACGTCATTGCCAATTGTCACATCATCCTAAGATCATGAGCATATCCCCATGATATCCACACATTCAAAGACAACGAAGTGACTCTCCCAGACTACGTGCGCGAGCAACTTAGTATTCTCAGGAATTTATTATCCCACTTTACCATCTACCAGCTTGTAAATTCATATTCAAATACCCTACGCAATTTTTTTTTACGTAACTCGATTCCGTTTCTTATTCATTTAAAATTAGTATGAATAAATACTCATGAGGTTATCGAATAACATACTCATTTGATTATTGGTTTGTGCTACAAAATACCAATTCGACTTGAGGAGTTTGTTTTGGATGAGTTGGTTTGTGGTCGTATTCTTCATGATCACCCTCATGACTTTATATAATGTCCCCTAGATCTTCTCTAAAAGAAAGTAGGAATCCTTTGGTAGAATGCATCTCTAAGTTCTAGTAGGTTAGGATATGAATTACTCATATTCAATAATCTCCACCTTAACTCCTATCCGTTGAAGTTACTGTGTTTTTCCAAGAACTCGCACCAAGTCGGCTCTACTATTTTTTTTCCTCCCACCTTTGGGAGTGCCTCTACCATAGGGGCTCATGCACATCACCTAATGTTCCTACAACCCTTCATGTCATTGGTTTATACAGCCTCCGAGCTCCACTAGCTCGTTAATACCATGTGGTTCGTCCCACCATGTCTTTCTTCTTCCAATAGCTCACACTTGCGTTTACTAGATTTTACAACCGTCTTTGCAGCTACGCACATAGTTGCATATGAGATCTGAGTACCTACCGTTGATGGCATAGTTTCCTTCTCCTAACTAGGATTTTTTATCAAACCTCATATTAGTTGCTCTTCTCTTATGATTACCCATTAATCAGTATCCTCTATTGCTTCAGATACTTTTCATGATTACCTGTTATTTGCAAGTAACTCGCATGACTCTACCTCGAAGTGATATCTCAGAACCTTAGAGTTCAAGTGACCTCACATATATTAGATTATTCTTTAAGCAAGGAACATACCGAACTCCCATCAATGTGCAATGTGCTTCATTATACATCTCCAATATAATTGTTCCCACTTTAGTAATTGCATACTCCTTGCCGTTCGCTAAGTAAACAGTTCCATGTGACGGGTGTAGAGATCCTTTATCAAATATCTCCCTTGTCGAACATATATGGAAGAAGCAACATGAGAATCTAATATCTATCCATGAGAAGTACCTGATTGACTGGTGACTAGTACGTCTGAATAATCTTTCGCTACTGCTAATGAGCATGCACCACTCATTTACTTCAAACTTGAACAATCCTTTATCATATGAGATTTCTTGTCATATAGATAGTGTACACGTATGCCCTTGCCCTTCTTCTTCCTGTTACTTTTGCTTTTGCCTGCAACAACTACGACAGTCAATGCTTGATCACCTGAGGATGAAGAATCCAATAGCTTCTTCAAGGACTCCGTCTCCAATAGATATGTCACTATCTCATTAAAGTTGAGAGTACTTTTCCCAACGAAAATATTCATCATCAATCGCTCCCATAATGGTGGTAGAGATGACGCCAAAATGTTGACCTTGTCATTCTCCTTAATTTTCTTATGCACACTAGTTAGCTGTGTGAAGCTTGTTGAAGACATTAAGATGGTCAACAAACCATGTGCCTTCCTCCATACGCAACATGTACAATTGTCGCTTCAGCATCTATCAGTTTGTCAGCAATTTTGCTATATATAGTTCTTCTAAGTTACTTCATAATTTCTTTCGATGAATTTTGCTTAATCGACTAGTACTTTACATTATCGGAGAGACATAGACGAATTGTACTAATAATCTTTCGCTCCATCACCTTCCATTCAACGAACATCTTTTCTGGATTGTCCCTTTCAAGAACATCAATTAACTCTTGCTAAACAAGGACATTCTTCACCACGCATTGCCACACATTGAAATTGCCTCCGTCGTCAAATTTCTTCACTTGATTCCACATTGTCGATATCGATCTTAATTTTGTGCCACCTGAAGCTTCACCGACCTTCTCACAGGTCAGATTAATCTGGTATTGCCTCTGATACCACTTGTTATACTCTGATACCCCTTCTTATGAACAGCAGCCCAGATGTGTGAGAAACAGCACGAGCGTGTATGATATCAAGAACGAAGTAGATAAATCTGGTAGAGAGAACCAAATAACGGCAATGAAATAATCACAACAAGAGAAAAAGATTGGGTGAAACTGACCACAAATTCCTTAAGCATAACTTCAAAAGAGTATAATGGATTATCACTTTCTCACAATTAGGGATGGAAATGGATCGAATAAGAATCGAATAGTCTCGAATACGAATACATATTTTTAAAACAAATACGAATTCGAACATTCTCGAATACGAATACGAATACAAATTCGAATCAAATATGTACTCAATTCGGTCGAATGCAAATATCCTATAACTTTTGTCACAAATCTCGGTAGAACAAATTTATGCAACATGACTACATGTCTACAGTCTACTATCTACACGAGTCGTAGCAACACCCAACAGCCACAGATTCGGCACCGAATCAAGACCCCGTCAAAATAGAAACGCTCCAGGAAAAAATTGATAGTATTCATATTCGGGAAAAAAATAGATAGTATTCGTATTTATATCCGAAAAAAAAACAGATAGTATTCATATTCGTATCCGGAAAAAGCGGATAGTATTCGTATCCGGGGAAAACAGATAGTATTCATATTCGTTTTTTCCGGATGGTATTCGTTTTTCCGAATACTATCCGGTTTTTTCCCCCGAATACGAATGACACCGAATACGGATACAAATACTATCCATTTTCCCGGATAGAATTCGTTTTTCATTCGAATGCGGATTTTACTTACCCTATTTGCGTTTTCTTGGATACAAATATCGGATAAAACGGATTATCCTTTACCATTTCCCATCCCTACTCACAATCCTCTTGATCCTTTTAGGACCATTGGATTTTTGCCTTATATAACATTCTAGTGCTAAAGAATAACATAGTCTCTAATCCTCTCGTACATCTCTTATTTTAGATGAGTTGGTTTGTGGCTTATGTTATCCATGACCACTCTTATAGCTTTATATAGTACCCTTAGTTCTCCTTCAAAAGAAAGTAGGAATAAGATTAGGATAGAGATCTTTGTAAAACACATCTCCAAATCCTATTACTTTAGGATATAAGTCATCCATACTCAACACTGACCATCTTGGTTTTGTGTGTACTCCCATTTTCCCATGTCAAACTCTTACGTGGAGAAAATACGAAAACCTTCACTGCATTCTGTTGGCCTCTATTTTGGGCTTTTGACTGCTAGCTACAAATCGGAATTCGGACGTCCGTCACTCGGTTTTGTGCATCTGACCGACAAGATGAGGTAGGTTTCATGTATATCATTAGGGTTTGTTTGGATAGGGAGGGATTAGAACCAATCCATTCAGATTGGAAGGGTTTTTAGTTTAAATTTCAAGTCAATCCGAAAGGATTGAGTCGGATCACAATATATCCAAACAAGTCCTTAATGAAAACGCCTCACTAACAAACAATTTTGTACTATAGCTTTATACAAACAGATAATTTTAGCTCTTAGTAACTTCCTACACTGAATCGACTGATGCATGATCTACACCCAGCTTCATTGATCTTCAACATTCACTGAGTGTGCTTTTAGGATATGCTTCGAGGGCAAAATGACTTTTGCGTGCCCACTTAACAACACACACACGGTGGGAGTAACGGTAGTGGCACAAAGGGTAGTAATTTCACTTCTAGTGGCATAAGACGAAGAATCATATTTTGAGTGACAGATCAAGCAAGAGATGAACTTCTATTTGCCAAATAAGAAATTTTCTGAAAGTTGAGAACAAGGGAATATAAGTAACAAATTCAAGGGAATTTCCGGCCGGAGATACAATAACTAGGGCTGCAAGTACATTCTTTTCTCTGTTTTTTTTTTCTTTTGACTTTCAAAGTCTCACGGAATGCCTTTGGTCAAGTGTTTATTATGAGGTGCACGTTGTTCACTTATATTTCTATTACTACCACATGTGAAGTCAGCAACTTGGAACGTTGATCTGTACGGTGCCTGCAGGCGAATATTTCCAGTACGAGTCATGGTCTACCGTGTATCCAAAGTACAAGAGAATGGTGGAATTCTACATAGGCATTTCCATTAGTTATCGATCGGACGAACAGAAGCTTTGCATAATCGGAACGCCTGACGTGACTCTGAATTATGTGTTGTACGATAATTAGTTTGGTGGCCAAACCCTGCTTTGATGTCTTCGAATCACCTTCCTCGATGTGCGTTTCATCATGCGTCAGTACGACCCATGGTACTAACTTGACTGGAGTAAGCTAGCTATGTACTCCCTCCAACCTTGCTACTTGTCGTTACACAGTGCTTAAAACTTTGACCATACGTATACATAAAAATATTTAGATTTGTCATATAAAAAATTATACTAGTAGATTCGTTATGAAAGGTACTTCTATATCATTATACTTTCAATATTTTTTCTAACATGTAATTAAAAATAATAATGGACAAATGGCTATATTGAAGACCACGTCGATGTTCAAAATGATAATAAAAAAACGGGGGAAGTAGATAGGAATCTAAAGGACTTTATTATTCTATCTAGTGGAGACGGAGAGTTGTCTAAATTATCTCCTCTATGCTCAAAGTACTAGCTGAAATCAAGGAGATGTGTTTTAGTTTTTCAATATAAAAGGGTTTAGAATCACACCTACATGGTTGCACACCTTCGACATACTATTTGGCAAAACATTTGAATTTCAAATTTCTTTAAAAAGATGTCTCCCAAAACAGAACCAGTTTTGTTTAGAAATTGTTAAACCACATAGCTAGTTGTGTATCCAGAAAATTTGCGTAGTTAGGTCCCTTCTATTATGTAAGCTAGATTTTAGAGGGTCATTCATATTTATGAAGGCATACTTTATGCTTTTATGTAATTCCGCTAGAACAAAGAGCATAACTGAAAATTTCAGGATTTTTTTTAAAATAATATATTTTTTTAATTAGAATTATAAAAATAGGTCTTTGTCGACATTTGGAATGGCGACATGAGCCCTATCGACAACAAAACAGTCTTAAATAGCTCTATAACCATTTGGAATGGTGACAGGAGCTGGTTTTTTTAGTTTTGTTGATAGAGAATGCATCTTCAAATTTTACATGATTTAACTCAATTTTTTTGATAATATCTTTAAGTGTGTGCTCAACCGATTATTAAAAAAAGAGAACAAAATATTAAATAGAGAATAATTTAGGAGTTAAATTTAGAAGATGAGATTTCAACTGCGGCAATAAGACTTTGTAATGTACTTACGAATTACATGGCACGTTGTTTGATTATGTGCATTACAAACGATAACATGCACAAATCAGTAACCTGATTTACACCTAGGATACATGTGCGTCTTTTGGAATCGGAAACACTAGTGGATGGGAATGAAGTCATTCTTGAAAGCCCTTCGGTGCCTACCCTTGTTTCCTGCAGACCCACGGGTGCGGCCAGTCACGAAGGTAGTGCTGTGCTATGAGACGGGTTGGAAGGTAGAATGATGTTAACAGAACGTAAGACCAAATCAATAATAACGACGCAAATTGAATATAACTTACATTTTCGATCCGAAGTGCGCCCGAGCAATAGGGAGCGCTAGGACGGCCGTCGGTCTCACTAGCAGGAGCCTTCTCCTTATTCGTCGCATGCTTGGCCCGGTCGTCCTTACCTTGCTGTCCGGCACTCTTAGGCTCCATCGCCACATTTCCCTTGTCTTCCCCGCTCTCGGGTACGTAAGGTTTCCAATGCTTGTATGGCTCAAGTGGCAGTGCGTAGTTGAACATGTACTTCTGCTCGATGTACGCCGGCCCTGTCGTACTTGTCTAAGCCATCGATCCATTAGAACAAGTAGCAATGCATCTCTGGTTGTCATTATGTACATATGAAGTTAGCGATATGTGGAATGCAACATAAGATGCGAAAAATCGATATGTGTGTAAGATTCTCTTGCAATGACATTCCCTCACGTGTAGTACGCTCGGGTGGCGGTTGTCGGATGTATGGACTGAATGATCCAATCCAGAGTGTGGTCATTTCTGTCTAAAAAGGTGGCAGTGTGTGATGTATTAGGGTGTGATCTTTTCATTCTCAAAAGGTGTGGTCAATTCGGTCTAAAATGAACATGGCTACATAGTTGAATTTCATTGTGGTGTTTTAATGTGACGGTATTGTAGTGTGAATTGAATGTCGAACCCGGGAACGAAGGATCCCGAATTCTCTGTGTTTATACACTAGTCCAGGATTTCCAGTGTACACAGTCATCAAAAGTGATAGCAAAATCATATCACGCTCTTTATTAATATTATCTCAGAGTTTTATTACAACTGGGCCTGAGGCCAAATGGAAAGAAATAACACAGCGGAAAAAGTAGTAGTGGTAGGCCACACGACTTGCCACAGGCAATCGTCTGGGACGAGCCTATTCGCCTGTGTCCTCACCGTCTTGATAGAGGTCTTCTCCTCAATAAAGATTATTCAGCAAGAGTAAGTACAACTACCGTGCTTGCAAGTTACACCCAATATTGAAGATTAATGCATGCATAGGGTAAACAAAGGATAATGGCAGGGTTGTTTTGCATAAACAGCATTTTCAGATTAAATACCATTAATAGTTTTCTAAGGCCAATTTTAATAACATAGTTGAAATCAGTGATTAAGATGACAATGAATCGTGGATAACCTCCAATAAATGAATAGTGAAGGATACCCTCCTGACACTTTGGCTAACCGCCCAATTTTTACCATAGGATTATCCATCCTAAAGACATCTGTGGAAATCATTTTATAAACCAAAAACAAGTCTAACTTAGAGTGGCTTTGCTAGCATGTCCATGATCATGACGCGCTATTCGAATAGTTTCTACTCGCAGAGTTTGTACAGCTTTACCCACACGAGATAATATGCTTTTGATGTCGGCCAATGCACGCTCCGGCGTGTGACTAAGCAATTATCATGAGGCCGTTAAAGCAAAGATCTTAATGTATTTATGCCCGCTAAGGTTTCACTACCATTGGACTATCCATCATCCGAAAGCCCCCTCTTGCGCCCGGTGGGACTAATGTCTAACCAACACCCACACATACAATATTGCATAAATATCACTAAGACACCATGATTATTTAGCCAAATCTGTCCCATTCCGACATGTGGTGGTACGGTAAGGCGAGCAAAATACGCCAAAGACCGGTCCTTAATCGACTTGGGCGACTTTCCATTTAATAAACCCATGGGCCGTAATCCTAACAGATTAGGCCCGTGCATGAACTCGCACCCACCATACTTCCATCACTCCCAAGTCCAAACCCATTTTATTTTATTTAGAGTGAAAACTCATAAAAAGCCTTCCGTGGTAAAACAATACCACCGAAACAATTTAAAATCAAATTGTAAAGGATTTGGCTAAACCTTCCCAAATAAAAGTGGTCTAAGCATGGCTAAGCATATGTCAAATTTTAATATAACTTTGCCTAAGGGTGTCATGGTATTCATATTCAAAAATCAAATTGGCCATACAATGGAGATTGGAGTAACTATATATAAACAAGACATTTAAACCATTATATAAACATATGCATGCAATAGTAATTTAAAACAGGAATTAAATAATTTAAAATACTGGGAGCAATATGATCAATAGTGTAACTTGCCTTCGTTGAAGTCTTGAAATTCTAAATTGTCGGAAGGATCTAACTCTCCGAGTCGTCAAGTCTATATGCAAAAATACGACAAATTCAACTCAAATTCAAATAAATTCAAAAAGACAAATCAAATTAACTCCAAATTGAAATATTTTGGTTTAGTTAGCTAGATTATGAATTTACACAAATTTTGCAACTTGAACCACCCAATTTGGAGTTCATATACAAAAGTTATGAATTTTAGAAGTTTAATACAAAACTGAATTTAATCAATTCTCTGAATTATTTTTCTAAAGGAAAACTCTTTATTGCGCAGTCGACGCCATGAGGAATTTCCGGAATTAAAAGAAATGAATTAATTTTTCGACATGTGGACCCCATCGTAAGTGACTTGGTCCACATGAATCGAGTCCACCGAGGCTCGCTCGGGGTTTAGGCCGACGCGCGCCACGCGCGGCGAGATCGACGACGTGGCGCCATGTGGCGGCGAGGTGGCGCCACGGTGGCTCGCGTGTGGTCCCGCCACGTAGGCACGAGGCCGGCAGCGTTCTCGGCGAGTGGCTCGCCGGCGTTATACGCCGCGCGAGTCCCTGGTGTGTGCGAAATGAAGAGGGAGGTAGCGCGAACCTGTGGGTTACCAAAACAATGGCGAGCGGGGCGGAAGGTCGTCGCCGCGAATCGGGCGGCGGTGATCTTCGGTCGTTGACGAGAGGGTGGTTCCGGTGATCCTCCGGGGAAGCGAGTGGCGGCTACAACTTCGCACGAGTGAGGGTGTGATGGTGCCGCTGGCGTGGACGAAGAACTACGGCGGCGCCGTGCGGAGATGAGCCGAGATGCTTCACGGCGGGATCTTCAAAATCGGGGCGCTACGGTGACAGAGGGGTTTCGTGAGTGGCGGCGGTGAGGTGTGGAGGTCAATGCGGTCCCGTAGCACCTATTTATAGGGTGCGTGCGTGGCCGAGCTGCCGTGGAGCTCAAGAAGGTACCGCGACGCCGCGGAGGAGATTCGGGATTCGCGGCAAAGAAAGGAAAGAAAGGGCCGTGGTCGGGGCGAGGAGATCAAGGATTTTAATGCGCACGACGACCACGGGGATGCGGCCAGATTTGCTCGGTTTTGGAAGGTTCCGAATCGGTGTCAATGGCGGCTTTGCGGGGAAAAAGAAGGAAAGAGGAGGGAGAAGAAAGGAAAGGAGGAAGATGACCCAGATGCGTCCGATTTTAATCCAACGGTGGGCGCACGACGGGCGAATCGGTAAGTTAAGCTTGGGTGCAGCCGTTGGATTTTGATCCAATGGTTGAAATAGATGGCGGGGTGTGTTTAAGTGTTAGATCTTATGGGAGCCGTTCGATCCAGATCTAACGGTCACCGGTCGTTGGGTTGTTCGAGTAGTCCGAATGTTTTATTGAGTTATCGCCGTTGGATTTAGATCCAACGGGCCGGCTGTGGTTCAAGTGAAAGCGAAAGAGAGAGACCGATCGGTGGGACTGATGTCAGTGAGAGGAGGGGGAGGCAGCGCGGCTGGGCTGATGCGGGCACGCTGGAAATGGTCCGCCGAGTGGGTTTCGGCCCAGACACTGTTTTTGTGATTTCTTTTGATTTCTGATTTAATTAAATACTGATAATTCAATTTGGCTTTAGAATATAGCAATTTAAGTCCAAAAATTCTGAGAAAATTCACAGAAATTCTCTGGAGCATTTAGGACTTAAATAAAATATTTCCAGCTATTTTGTGGTAATATATTTTGCTCATAAATTATATTAGCTTTAAAAGATTAAGGAAAAACTTCTGAAAATTCCAGAAAATCCACAAAATACATAAATTTTAATTTCTTCAAAATTTGGGCTGTTACAAACCTACCCCCCTTAAAGGGAATCTCGACCCCGAGATTCAGGCTTGGTTAGCAAAAAGATCAGGGTAGTTGGCCTTGAGTTCGTCTTCATTTTCCCATGTAGCTTCACTTTCTGGATGATGACTCCATTGCACCTTGTACGATCTGATGATTCTGCTTCTGGTAACACGCTCTGCGACATCCAGAATTTTAATTGGTCGCTCTACGTAGGTGAGATCTTCTTGAAGGTCGAAGCTTTCCAGAAGGTATGGTCTTAGGCTCATGAGACATTTCTTTAATTGCGATACGTGGAAGACATTATGCATCACGACAGTGGCTTCGGCAATTCTAGCCGATAAGCTACCTCTCCACGCTTTGCCAAAATCTTGTATGGCCCAATATACAGGTGCGAAGTTTACCTTTCGTCTCGAATCTCCTCACACCTGAGTGGGGTAACTCTGAGATAGACAACATCTCCTACCTCAAAGTTCAATTCCCTCCGATGATTATCGGCATAACTCTTTTGTCGGGATTGGGCTACTTTCGACGCTCCCGAATAGTTTTACTTTACTTTCGCCTTCTTTGATCAACTCAGTCCGAGGAGTTGACGCTCCCACCTGATCCCAAAGGAGCGGGTCCGCATTTCCGCCATACGAGCTTCAAATGGAGCCATCTGCAAACGGCTTGGTAGCTATTATTGTATGAGAACTCGGCATATGGCGCATCCTTATCCCAACCCTTTCAGAAGTCTAAGGCATGAGCTCGAAGCATGTCTTCAAGAACTTGGTTGGTGCGCTCTGCTTGACCATCGATGCAGGGATGATACGCCGTCTTTGAATTGAGTCCAGTTCCCAAGGCTTCATGCATTTTTCCGATCCGAGAGGTGGCGAGAACCTCTATCGGACACAATCTTCTTGGGTACCCCATGCAAGTGCAGCGATTTTGGCCATGTACAACTCTGCTAGCTTGTCGCTCCGTAGGTGGTCTTGACAGGATAAAGTGAGCCACTTTAGTTAACCGGTCAATTACTACCAGATGGAGTCATATCTCGATTGGGTCTTGGGGAGTCCGGTGATGAAGTCCATACCAACCTCTTCCCACTTCCACTCGGGAATTGGTAATGGCTGCAACAGACCAGCGGGTCTTTGGTGTTGTGCCTTAACCCTTTGGCAGACGTCACAACGAGCGACGAAGTCAGCAATTTCACGCTTCATGCTGACCCACCAATACTTCTCTTTTAAGTCTGGTACATTTTGGTGCTAGGGATGAATGGAGTATGGCGACTCATGAGCTTCTTCAGAATCGCCTCCTTTATTTCCTGCCTGGTTGGGCACATGATGCGGTCTCCGAACCACACTGCCCCTTGTTCATCCTCTGAGAAGCCCGAGCCTTGCCTCTTCTCATATTCTTCTTGATTTCTTGGATGTCTTCATCTTCGATTGCTTTGTTCGACCGATCTCAAGAGTCGGTTGAACCTCCAAAGCGTTTACGTAACCAAAATTGACAATCTCCAGATTCAGGTGCTTCAGCTCTTCATACAACTCTGGCTGATTTTGCTGCACCACGATGGTGTTGCAATATGCCTTTCTGCTCAAGGCATACGCTACTACGTTGGCTTTGCCGGATGATAATGAATTCCGAGATCGTAGTCCTTTATCAACTCCAACCATCTCCTCCGCCGGAGATTGAGTTCTGACTGCGTGAATATGTACTTCAAAGCTTTTATGGTCCGTGAAAATCTCACAGCGTTACCAATGAGGTAATGCCGCGATTTTGAGCATGCACAATTGCCGCCAACTCGCATCATGAGTCGGGTAATTCCCTTGTGCGCCTCAACCGCCGGGATGCATAAGCTACAACTTTGCCTTCCCCGCATCGACACATCCGAGGCCTTGACGGGATGCGTCACAAAGATTTCAAAATCCTGCGGATGTCGGTAGGATTAACACGTCTTTGAGACTAGCCTCTTTTCAGCTTCTTGGAAGCTTTCTTCACGCGCTGACGGTCGAACTTCTTCTCTTTCTTCGTGGTTGAGTCATGGGTTTGGCGCCTCGAAACCTTCGATGAACCGGCGATAATAGCTCGCCACCAAGGAAACTTCTCACCTCGGATCGATGCAGGTTGTTTCACCCACATCGCCTCAACCTTGGCGGTGGTCTCATCGCAATTCCTCCCGCGACACGATGTGTCCAAGGAATGCAACTTGACTTAGCCATAATTCACTCTTGCTGAATTTGGCATAAAGTCGGTGCTCCCTGAGCTTGTCTAGGATCATTCGGAGATGCACCTCATGTTCCGCTTCGTCCTTCGAATAGATGAGGATATCGCCAATAAAGACGACCACGAATTTATCCAGAATTCCATGAACACCTTGTTCATCATATTCATGAAGTAGGCGGGGCATTGGTTAGTCCAGAAGGACATTATCGTAAATTCACACTGATCCATATCCGTGGTGAAGGCGGTCTTTGGAATATCTTCCGTCCGATCTTCATTGGTGATAACCGGATCTGAATCAATCTTCGAAGACGCTTGTTCTTCACCGATCGAGCAGATCATCAATTACAGGCAACGGGTATTTGTTCTTTATTGTTACTTCGTTGAGTGATCGTAATCAACGCACATTCTCATACTATTGTCTTTCTTCTTGACAAACAAGATCTTGGTGCTCCCATGGTGAGGAACCGGGTCGAATGTACCCTTTCTCGCAGTTCTTCAATTTGTTTCTTGATTACGCTTAACTCATTGCTTTGGCATTCAGTAGGGCCTTTTCGAGATCGGAGCCGTCCGGGGACTAGATCAATTAGGAACATGATGTCCCTATCCGGTGGCATGCCGGTAGATCATCCGAAAGACGCGGGATATTCTCGTACACGTATGTCTTCAAGTTTCACTTCCTTCAAGCCGTGAGTATGGGACTTCCTCCGCACGAGTCTTGGGTTTGAATTCAACAGATAGGCCTTGCTCATTTGTGAGTGATGGATCTATTGGCACGATCTATTTGACGTGATTTTGGCTAGCTACCCATTCCAAGTATTACATCCGGGCCTTGGGAGTGTAACACTATCGATCGCTAGAAAGGATACTGGATATCTCAAGGGTAAGATTTGGGCGAGAGAATTGGTTCTCATTCACGAGCCCGGGAATGAATTATCATGGGGGTGGTTAAGGAGGAAATAGGTAACCCATATTTTCCCACAAACTTATTTGACACGAAAGAATGTGAAGCTCCGAATCAAATAAGACAGATCTTTAATCGAATTAACGAGGAACGTATCAAGAACAACGTCGCGCCGCTCGAGCTTCTCGGCGGTGACATGGTTCACCCGCCCCTTGGTGAAGCGGCTGCGGTCGGTTGGTGCCGCGTGGTTGCAACTCCGAGGTTGGCCTTGCCGGTGCCAAACCTGCGCTTCTTCGCATTTATTGGCGTAATGCCCCGCCTCGCTGCGTGGAAGCACGCATTCTAAGCCGAGGAGGTAGAATGCTTGGTGAAACCGCCTCCGACGGTGCCACGGAAGTTGGAGGGGTTGGAGTGCCGTGGCGCGTGTCGAGTACGAGACGTGGAAGATTGGAACTTCCACGCTGCCGTGGCTTGCGTGTAGTGAAGCGAGGTTTGGGCGGACCTCGGCGCTGAACCTTGAGCGCCATCCTCCGCTTGCGGTTCTCCATTTCGCGTGTTTGGCTTCCCGTCGATAGCTTTATCCACTAAGCGTTGAAAGTCGGTGAAATTCGAGAGATAAGTTGACGAAATATCATCGCTTAGGCCTTCCAGAACCTTTCTCGTCTGTCCTCATCTCGCTCGTCACCGGGCGAAGCGGGCAAGTTGATTGAAGCGGTGAAGATACTCATTCACCGTTCGCTGCCTTGGCGCGGCGTGGAACTCCTTCTTCTTTAGTGTCATCATCCCCGCCGGATGTGTGCATGATGGAAAGCTTGACGGTCGCCCATGTGATGGACCGAGCATCATTATGTGCGATGCAAGAATTGTCCCACCATTCGATGCGGGCGCTACCACCGTGAGAGGCAAAAGTAACCTCTCACGATCGAGCACCGACCGATGTCCAATTTCTTTCCAATAGCGAAGCCGCCGTCGGCGCCCATTGGTTCAAGATCGCCGAGAACGTCGTGGCGGCGCATCTCATAAACTCGACATAGTCGACCTTTGATTATGCGGAGGTGGAGCCGAATCGCCGCTGCCCTGCTGGCGCTTGAGCATTCTCGCACATTTGCGAGATTGGGCGAAGGTCAATCGATGGGTCGATTGGCCATCATCCGCGCCAATCGGGTCCTTCGCCGGTGGTGGTGGTGGCCGCGAACGTGGTTATTCGATGATCCGCTCGATCGCTTCTTGTCCTTCGCGCACTGCCGCTGCCGCTTTCTTCGGGTGGTCACCATCTGCATGGATCCTCCAAGGATTTAGATAAGATGGTAGAGATTCTAAGGGGATAAATCTAAACAGCCCAAGAACCAATAAACACACAACAAAGAACCAACTTTTCAAAATAGTTCTTTTATTCATTTATTTTATTAATGGATTATGGCTATCACAAGGGAAATTGATAGCTCATAATTCGCGACTAACGCATCTGGACTAATGAAGCATCTATGGGGTACTCGGGGTATAGTCTATCTCATTGAGCTACCTCGCCACCTTGTAGCTAGCCGATTCGCTTCCAATGCCTTGATCCTTGCCTCCGCATCCAAGCCGCCTTGAGCGATGCACGTAGATCCTCCAGTATTCCGTAGACGAGTCCAGGGCCCTTAAGTCCACCTCGTGCGCCGACTGGGGGAATCTTCTTCCTTGGCGGTACGGAAGACGCCGAGTCCGGTCTCGGATGCATCGGGTAATAGTGAAACCCGGTGCCATTGAGGTAACGGTCGTAGCGTGGCGGAGTCGATTTAACGGCTTCTCTTGCTGCATCTTGAATACCATCCGCGAAGGTGTCGCGTCCGATCGGGCGTGGAAGTGTGGAAGACCGTGTTCGGCGACGGTCGGAGTAAATCGATTTCCACCTCCGGAGGTGTCGTTCTCCCACCTTATACCGATAGCCCCGAACGTTGGCCTCTTCTTGTAGTCCAAGTCTTTGCATCACTTCGCAGAAGTTCACCCAAAGATCCGCAATGACTCGTGAGAGATAGCGCCCGCACCTCGGCCATCTACAATTTTGAGGAATAGATGAGTCAAGAATCGCTTTGAAGAGAAGGGTTGAGAAATGACTCGATAGACTCAAAATAGTTTTAGTTTTTGAAAATAAGTCCTTAGGACATTTGTGGGGCCACGACCTACGCCTATAGTGCTCTGATACCACTTTGTCAACCCAGAACGAAGGATCCGAATTCTCTCGTGTTTATACACTAGTCCAGATTTCAAGTGTACAGTCATCAAAAGTGATAGCAAAATCATATCACGCTCTTTATTAATATTATCTCGTAGTTTTATTACAACGTGGGCTCGAGGCCAAATGGAAAGAAATAACACGGTGGGAAAAAGTAGTAGTGGTAGGCCACACGACTTGCCACAGTGCAATCGTCTGGGACGTAGCCTATTCGCCCTGTGTCCTCACCGCCTTGATAGAGGTCTTCCTCAATAAAGATTATTCAGAAGAGTAAGCACAACTACCGTGCTTGCAAGTTACACCCAATATTGAAGATTAATGCATGCATAGGTAAACAAAGGATAATGGCAGTGGTTGTTTTGCATAAACAAAGATTTTCAGATTAAATACCATTAATAGTTTTCTAAGGCCAATTTTAATAACATAGTTGAAATCAGTGATTAAGATGACAATGAATCGTGGATAACCTCCAATAAATGAATAGTGAAGGATACCTCCGACACTTTGGCTAACCGCCCAATTTTTACCATAGGATTATCCATCCTAAAGACATCTCGTGGAAATCATTTTATAAACCAAAAATAAGTCTAACTTAGAGTGGCTTTGCTAGCATGTCCATGATCATGACGCGGCTATTCGAATAGTTTCTACTCGCAGAGTTTGTACAGCTTTACCCACACGAGATAATATGCTTTGATGTCGCCATCGCACGCTCCGAAGGCGTGTGACTAAGCAATTATCATGAGGGCGTTATAAAGCAAAGATCTTAATGTATTTATGCCCGCTAAGGTTTCACTACCATTGACTATCCATCCTCCGAAAGCCCCTCTTGCACGGTGGGACTAATGTCTAACCAACACCCACACATACAATATTGCATAAATATCACTAAGACACCACAGATTATTTAGCCAAATCGTCCCATTCCGCATATGTGGTGGTACGGTAAGGCGAGCAAAATACGCCAAAGACCGGTCCTTAATCGATTTGGGCGACTTTCCATTTAAATAAACCCATGGGCCGTAATCCTAACCAGATTAGGCCCTGCATGAACTCGCACTCCACCATACTTCCATCACGCCCAAGTCCAAACCCATTTTATTTTATTTAGAGTGAAAACTCATAAAAGCCTTCCGTGGTAAAACAATACCACCGAAACAATTTAAAATCAAATTGTAAAGGATTTGGCTAAACCTTCCCAAATAAAAGTGGTCTAAGCATGGCTAAGCATATGTCAAATTTTAATATAACTTTGCCTAAGGGTGTCATGGTATTCATATTCAAAAATCAAATTACGTACAATGGAGATTGAGTAACTATATATAAACAGACATTTAAACCATTATATAAACATATGCATGCAATAGTAATTTAAAACAGGAATTAAATAATTTAAAATACTGGGAGCAATATGATCAATAGTGTAACTTGCCTTCGTTGAAGTCTTGAAATTCTAAATTGTCGGAAGGATCTAACTCTCCGGAGTCGTCGAAGTCTATATGCAAAAATACGACAAATTCAACTCAAATTCAAATAAATTCAAAAAGACAAATCAAATTAACTCCAAATTGAAATATTTTGGTTTAGTTAGCTAGATTATGAATTTACACAAATTTTGCAACTTGAACCACCCAATTTGGAGTTCATATGCAAAAGTTATGAATTTTAGAAGTTTAATACAAAATCTGGAATTTAACTGAATTCTCTGAATTATTTTTCTAAAGGAAAAACTCTTTATTGCGCAAGTCGACGCCATGAGGAATTTCCGGAATTAAAAGAAATGAATTAATTTTTGACATGTGGACCCCACTCGTAAGTGACTTGGTCCACATGAATCGAGTCCACCGAGGCTCGGGCTCGGGGTTTGGCCGACGCGCGCGCCACGCTGCGTAGATCGACGACGTGGCGCCCATGTGGCGCGAGGTGGCGCCACGGTGGCTCGCGCGGTGGTCCTCGCCACGAGGCACGAGGCCGCAATGCCTCGGCGAGTGGCTCGCCGGCGTTATACGCCACGGCGAGTCCCTCGGTGTGTGCGAAATGAAGAGGAGGTAGCGCGAACCTGTGGGTTACCAAAGCGGCGCGCGAGCGGGCCTAAGGTCGTCACGGGCAGAATCTGGCGGCGGTGATCTTGATCGCTGACGAGAGGGTGGTTCGGTGATCCTCCGGGAAGCGAGTGGCGCTACACTTCGCACGAGTGAGGGGGTGATGATGGTGCCATTGGCGAGGGGCGAAGGGCTACTGGCGCCAGAAACGGAGATGAGCCGAGATGCTTCGCCAGAGGGATCTTCAAAATCGGGCGCTACGGTGACAGAGGGGTTTCGTGAGTGGCGGCGTGAGGTGTGGAGGTCAATGCGTCCCGTGAGCACCTATTTATAGGGTGCGTGCGTGGCGAGCTGCCGTGGAGCTCAAGAAGGTACCGCGACGTCGCGGAGGAGATTCGGGATTCGCGCGAAAAGAAAGGAAAGAAAGGGCCGGTCGGAGCGGAGAG
Organism: Ampelocalamus luodianensis; assembly: GCA_036346255.1. Classification (NCBI taxonomy): domain Eukaryota; kingdom Viridiplantae; phylum Streptophyta; class Magnoliopsida; order Poales; family Poaceae; genus Ampelocalamus; species Ampelocalamus luodianensis. The sequence continues at coordinate 16,934,950 of CM070628.1, forward strand.
ATCAAGGATTTTAATGCGCACGACGATCACGGGATGCGCCGATTTACTCGGTTTTGGAAGGTTCAATCGGTGTCAATGGCGGCTTTGCGGGAAAAAGAAGGAAAGAGGAGGGAGAAGAAAGGAAAGGAGGAAGATGACCCGGAAGCGTCCGATTTTAATCCAACGGTGGACGACGACGGGCGAATCGGTAAGTTAAGCTTGGAGTGCGGTATGCTGGATTTTGATCCAATGGTTGAAATAGATGGCGGGTGTGTTTAAGTGTTAGATCTTATGGGAGCCGCTCGATCCAGATCTAACGGTCACCGGCCGTTGGGTTGTTCGAGTAGTCCAATGTTTTATTGAGTTCGCCGTTGGATTTAGATCCAACCCGGCTGTGGGTTCAAGTGGTGCGAATAGAGAGACCGATCGTGGGACCCGATGTCGCGAGAGGAGGGGGAGCAGCGGCTACTGGCCGAGCGCGCGCGCCGCGCTGGAAAAATGGTCCAGGCCGAGTGGGTTTTACCGCATAATCGCTTTTTGTGATTTCTTTGATTTCGATTTAATTAAATATCGATAATTCAATTTGGCTTTAGAATATAGCAATTTAAGTCCAAAATTTGAGAAAATTCACGTAAATTCTGGAGCATTTAGGACTTAAATAAAATATTTCCAGCTATTTTGTGGTAATATATTTTGCCCATAAATTTGATTAGCTTTAAAAGATTAAGGAAAACTTCAAAATTCGTAAAATCCACAAAATACATAAATTTTAATTTCTTCAAAATTTGGGTCATTACATTGAACATGACTTCATAACTTTGTTTGATTAGTTACACACATCCATGCGTTTTTAGCTAGCTAGCCTTATGCATCGTGTCGTTTATATCTGGCATATATCACAGATGTTGATTTAGTTAACAGTAATTGTTCATCGCAGATATCGCCCTGTTCTCTCATCAATATTTTTTCCCACATCTACAATAGATATACAATTATTTTCAAACACCCAAGACCACACAAATATTAACGTACTAATTTATTTTTACAATACCTTACATAACCATCTCTGTTATCTATTTAGGTTCACAGATCCCTAATGTCGCACCCACCACCACTACTTTCCAACTAGATCCAACAACACTATCCCCTTATTAGTATCCACGCTTTAGAACACTATTACTCTGTTTTGTATAATCAACTATACATATCTATGATGCTATTTGCTCCTGACAATATTTCTTCCATCACACGCTTTCATTACTAACCAATATTTACACTTTGTTTCAAACATCGCTACTGTCCAACTTAGGAACAGTTCTGATCGTCCGACAGTCCATAAACTGAAACATTCCACAAAACTAAATCAGAAAAAACCAAGATTCATACCAAACCATCCTCGCTCCTGTTCTCATACCATAGAAACCAAAACTTATATTAGGTTACAGACCTCCACGAAAAACAAAAAGATGTTTTATCAGTACATGCGCCCGGCGCGGGTTATCTTCTAGTAGTGTCTATAGTTAATGGAACATTCAAAAATTCTAGATATGCTAGCTGTAGCTAAAAACATACTGCTCTTGTATGAGCACAACCCTTGAAACCATCATCAAATCTTATCTTGACATTTTCTGCGCGGTGCTTAGAGCTATAGCTCAAGACCCTCCGCTGCCTCTGAGGAAGGAATTTGATAAGATCATCCACGCCGATTTCGAGGTGAAAAGCCAAGAGCACTCCAGAGACAATCGCAGAGGAACTGAAGCTTCCTCCGGGTAATGACTATTTTTGAGGTAATGACTATTTTGGATAGGCAAGACGAGGAGGATGATTTCAGTGGTAGATGAAAGCTCTAGAGAAGAGATGCAAGACGTTGGGAGAGAGATCTTTCGAACAATACTAGAATACAGATGTTTAGTGGTCTTTCATAATGGAAGCAACGATCCAATTGACTTCCCCATGAATTGTTCGGTACTAAGGTACTGTAGACCTTCAGAGGAGGCTTGGCTCAGTCCAGAGATTCTGTTGGAACAATGATAGGTTCCATCTAAATCTGTGCTATGCATTGATTCTTTGGTCTGTCGTCCAAACGGAACAACATCAAACATATGCTAGTACTATGGACATGTGGTTTGTTCAGTCCTTGGTGTTAAAAAGTGCTGAAAGGTTCTGTTGAACAATGATAGGTTCCATCAAATCTGTGTCCTTCTACTAGCAAAGAAGATGGACAGAGGTGCAATAAGGAGAAGATGGGCCGCATCTACAGAAGACATGTTGCAGCACCTACAGGATGGCTACAGCCTGCTCAATACTGTGGCCAGAGGAGGGAATGCAACAGCTAAGGATGCTGTGCATTGACGCCTCGAGGAGGAGAAGAGGCCGAAAATTATCAACTGTTCTTCGCCGCCGCTTAATTCAGAATATTGTCACGCAAATCTTGCTACTAGGGACATTGATAGAGTTAATCTTGTTTTTTTGGTAGTTTTGTTGTTAGTTTTCCGTGTTCGCTTCGGTTTAGTAGCCGTATTCGTTCCGCATTGAATCCGTTCGCTGTGTTAGACCATGTGTTTAGATCTAGAATTTTTAGTTGATGAATAATTGATAATGTTGATCACGATGTTAATCGAGACGCAGGGGTGTGTGGACTTTACGGTCGGGTTGTAAAGAACTGTGCCGGGAAAAGATGTTGTTTTGTCTTGTATGTGTAGGGTAACTCGAGACGATCGTGGTTCACGGCGGTGACCGAGATGGCTTGGTGCGGTCATGATCCAAAGGGTCGAGTATGTTGGAGAGAGGTTAGGCTCGTTGGGGTGTATAGAGATCAAAGATAGATGATGCATGTTGAGGTCCAGACAGAGAAGCATATGTGATATTTTGGGGTGTCTAAAATTGGTTTTGCAATCTAGTGTAAAAGCTCACGTGATTGGATTCTAAGACTATTGGCTATACATGGATGATTAGGTGAAAAGGCCCAAAGACATTAGGGTTCACGGGGTTGTATGTGTGCTTGGCTGTGATATATAGGTGCATTGAGGGGCGGCGGCAGGAGCCTCGCGTGTGATCTCGTGAGAACAAAAACGATCTAAGCACTGGCAGCGTGAAGAAAACAGAAGTTGTACGTGCCTCTGTGCTTGTGCGTGATCTTCAAAGGAAAATTCGCTGCATGTATCAGGGCTGCATCTGTTGTGCATGACTTGAGGCATGCTTTGCATTAATTGATTGATGTGACGCATGCTTTGCTTGAGTGATTAAGAGCAACATCTTTGAAGTTATGATCTAGAGAAAAGGAACATGAGAAAGAACCGATTTGAGTACATGCATGTATGATTTTCTGACTATGCCATACGAGAGAAGGGGCAGCTCTTTTTTTTATGCGTGATCTCCAACAAGACGAGAAGAAATTGCCGTGCTGTTTTGGTTGCTGTGCGACATTAGGCTGTGTATTGTTGGTGCGGTCTTGCGGTAGTAGTAGGTGGCAGCCGCGGTTTTGCTCGGTGAAAGAATAGAAAACTAATCCAGTATTCTTGCGGTTGGCGCAAGAGATTAGGAGAGGCGGAAGTGTTTTGGTCGAGCGTGAGAAAAAGCAGGAGCATTGATCTTAGATGAAATCGGCGTTCAACCTTTAATCTGCTACACTAATTCTTGCTGTATAAACAGTACATCATACTGTTGCTACTGTTTTGGAACTGTTTACTATAGTATATACACAGTGCTGTGGTGCACACACTATTTGCTATCTTTTGTTTTTGTGTTATCGCTGTGTTGGCAGGTTGCACATTCAAACAACAGTAGATTTGAGGAAAAACTTCTACTATGGATTACAATCATTCACCTCCCTTTGATTGTCATTAACGATCCTACTCATGAGTCCATGTAAACAGTAGCTTTATAAGACCAAGTCATATAAACGTTTGTGAGTTAAAAAGAAAGAAATAGAAAAAGAGGAGCAATAATTCTGAAGCAAAAAGATTACGCTATCTGTGTTTGCATTTTGTTTTCGCTGCTTGTCTCTCCAGCAGATGAGAAGAAGCGAAGCGAGGCGAGGCTCTACTTTTGTGCGTGCAATCACGTGAAGAGTACATGGGTGCTGCTACAAGCATTACGTGGAGACACAAGGTGAACAGAGGGAATAATTTATAGGACTGGTCCACAAATCTATTATGCTTGATCAACTCCATCAGCATGTCATGTGTCTCACAATCTCAAAGCGTGACGTAATAGACTTCAGTATTCAATTTGTGAAAATTCGCACGTGATTTATGTGCCGCTCGAGATTGAAACAACACGGTCACATGATAAAATTCGCCCACATCAATAGCCGCGACACATCCTATACAATTATTTTTCGAACAGAGGTGCTCTGTCGGGAGGACAAACGACCATCGGCGGGTCCCATGGAGGAGTCACGTCGGTAACAGAAGACCAGACGATATTGCTCTAGACAAAGCAGCGATGGACCAGCACCGAGCAGAGTTTTCTGTTTTCGGACGAAGCCGAGCGTTCTCTGAAAACCGAGGCGAAGACGAAGCAAAGACTATGAAAAATTCCAACAGACATGACATTTGTTCAGTCGTTGGTGCTACGAAGTGTGAAGAATTTTGCTGGAAGACTAATGGATTTAATCTAGTCCTTGCAAATCTGCTACTCGGAAAGAAGACTTGCAGCACCTACATTGATGTCGCTATTGAGGAGATAATTACTGATCATGACGACAGCACTGCCCCGCATTTTCAACCATTGACTGCCATGTGGAGCTTGGCGAGGGAATTAGCAACATTAATGTGGAGAGCGCAAGGATCAAGGCAATCATCTTTGCGATGAACGAGGTCGAATGCTGTATCGCGCACCACAATTCTCCCATCACCGCGTCATCCCCGCGCATGATGTCCACAGTTCAGTCTCAAACGGTGCGCGTGTCGAGAGATATGTCCCAAGCTGACATCGCTTCAACGCGCTAACTCACGATATCTCTGCTTTCAGAACTGGAGACCTTTTGGCAGCATATTTCTCGGTATTGCTCGACGGCCGAGCGGTCCCACGGAGGAGTCACGCCGTGACAGAAGACCAGGAGATATTGCTCGACAAAGCAGCGACGGACCAATGCCGAGCGGAGTTTTTCTTCGGACGGCGTTTCTCTTGGAAAAAATAAATGAAGCGAAGACAAAACAAAGACTCGTGAGGAGAAGCACAACGGTGCCTTGCACCAATGGCATACGCACAACTAACAGAAACAATTAAATCATCTGGGTAATAATATACGTGTGGTGCCAAGCACAGGAGGTCTGAGATGCTATCGAATTGGGTGGCATGCATTCAAGAAAGGCGACGCTATACCGAAAGATCGATGGCTCAATAACGACTCATCACAATTTCAGAATCCCTGCGTCGACTTTTGCTTAAAAGATTCGCAAAATTGCATGTGGAAGGCAATTGAGACAGCTAACCTTGGACATGAACGTGTCCGAGAGGCAAGATTACAAACTCTCAAAAGAGACTTTGAGGGCTTTGAAGGTGCATGAAGATGAACCTAGAAGACTTTGCCGACCGACTTTCTTCATTGGTCTGGTATACGTGGACTCGAGAAAAGGCATTGGATTAAATTGAAGCCGCTCGATGTTTTCTCCGAGTGCCTGCAAGGTACATGCAACTAGTAATTTCAATAGAACAAAGGGTGTTGATTTGAACTCTCTCTCTCTCTCTCTCTAATACTTGGTTGGCTGTATAAGACTTATGATGAAAGAGTAGCGTGCACTTTCGATGATAAGAAAGATGGGGAGCTTGATGCTATCTCTGCTCTCAATGGGAGGCATTGCTCATCGAGGAAAGAAATCATGAAAATCTAAGCGATTATCAAGAAGGAAATTGGCAGAGCAATAGCCGAGGCGCGCGTAAGAGGACGGAGATTGAGCTAGGTAAGGCGGTGGTGAAAGATCCCATGATAAATCACATATCAAGTGTTTTGAATGTAACAAATTTGGTCACTGTGGTCGGAATGCCGAAACCACATAAAATGCTTCAAATCATGATAGTACGGATATTATGTTTCGATTGCCGGAACAAGAAGAAGAACGGCGAGGTAAACCTCACCCGATCCTCGTGAAGATGACGGCAAGCCACCTCGCTTTCTCCCTATGTGTCCAAGAAGAGCGTTATGATGATGTTGAACGAGGAGAAGATAGTTCCTAAACTACGCGACAAAGGGAGGCACCACGATCACACCGATATAGTACTTAGACAATGAAGCAAGTAATCATATGACAGAGATCGCCCATGTTCCATAAGCTTGACGAGAAGATTTGTGTAAAATCAAGATTGACAACGGCTCCACGGTGCAGATAAGAAGCAAAGGATCAATACTATTGTGATGCAAGAACGGCGAATGTATGTTGTTTGAAATTTACTTTATACTGAGTTTGTACAACAACATACTTACCTTAGGCAACATGGAAGAAGGTGCAGTGGTGGTGCACAGGATGAGGTCTTGCATATCTATGACAAAAACAAAGATTTATTCATGAAGGTGAAAAGATCTCAAAACTAGTTGTAAAATTCGAAAACTTGTAATCTGGTTTGTCTAAAGGACAACCGAAGAGCCGAGTGGAACCGGATATCGAACGTGTGGAACAAGACAAGCAACGTGCGTTTATTTTTTCAGTTTTAGATGGAGGTCTAGTTAGTGCGCAGCAAGACGCGTAGAGTGCTGTAGGGGGCTGAGTCCCACGCGCATGGAGGGCAAAGCACCCATGCTGGCCTAGGTGGCGGTCAATTGGCGCACAGAGAAAAGGGCCCCACGGCGTTTGCTCCACGCACAAGCCGGTGCATGTGCAGGTGCTGCTGGCGCGGGAGGCGCACATCCGCATGCAGGAGTACCGGTCAGCAGCCTGGGAGGACCGGAGCAGCAGTTGGTGCATGCAGCAAGCAGGAGCCCCAAGTATGAGTCCTTTCGGTCATGCAGTTGGCATTGAAAGTTTTGGTTCTGTGGACCCTACATGCATGAAATTGCTGTTGAGGCAACACGCGCGCACGTAGTGGCCGCAGGAGGCACAGGCAGCATGCTCCACACGCAAGCAGCCCAGGGTCCAAACGCTAAAGGCAACGGCTCGGAATTTTAAAAGGAATAAAGGCTGGATTGGCTGGCTTACTTGGCGGGGTCAACCAACAACAGGTGTCGTGTTTCAAGAAGGAAAGAAAACAAGCAAGAGAAATAAGAAAATAACATCTTCTGTGGGTGGTGACTCATAACCTTGGGGCAACAAGGCCAAAGAAGTAGATATGGAAGAAATTGATTGTTGGGAAAAGGTTTCAATGTCACCAGAGAAGAAGTTGGAGGATGATAGTCAAGGATGGGGCAATTTTTGGCAAGTCAAACCAAGATAAAGGTAAAGCTCAGCTTCAAAATACGGATCGAGTAAATAATTTATATGGACCAACTCAGGGTTTTTATTCCTAGAAAAGAACACTGCTTGTAGATTAAAGAAATATCTTTATGGTTTGAAGCAATCTCCTAGCAATGGTACAAGAGATTTGACCTTTATACTTTCTCATGATTTTAATGTCCGATTATGATAGCCGTGTTTATTTAAAGATCATAATAGTTCAACTATTTATTTGCTTCTTTATGTTGATGATATGTTGGTTGTCGTAAAAGATAAGTCGAAATAGAAACCGAAAGCACAATTGAGTAATGAATTTGAGATGAAGGACCTAGATGCAACAAAAAAATCTTGGTATGGAGATTATTAGAGAGAGGAAATGCAAGTTATTGTTGGAGATATGCCATAGAGGCAATCATATTGATGATGATATTTCATTGTATCCATGATTTAATAAATGTTCCTTGAATATTGCCTTGTGTTGATTAACAAGTATGTGACTTGTTTGTGAAACTCTTTACTTGTATGGTTATTCTAAAGTTGTCCCAGTCGGAGTTCATGAGGACACACGTGAATGATTGATTAGCACATGATCGTTGATGACCATGTTTCATGTGTCATAGACATGGAGATGTCAAACCAATAATGTGGACACATGTTTAGAACATGGGGTTGGACCGACCCAACATGAGACATAGTAATTATTCTTATGGTTCTCTCTACACAATGTGTACGTTTGTCCTTAGACTCGAGATTGTCGTGATGTACTTGAGATGTGAATCGACCTACTTAGGCTAACAAACGCTACTCCAGAATCGGGTAGTTATAAAGGTAGCTGAGTTTGTCATGAAGCATGCCGCAGGCATGGTCACGAGATGGATTTGCCTCTCACCCGAGATATCTTCTCTTTCGAGTGATCGATCCGAAATGCATGGCCATGCACTTAAGGTTAAGAGTTAACCTAGTAGGGATTCCGGATCGTGATCGAGAAAGAGTGGTCACTTGGAGCTCACCAAATATCGTGAGGCAAAGGGATTGGCATGTACATAACGCTGATGGTTCGTCCGATATGATCTTTATGCCAGGCTTGGCATCTTGCTAGAGGTCGCTACCAACTATTGACCAAGTGTGTACTTCGCCATGTTCAAACATACGCGGAACCTATAGGGTCACACTTATGGTTTAAGCCAATTCGATTGATCCGAATTAGATCGGCATTGAGTCCTAATGGGCCTCATTCGTTTAGCCCATTAGGCGAACGTCCATAAAAGAAGAGAGCGGCGCAGCGTTAAGAGGTTGAGTTTTTAAGTGACATCCCAAAACCACGCCGCCACCCTCCCACGCCTCGCCCTAATAAGCGCGCGGATCTAGTAGTCCGGCGCCGTCGCCGCCTCACATGTACGTGTGGATACCTTTGAGGCTTTGCCGCATCTGTGGCGCTGGGACGAACCGCAAGAAAGGAGCCGCTGCGTGGGACACCGCGACGTGAGGACGAGTAGTAATACGCATTTCTACTCCCTGACGCATCGCATCAGCGGAGCATTCTACTATACCGCTCGACGTGTCGCATCAACTTCCTTTTCTTGGCGTTCTAGTGGTAAGACCGTGATCTATAATCTGCAGTGATCTTGGTTTACGGGTGAAATTTTTAATTTGCGCTTAGTGTAGCCTACCCGCTTTCCCTACAGCGTATCGCAGCGGTTCTTCGCCATGTTATAGGTTCCTGTGATTTGCATATGGCGATATGTAAATCGGCATGATCGATGTGATCGATTGTATAGTTCTCGTAATGGATTGAGTCCGTTTCCGTGATCATGCCGCTAAGGTCGTGAAACAACGTGCCTTTCACCGGCCGGATTAGCCATCCCGGTAGACAAAGACACGTGAAAACCGGCTGCGGCATCGCGAAGATCAATATGATTGATCGAATCGGAACTAGATTAATAATCGATGTCACCGTGATCATGTCGCTAAGGTCGTGAAACAACATACCCCTACCGGTCGGATTCGCCAGCGGGAGCACAATGACACGTAAAACCGCTATGCGGCATGCGAAGATCGCACAATTGGTCGAATCAATCGATGATCGATTTGTGGTAAATATGATTTGCTTGATCAAATCCTATGTAAAAATTCGCATAGATTGGATCTGCTGTACTTAAGGTCCTGTCCTTGGATACCGAGTACGCGGCGCTGCCTCCGAACCTTCAGGCGGAAACTTCTAATTCTCCTATCCCAGAGATTGCGATTCTATGCATAAACTTGTTTTTGCAGGATGTATGTGACCAAGATGGCCTAATGTGTATGTGATGCATGTTTGTAATATTTGCATGACCTCAGCGTGTCGTGATAAAGCAACACGTGCTGAGCCATTGTGTTGTCAAGTATTGTATTAACGGCTGCAAGGCACACTTGTGATGATTCCTAGTATCCATGTATTTTATTACTAGTTGCATGAGTAATAGCTTATAGTAGTACTCGGAGGACACATCACTTGGAGGGATGGTACACATGAACCATGGAGATGGAGATCATCATGGTGGATGGATTCTATGGCGATGGAGATCACCATGAGAAAATGGGCCATACTTGAGTCACAACCAGGTGAATGCTATTCCCGTTGTTTTACTCCTATGTATGTTTGAATGGTAGAAGTATAGCGATCCTCACAAAATGTTAAGTTAAACATATGCCCTCCCACTAAAACTTTGCACTATCCCATGTCTTGTAAATTGATGGTGGGTCTATAAAATTAGGGCACCATCAACTTTCCTTGACTAGATGGGTTTTGTATCTGATACTTACATGCATAAGGATTGGTGAACTTAACAAGGTTATCATAAAGGTTATGGGCCTTGGGGCATAAAGGTTGGGTTAAGCTGAGGCATAGAGATGTCACCCAACAACAAGAGTCATATAGAGATATGATTAGCAAGTTGTTGCACGAATTACCTTGTCTCCTAGCGGTGATGCAAAAGCTCACTAGTAGACTCGTTAATTCTGGGGATCTTGAATCGCTAAGAATCAACAGAGGGATGTTGATTTTAGTGGAGCACATTCTATTAAATTTGTTTAATACGATTTACTCTATCATGGTTTTATTTGTCTTAGTATTTTGCATTTCCTATTGTAGATCAATGGCATCTAGCAACCACGCACACCCTTTTGCTTTATGATCGATTCTGAGAAAGAGAAATTAAATGGAATAAAACTATTCCGATTTGGTCCGCGAATCGAGAATTGTTCGTGGCGGATATAAAGGAAAACGCTGGATACCCCAATCCCGTAAGAACTCGCGAACAATGCGCGTTCGTCACTCAGAAAATGCCTACAAGAAAGCATGTGATGACTCTTCTTGAGATTAGTGTCTCTTATGCTTGCATGCATGGAACCCGACCTTCAAAAGCGGTTTGAGGATCGTGAAGCGTATGATATGATCGTGGCGCTTATGACATGTTCCGACATATGCCGGACCCAGCTGTTCAATGTATCTAAGGCTTTTCCGAATGAATGTTAACGAAGGTGCACCCGTAGGCACATGTGATCAAAATGGTTGGTTACTGATCGCACTTTGGATAAACTTGGTTTTCCAATTGGCCAAGAGTTGGCAACGATTTCATTTAGCTGCCTCTTCCACCTAGCTATGGGCATTTCATTTTCGAACTACTATATGCATGGGGCGGATAAGGGCCTTAATGAGCTTTGTGGGATGCTCAAAACAGCAGAGTGACATTAAGAAGTGTGCGTGGACTCCAGCCATGTGATGGTCGGGTGCGCACAAGTCTAGCTTCAAGAAAAGGGTAAGAAGCCATGGCCAAAGAATAAGGGCAAGGTTAAAGATATGATCTCGGCCAAATAACGCCTAAGCCTAATCGTCGACTCGAGCCAGACAAGATGCTTTTATTGTAAAGAAATCCACTTTGGAAGAGAAACCGCAAGAAGTACATGGATTCCGATGAATGCAAGAAGAAGGCCGAAGTAAGACTTCTACCCATGGTACACTTGTTATAAATGTTTTAGACATTTTTCGCATGATTCTCCTATTAACTCTTGGGTATTTGATACAGGATCGCTTGCTCACATTTGCAACTCGATCGCAGGGCTAATAAGAAGTAGAGAAGTCGCAAAGAGTGTGGTTGATTTTAGCGTCGAAATAAAGCAAAGGTTCTTCGCGCAAGACCGTCGGCACCATGCAACTTCACTTCCTTCAAGATTTATTATGGAATTGAATAATTGTTATTATGTTCCTAGTATGAGTCGAAACATTTTATCTCTCATGTTTGATGAGAGATGGTTATTCATTTGCAAGTAAAGACAATGGTTGTTTGATCTCTAAAATGGAATGTTTATAGCTTTTTATGCCATTGTGAATGGGTTATTTATTTTAAATCTTGATGATGTGCGCTATCTTTAACATAAATGCTAAAAGACTTCGACTAATGATTTGAATCCCACCTATGTTTGGCATTGTCGTTTGGGTCACATAAGTGAAGCGCATGAAGAAGCTCCATGTCGATGGTCTTCTAACTTCGTTTGATTTTGAATCATACGAGACATGTGAAGCTTGTTTGCTTGGTAAGATGACCAAATCACCTTTCAAAGGTTCTTTTGAGAGGGCGTCGGACTTGTTGGAAATCATACACACCGATGTATGTGGACCAATGAGCACGGCCCTTAGAGGTGGATTTCATTACTTCATAACTTTCAATGATGATTTTAGTAGATATGGGTATGTCTACTTAATGAAGATAAGTCCAAACTTTTGAAAAGTTCAAAGAGTTCAGAATGAGGTTGAAAATCAGCGTACAAGAAAATTAAGGCTCTGCGATCCGATCGTGGTGGCGAGTATTTGAGTCATGAATTTAGTAATCATCTAAAGAGTTGCGGAATTGTTCCACACTTAACACCGCCTAACGCCTCAAAGAAACGGGTATCCGAAGGCGTAGACCGACCTTGTTGGACATGGTTCGATCGATGATGAGCCAATGATTTTTACCATTATCCTTTGGGGTTACGCTCTAGAAACGGCAGCTTACACTTAATTGGGTACCGCCTAAATCCAGAGTTAAGACACCATATGAGATATGGACCGGAAGAGTCCACGCTTGTCTTTTCTAAAGATTTGGGGATGTGAGGCGCTTGTCGCCACAAATCAGACAAGCTCACACCCAAGTCGGATAAATGCATTTTTGTGGGATATCCGAAGAAACCTTTGATATTACTTCTACAACCGACTAGAGGGCAAAGTGTTTGTCGCTCAAGTGGTGTTTTCCTAGAGAAAGAGTTTCTCAACAGGAGACAAGTGGAAGAACAGTACGGCTTGAAGAAGTTCAAGATGAACCAATCGGGAAGACTCGATCGAATGATGCCCATATGGCGTACACGTTGAGGACCCCATGGCAAAGGAAGCACCACCACCACTTAAGGTCTGAAAGGCTCGCTGTCGCGCAGATATGTTATTGTTAGACAATGATGAGCCTACGACCTATGCGGAAGCAATGATGGACCCGGACTACGAGAAATGGCATAGTGCCATGAGATCCGAGATAGCATCCATGGGAGACAATCAAGTTTGGAATTTGGTTGACCTGCCTGATGGTGTTAAAACCATAGAGTGCAAATGGATCTATAAAAGGAAGATTGATATGGATGGAAATGTTCATATCCATAAAGCTCGACTTGTCGCAAAAGGTTTTTCAAGTTCAAGGAGTTGACTACGATGAGACTTTCTCACAGTAGCGATGCTTAAATCAATATCGGATCATTCTAGCTATTGTCGCATATTTCGATTATGAGATATGGCAGATGGATGTCAAAACGGCTTTCCTTAATGGAAATTTAACAGAGGACGGTATATGATGACAAATTTATGGTTTTGTCGATCCAAACAATGCTAGAAAAGTATGCAAACTTCAAAAATCCATTTATGGATTGAAGCAAGCATCTCGGAGTTGGAACATTCGCTTTGATGAAGTGGTCAAAGGGTTTGACTTCATAAAAACGAAGAAGAATCTTGTGTTTACAAGAAGACAAGTGGGAGCTCACTCATATTTCTAATCTTATATGTAGATGACATATTACTTGATTGAAAATGATATTCCTATGTTCGAGTCCGTTAAGACCTCCTTTGAAAAATAGTTTCTCAATGAAGGACTTAGGGAAGCAAGATATATTTTGGGTATTAAGATCTATAGAGATAGATCAAAAAGGCTAATAAGATTAAGGTTTATAGCTTACATTGACAAAGTGTTGAAACGGTTCAACATGGAGGAGGCAAAGAAAGTGGTTCTTGCCCATGTCTCATGGCATAAATCTTGGCAAGACTCGGTGTCCTTCGACAACCGATGAGCGAGATCGCATGAGTAAGATTCCATATGCTTCGCCATTGGATCTATCATGTATGCTATGATGTGTACTACCTGCAGATTTCCTATGCTCTAGTGTTACGAGCAGATACTGTGTCGATCCAGTGAGAGTCACTGGACAAGAAAAAACATCCTCAAGTATTTGAGAAGAACTAAGGATGTGTTCCTAGTCTACTTGAGGTGAGGAAGAGTTTCATGTAAATGGTTACACCGATGCAAGCTTCCAAACCGACAAAGATGATTACAAATCGCAATCGGTTTTGTGTTCTTTGAACGGTGCGTGTAAGTTGGAAGAGTTCCAAGCAGAGATCACGTCGACTCTACAACTGAGGTCAGTACATTGCGCTTCGGCAAAGAAAGGAAGGTGTTTGGATAAGAAGTTCATAACGAACTAGGTGTGGTTCTAGTGCGTAAAGGCCCTTCTGGATCTTTACCGTGATAACAAGTGGGGCCATTGCAGCAGACCAAGGAGCCGAGGAATCACCAAAAGAACAAACACATATCCATGTGTGTTTCATCTCATTCGAGATCCTTAATCGAGAGATTTAAAGATATGCAAAATACACACGGATTTGAATATTTTCGCATCCTTTGACTGAAGCCTCCTCCACGCCTTAAGCATGAGGCGCACACAAGAGCCATGGTGGGTATTAGATATCTTCTAGATTGACTCTAGTGCAAGTGGGAGATCGTTGGAGATATGCCATAGAGGCAATCATATTGATGATGATATTTCATTGTATCCATGATTTAATAAATGTTCCTTGAATATTGCCTTGTGTTGATTAACAAGTATGTGACTTGTTTGTGAAACTCTTTACTTGTATGGTTATTCTAAAGTTGTCCCTAGCCCGGAGTTTCATGAGGACACACGGAATGATTGATTAGCACATGTATCGCTGATGACCATGTTTCACTGTGTCATAGACATGGAGATGTCAAACCAATAATGTGGACACATGTTTAGAACATGGGGTTGGACCGACTCCAACATGAGACATAGTAATTATTCTTATGGTTCTCTACACAATGTGTACGCCTTGTCCTTAGACCCGAGATTGTCGTGCATGTACTTGAGATGTGAATCGACCTACTTAGGGGCTATCAAACGCTACTTCGTAGAATCGGGTAGTTATAAAGGTAGCTGAGTTTGTCATGAAGCATGCCGCGAGGCATGGTCATGAGATGGATTTGCCTCTCTACCGAGAGAGATATCTCTGGCCCTCGAGTGATCGGATCCGTAAATGCATGGCTATGCTACTTAAGGTTAAGAGTTAACCTAGTAAGGGATTCCGATCATGTGGATCGAGAAAGAGTGGTCGCCTGGAGCTCACCAAATATCGTGGAGGCAAAGGGATTGGCATGTACATAACGCTGTGATGGTTCGTCCGATATGATCTTTACGCATGCGCTTAGGAGTTGGCACGCCTTGCTAGAGGTCGCTACCAACTATTGACCAAGTATGTGTACTTGCGCCATGTCTAAAACATAACGGAACCCATATAGGTCACACACTTAGGGGTCAAGCCTCAATTCGGATTGGATCCTAATTAGATCTGGGCATTGAGTCCTAATGGGCCTCTATTCGTAGAAGCCCATTATAAGGACGCCTATAAAAGGAGGCAGGGGCGCATCGTTAAGGGCTGAGTTTTTCGTGACATCCCCAAACCCCGGCCGCCACCCTCCCACGCCTAGTCGCGCGCGCGATCTAGTAGTCCGCGGCGCGCGCCGCCTCCCGCACGTGTGGATACCTTTGAGGCGCCGATCCGTGGCGCTGGGACGAACCGCAAGAAAGGAGCGGTGACGTGGGACACCGCGACGAGTGACGAGGAAGTAGTACGACCATCGCCTCGATCAGCATCGCATCAATCGAGCACGACTACACCGCTCGACGCAGTCGCATCAACTTCCGCCACTGCGCGCTCAGTGGTAAGACTGTGATCTATAATCAGCAGTTGATCTTGGTTTACTGTAGAATTTTTTAATTTATGCTTAGTGTAGCCTACCCGCTTTCCTACGCTATGCCTTAGTCAACAAGGTTATATTGAGAAGGTCTTTCGTCGCTTTAATATGTATGATGCAAAACTAGTGAGTACTCCATTAGCTTCAGATTTCGATTATCTCTTCACTTTATGTCCCGAGTCGATTATGATATTGAGTACATGTCTAGAGTTCTATATTCCAGTTGTAGTTGGTTCCTCTTATGTATGACATGGTTTGTTCTTGTCCCGATTTATCTCATGCAATCGAGTGTTGTTAGTAGATACATAGCTAATCCCGAGAAAGAGCATTGGAAAGTAGTTCGCTGGATTTTCATATTTTGCGTGGCACTTCTAATGCTTGTTTGTAGTTCTGAAATTCTAGAGATGAACTTGTTGGTTATGTTGACTCGATTAGGCCGGTGATTTGGACAATGTGAGGTCTCTCAAAGTTATGTTTTCACCATTGGTCAGGTGTAGTCGTTAGTTAGAAGATAAGTTTGTAAGCCATCGTTGCCTTATCTACCACTAAAGCAAAATATATGGTTATTTCAAGCTTGTAAAGAAGCTATTTGGTTGAGAGGTTTGTATAATCGAGCTTTGTGGAGAAAATTTATACTACTATATTTTGTGATAATCAGAGTGTTATATGCCTTATAAAGGATCGATGTTCCATGAGAGAACAAAGCACATTGATATGAGATATCACTTTATTCGAGATGTTATTGTTCAAGGTGATGTCAAGGTATGCAAGATAAGTGTTCATGATAATCCAAATTGATATGATGACAAACCTAGTTCATGTTACTAAGTTTGAGATTTGCTCAAGCTTAGTTGATGTTACGCTTAGTCCTAGAGACTAGTTGATGCACGCTGATTGTATACCTCGTGATGATGCCAAAGACCCTTTCAGGCTTATGCATCTTTCCGATGCCGAGTATTGGAAAAAGCACCGTGAGCTAGATGGACTCTATCATGGCTAATGGGATTTGGGAGATCATCGTAAGACCGGAATTAACATCACAGCATCCTTCAGGCATAAATGAACTAGTCTCATGATCGTGACTAGCTCACACAAGAAACAAATATGATAACACAACCGCAATCGCAAAACTTTATTAAATAATAACAGAGTTGATTACAAGATAGGCTTATTGTGCCAACATTAAATAAACACGTAAGAAGACGAGTGGAATCTAGCCGACCGCCACAGCAATCGACTGGGTAGCGCCTAGTCATCACGATCCACATCCGTAGCTAAGTCCTTCTCCTCCAAATTTATTTGCATAAAGCAAGTATGAGCACTACTACCGCGCTCGCAAGTTACACCCACAAATAATGTAATGACATGCATACATGGATGTAAATAAAAGAAGACTTATAGGGTTATTTGTGCAAAAACAGATTTGACATTAAATACAATACTAAGTTCAAAAGCTCAAGTTTTATAATATCTAAAATTGAGTTTTAACTCAAATAATAAAGCTAGTATAGGCACCAACCGAACACTAACTTAAACACTGCACCAACCCGGGCTTTAACCCATAACTTTTCTCATGGACACCCATCCATGTCATAAATAGCTTTATAAAATCATTTTTAAATCAAAACCAAAGTCTAACTTTGAGTGGCTTTGCCAAGCATGTCCGTGACCGTGGACACGGCTATTCGAATAGTTTTACACTCGCAGAGGTTGTACAACTTTACCCATAAGACATGAACTCTCTAGTTTGTTTGGCATCCATCGATACCACCGCCACTACCTTAGGTAAGCGCCTAGAGCACGTGTTAAGGCCTTTACAATGCGTCATTCTACCATAGTCCTCCTCGCTAAGGTTTCACCCCTTTGGACTACCCGTCCGTAGGGTTCAGCCCTCTTGTGTCGCGGGACTAACAAAGGTCATGAAAGACTACCCACCGCATCACAGAACGACCATGATGAAACTTTGCAAATTAATCACCGTGTCTTGCCCATACAAGACATGTGGTAGTACGATGTGTTTAGCAAGATACGGCTCAAGACCGATCCTTAACTGACTTGGGCGACAACCAACAGAACCCTGGGCCTCAACCTACCCTGTTGAGCATGTGCATAAACCTGCACCCACCAGACAACCAATTCACCCAAGTCCAAACCATCTTTTAACTTTATTTCATTTTTCAAAGCATTTGTAAACTCCCATGACACACCAATGCCAAGGGTATAATTTAAACATCATTTGATTTTTAATAAATTCCCAAATCAATTTTTTTTTGCTAAGCATATAATTTATCAAATTTTATTTTGACTATGGTGACAAGGGAATGACAAATCAAGTATCAACATTGGCCATACAAAGGAAATAGAATAGCTATAAATTTAAAACAAGAATTTAAAATAACTGAATAAAAATATGCATACAATAATAATTTAAAACAAATTAAATAATTTAAAATATTGGGGTCAACATGATCAAAGATGTAACTTGCCTTGCTCAAATAAAGCGATGTTGTTTTCCTTAACAGTCACCTAGTACTCACAAGTACTATGTCCGTAGTCTATGTGTATACCCACGATGATCATACACCAAAATCAATCCTCTTATATGCTCTTCAAACTAACGTAAATCGATTCTCAAGTCGTGAAATCTATACGTGAAAATAATCCAAATTCAAACAAATTCAAAATAGAATTCAAATAAACTCTAAATTAAATAATTTTGGTTTAGATAGCTAGATCTTGAATTTAGATAAATTTAAAATTTGAATGGACTCAATCGAGTTAGGATGCAAAAGATATGAGTGTGGAAGTTTGAAATCCATGAAATGACCCTAAAAAGGAATTATTGGATTTTTCGGATTTATTTTCCTGAAGGAAAAAAGAGTTTTATGACGCAATGCTGGCGTCAAGGCCGCCAAGGATTTACGGGGATATAAGAAATAAAAAAAAACCCTGACATGTGGGGCCCATGTATCATAGACACGGCTTTTGGTGCACTAGGTCCATGGGAGATGGTTCTCGTGTTTGGGGTGGATGTGCGTGCTGACTCAGCGTGACACGCGCGTGACACGTGGGCAAAGGAGTCAACGTGGCGCTGAGGTGGCGACCTAACCGGCACGCTGGCGCCACGAGAGACTCGGAATCGACGGTCGCGAGGTGGCTCGCCACGCCACCGATGACGCCATTTTTCCGATGACGCTCGGGTGTGGCCGATAACGGCGAACGCGCGATTCGCCGCGAAGAGTGGTATGGGAATGTAGCTACGACTATTGCGAACCCATCGTATACCTCCGTGGTCGAGGATGACCGAGGTGGCCGCGCGTGAGCTCAAAGCGCGGAGGAGCTTTCGGTGTTGTCTGAAGGGCTCGGAAGGCTCCGCGACGTGGATGGGTGCTCCGCAGCCCAAGCGACGCGAACTTGGTGGTGTACTCCACAACGCGAGGCGGCGAAGATGGCGGCGCAACTTGAGGTTTGCTGCCGCGCGCAAAACCCTAATTTTCACATTGCACCGCGCTAGAGCTTGAGGAGCGCGGGTGGTGGGTATGGGTTGCGGCTACTGCGAACCCAAGGGTTCCTTTATAGGGCGGGGCATCCGGGAGGAGATCGTGTGCGCGAGAATGGCGGTAGCGGTTGTGATCGTGGCCGTATCGGGCATGGAGAAGATGGGGTAATGGGGTTATGGCGAACGTGGCGCGGGTTCGCGCGCGACGCACGCGAGACGCGGAGCAGGGCTTGAGAAGGAGCCGCCATGAGCTCCTTGAAGGCGTTAATGGCGGTTGCGCGCGTTTGACCGCGGCGAGGACGAAGACGACGGAGACGCGGGCGTGGGCCCACTTGTCGAGAAAGAAAAGAAAAGAAAGAAAAGGTACATGGTTGATCCTTGGTTGTTTGATTGAAATCGATACCACGCTGATTGGGCCATTCGACCTCCGGTCTCAACAAATCTCGATCGCCCATCTTATATCGGAAAACTCACAAACATTGGGTGACGGAGTTAATTTTTGCAATGAAGGGTGTCACGGGTCGTTGATTTAGATCGCACGGCCACAATGAGTGAGCCGCTTTGGACCGTCCAAGACACAAAGGATCGTGGACCGCCCATTTTAGATCTAACGGCTGAGATGGTTTGATGTGTTAAGGGCGCGGGCATGTGTGAGAGGGAGACACCGACGAGTAGGCCCATAGCGCCGAGAGAGAAAAGAGAGGCACGAGCGCGAGAGAGAGAGGTGGTTGACACTGGCCCCGCCACAATGAGAGAGAGGAGGTGAGAGTCACGGGAAGTTGGGTTAACTATGCTTACGCACGCAGGATTTTGACATGGGCCGAGGAGGTTTAGGCCCAAGGGTCGTTTGAGGATTTTAATTGATTTTGTAATTTTAAATAATCCAGATAATTCAAAATAGCTTTAGAAAATAGTAGAATAAATCCAAAAATTTTAAAAATTCATAGAAATTCTATGGAACATTTTGGACTTAACTAAAATATTTCCAACTTATATTTGGATATAGTTTTTGCAGATAATTTTATTTTAGCTTTGAAATACTTAAGGAAAAGCTTTTAAGATTCCAGAGAATTCGTAAATTACATAAATTTTTCCTTTTAACTTTAAGTCCAATAAAATCCTGAAAGCTCAATAAATTTTATTTTTTACTTTTAAAATTCGAGAAATTCAAGAAAAGCAATTAAACTCTTTTAAATTTTTTGAAATTCCAACAAAGTAATAACTTTATTAACTTTATTTTGCAATGTAACTTTGGGATGTTACAATCACTGATCGTCCTATCGGGTGCAAACCTATAGGATGTAAATGGATCTTTAAAATGAAACTAAGGCCTGATGGTACTATTGAGAAGTAGAAGGCAAGGCTTGTGGCCAAGGGTTACACCCAGAAAGAGGGAGAAGATTTCTTTGATACCTATTCTCCTGTCGCCAAACTAACCACCATCGGAGTGCTCCTTGTGTTAGCATCTTCCTATGGTCTACATGTCCATCAAATGGATGTAAAGACAGATTTTCTTAATGGAGAGTTGGAGGAAGAAATCTATATGGATCAACCTGATGGTTTTGTGATTTCTGGACAGGAAAATAAGGTATGTAGATTATTGAAATCCTTATATGGTCTAAAGCAAGCACCTAAACAATGGCATGTGAAATTTGATAAAACTTTAACATCTGTTGGCTTTGTTATGAATGAAGCTAATAAATGTGTATATTATCGTTATGGTGGGAAATTGTTGGAAATTGGCCCATATGACTGAGGCCCATTTTCTATAATTTCAAAGCATTTATGGTTTAGTACCATATTGCTAAGGCAAGGTGTTTGTAACATCCCAATTTTGGGCTTATGTTTCAAATGTAAGAAAATGAGTAGAATTTAAAACTTTTTCTTACATCCTGTATTTCCTTTTGTACCAAGCAAGTATTGTACAAGAAGTTATGGAAATACGAAGTCACAAGTCTTTTGATCCAAATCTTGAGCTTTCAAAAACAATCTTGTCAAATCTTATGATCATCCTCTGGAAATATTTTTCCTAAGTCTCTGTGATGGTATGTGACCCTCTCAAAAATTTCACAATTTTTAGAAATTGTTTGAATATTTTAGAGGTAGCCAAACATGTTTGACCCCACCAAACATTTAAACAGAGCCTTGCAGAATTTTGGGAGATTTATTCACAAGATAAAAACCTCTGAAAATTTTACCCAAGGTTAATATTTGAGTTAGCAAGCTTCAGTAAAATTTTCATAATTTTGGAGTTAATTTGCTATCTCAAATAAATCTTTCAAAGTCTCTGTTTTTACTTCAAAGTCAAACTTGGTTTTATGTTACTCGTTCGAGTCGACTCGGCTCGAGCCAATCAATTCGGTCCATCAACTAATCGCACCGAGCCACTCTTTCAAAACGCGCGTGAATCCCGGCCGTTGGATCTAAATCGCACGGCCCGCGCGTGAAACCATCTTGACCTCCGTTGCAAGTTTGATTGTCGATCGTTAGATTCCCATCCAACCATTGAGATCTCCGAACCCTTCGGACCATCCGTTGCATTTTTGAATCTGAGCCGCTGGATTAAGATCCAACGCCGCATACCTTCGTGGTAAATAAGAGTTTGCGACGTGGAGCAATCCGAGTCGCTCGCTTCGATCGTAGGGCTCGTAATCTCCCGCGGTGTTTTAACCCTGAGGCGTGGCGTAATCTCCGCCGCTCGCTTTGAATCTGCGGTTGAGAATCGCCCGAGTGTCTTTCCTAGTCTTCTTCAACCTCTAGCCGCATGAATAGTGGAGGGCATGGCAGTGTCATTTCATGCCTCCTCGTCACTCTAGCCGACATTTAGGGGCATGGGAGACCCTCCGAGCAGGCCATACCCTAATGCACCATCCCCAACCTTTTTCCCTTGCTTCTACGCTCATTGTGCCTTGTGTTTTGCCGCTCGAGAGCTTGTGGTGCAAACCCTTATGTCCTCAAGGCTTTATAAGCACCCTCATTGCTTCCTAGTATCTCTTTAGATCACCACCAAGCCTCACTCACGATTGGAGCTTAATACCTCAAAATGGCAAATAGCCATTGTTGACCCGTGGAGCTCCATCTGTTCTTGTGTTCCAGTGGTCCTCCTTCATGTTTCTTCGCTCTAACCTTATCCCTTTATTATCTTGGACATTTCCTCACTTAATTTTGGATTTGATTCTCGTGAATTGTCCAATTTGGGGTTTGTTCAAATTCGCCAAAAGTGAGTATCGTCTTCTCACTCCGTAAGTGCACCACTTCCTCATCTCTTGCTCTTATAGCTTCGGGGATCATAATGAAGCTATATTCATGCTTGGTATCGCTCATGTGGCTCGTGGTGTCATTTTCGGTTTTTTCCAAGTCCGTGAGCTTCCACAGTGGTCAAGCTTCTCCGGCCTGCGGAAGCCTCTTCTCGCTAAGGTAGCTTCGATTAGTCCTTAGAAGATATGGCACCCGCATCCTAGGTCCGCAATGAGCTTCGCTATTTTCGTGTTTAGCCGTAGGGTTCCTGTTTTCCTGGCTAGCTTGGCGTTCTAGTCCTCGCCGCGCGAGAATGCCACCATTAGATTCCGGTGTTATTGCGATTCCGCTTTGGTCATTGTCCGCGCCGCCGCGACGGAGTCGCCGCGACAAGCCGTGGAAGCCGCCGGTTTTTGTCACCGGGAGCGCCGTTGTGCGCATTTTGTTAGGACACGCTTAATACCCAATCATTGCCTGGTATTAATGGCGTCTTAACTCGCCGATGTCTCACCGACATGTGGGCCCGTAAGTTTCAAAGCGTAAAACCGTAAGTCATTAGGGCGGATTCGGGTTCATTTATTGCCGATCATTGTTAGCAATAAATGCGTCCAAATTACCCTTTTGGGTCACCGACAAGTGGGCCTCTGCCCCCGAATCGCCTCTGCTCAAGATCTTTAGGACACATTAATTGCTAATCATCACTAATCATTGGTCATTAGTAATTAATTAGTTGTCCTAAGAGCCTCTTTTAAGTCATCGCGGCACGTGTGTTAAATCTCGCATGTATGACTCTCGCCACCGACATGCGCCCCACGTGTCAAGACTCCGGATTGCACTTCGATCTTGGACCGCCGTCCATTTCGCGATCCGCGCCCGCATCTTGTATGCATTCGGACCATCCAGCCTCATCATCCCGGACCGCCCATCTCGTGATCTCGGTCGAGATCATGTGTGCAACCGGACCTTCCGGTTAGATTTAGTTCCGAGCCGCCATCTTTAGATCTGCGGTCGTGGTTCGTCGAGGTAATCGCACCCTCCGGCTGCATGCTTCGCGGAGCCGCTGGATCTTGATCCAACGTGGGTTTCGTTATGAATCGCGCGCGCGCTGTTTTTCGTCGCGTGTGGCTCGTTGGACTTCGTGATCGACGCCCACGGCGCCCACGTCGCTTGTTGTCGGTTGGGTTGGTTTTTATTTCGTAAGTAATTATTTATCAACCAAAATTGTATCAAAACTTTAGAAATCCATAACTAATTCTAGATAAGTCCTTTTACATGAAACCAATCAGAATAAATTTGTATTCCACTAAAGTTTAATATAAAAATGCTTTTAGCTATGCTTCAGAGTAGAAAATTCGTAATCTTTAATAGCTTGTTTTCGCTATTTTTTTATATTCCGTAATTGTATTAAAACTTGGAAAATGCTTATCTTTTCTGGATATCTGTAAATTGAATGATTTTAACTTTGATAAATTTGTTATTAACTAAACTTTAATCTAAAAATGGTGATAGGTCTAAATCAGACTAAAAATATGTTAATGGATTTAACCTTATTAATAGCAATTAAAAGTTCATTTAATGTTGTAATAGGCACCAATAATTCCTGTAAATTCTAAAAATACAAATTTGATGTTAGGAAATCCTCAGTTATCATACTATAATATGGAATGGGTTTTTATGCACAAGTTTATATTTCGAAAGTGCATTATGTTAGTTTTGCACCTTAGAAAATCATAACTAAATCATTTCAACTCCAAATGACCTGAAATTTTTATGGGTTACCACTATCTCCGTGGGTAGCTACCATAAAATTTCAGCTTCAAAACCTTTCTAGAAAATGTTTTGCTACAGTGCTAATTATGGCCGAAAATGTGTTTTTAGGCAATATCTTTGCACCACAAATCCAAATTAGGTTTTTCCAGTTTCTATATCTAGGTATATTCGTATTCTACCTTATGTATAAATTTCGTCGCATTTGGATAATTGTTGCTTGCTCATTGGTTTATTTGTGGCTCGTCTTATTGGTTGTTCTTGGTTCTTTTTGCCTCGCTAGGATTCGACATTTGCGGTAATCCCGAGAGCGACCCTCCACAACAAATTGAGCAACAGCAAGAAGGCAAGCAGTTTGATCATGTTAATCCCAATATTTTAAGTATTTATGTTGATTACAAATTCTATGTATGCATTGCTACTTTGTGTTAATAGTTGGCCTAGTAGATGCATTTCCTTAGCAAATGATTATCCTCTACTACCATGAGCCTAGGTTACTTGCTGTGATTTAGAGTTCATGGATGGGCTCGTCACTTAGTAGTTGCGAATTAATTGCTTAGCCATGCTTAGTTTCAGAAATGGGCGGTTATCGACTTGTCGATAACCTTGATCACATAAAACTTATTATGATTTATGATTTCCACCTTGTTCCATGTCTACTTATGAAAACTAAAACTAAAAAGCAAAATGATTTAGACTTGGGCACAATGGTAAGATGGTGTGATTTTCGGGTGTGACTGGAATGGTGCCCGGGTCAACAAGGACCGAACATCTTGTTACACTAAACCAAGCATTTTAGCTGCATAACTACACTAGAGGGTATGGGACCTCTCTTGACTTAGTACTTTGGCGTGTATTGGCTCCGGTCGCAGGAGTCGCAGGAGGGATGGAGGTGGGAGATTGTAGTGTCCGAAGGTTTCCCCGTAACGGGTGGTTGTCTTTCGGCTTGTAATGTAAGCATATGGATTTCTATCCATATGAGCGGCTCGTAGTTAATACACAAGATTGGAAATGTCTCAGAGGACTTAGCAGTGCATGGCATACCTGTGAGTGTGCTTGTGGCTTGAAGGCTGTCTCAAGTGTGGGTACATTGGTACACCCCTGCAGGTTAAAACTATTCGAATAGCCTCGCCCTAGGTTATGGACACGCTTGGCAAGGTCTTTCAAGAGTTAGACTACAACATTTTAAATTAAAACTTGATGGGTGGTACGAATCGGGATTCGTGCTATGTTGTGGTGACTATTGGGATAGTCGCCTGTGTGGTTACTTGTATGTATCCTTACTTATCAAGTTACTTTGATAACAAAACAGATTTGCAAACTTGCTTTTAAAATGTATTACATTATTGCAAATAAAGTTAGCTTCATGCAA
Organism: Ampelocalamus luodianensis; assembly: GCA_036346255.1. Classification (NCBI taxonomy): domain Eukaryota; kingdom Viridiplantae; phylum Streptophyta; class Magnoliopsida; order Poales; family Poaceae; genus Ampelocalamus; species Ampelocalamus luodianensis. The sequence continues at coordinate 16,960,498 of CM070628.1, forward strand.
ATGAGACATACAACCTCCACCTAAATAAGCTTGCATGTAGTTTATGAATAGGTCCGCTATTCCACACGTCGCTTTCTTATGGTACAAAGACAATCTTTGTACTCGGATGCTATGCTTAATTGTTGCATTGCACAGAGGAAGAAGGTGAGCTCGAGGGGCCTCACTTTGTGAGTCTGTGTTGTGGTAGCTTATGGGCGACTAGCTTATGCCCGGCCGGTTGCCTTGTGGTGTGTGGCTAACTGGTCGACTTTTTTGTTCTAGCCATCTTATGGCGCTTTTGCTTCCGCTGTCATTCTTGTATATTGTTCTATTTGGCCGGTCGGCTCCTTTTGTAATAACTTTACTTTATGTATGTCGTCGTTGAACTTAGTGATGTATGTGTATGGAATTGATGTGTATTTTGTGATGATGTACATATGCTGCACTCGGGAGGCATATGTCCATCGAGGCTTAGAATGTTTAATTAGTAATGCTAGAACCATTTGGAGGTTAAGTGTTACTAGTTAAATATTCCGGGTCCTCACAGTGTTGGTGACCAACATATAAGGTGGAGTCCTTGCCACTCCTTGAAACATGTGACACATGGATGAGGGTAGCACGATGAGGGCTTTGGCTAAACACACACATGCACGCACGCACGAGCGCGCGCGTTCGCGTATTTTCGCGTGACTTGTGACTTGCGACGCACGACCGTGCCGTGACGTGGCGCGCTATTTGGCAGACTAAGTCCACCTTATTTTTGCTAAACCATTCATCTCTCTCTCTGTGTGTGTGTTTGAATGAGGCTTTATTGGGTGATGATGACAGGCAATTACTAGTGGGTAAATGGCTGGTTAAGTGTGACAGTTACTAGTGGGTAAATGATTGGTTAAGTGTGTCAATTACCAGTAGGTAAATGGTTGTTTAATTTGTCAATTACCAGTTTGCATCTCTATATATATGCCTGGAGACATCCAGTGCATAGCGCGTAGAACGATAGCCTCCATTCCTTTTTCCTTCAAAAATCGGTCGATTGTATTGCGTCGCCCGAACTCTCGCCGACTCTTCTTCTCGGCGCACCGTGAAGAAGGGAAGCGGTATGTCCGAGCCGTTGCTACCGCGGAAGACCGCACGGGGCGCAATAAGGTTTCGGCGCAGATTCTACGCGACCGCTTGCCATCTGCGACATCTACATTTCTACACCGCATCAAGTCTACACCGCTTCTGTTCTTCTTTAGACTCATCCGTAAGTCTATCGTGTGATTGATTGTCTTGTTTACATCCTATTTTTCATATATTTAAGTACAATAAGTTGTCCGCCGCAAGATCTTGTTTTATGCATCATTAGTCTTTTGTAATATTTGTCTTCTAATAAAATCCAAAATTAAAATATTGCCATCATTTTCAACAGCAGCTTCCATGGGGCTCTTGATGCGCTTGCTGCAGTGTTTTGTTCCCAAAAATAGTGTATCAAAATTGGATTCCAATTTCACATTGTTGCTTATGAGTTGTGACATGAAGCAAACACCCACATTTTCTAGATTAAACTCAAAACAAATGTTAATTATTCATTTGGTTGCTACTACAATAGAGGATCTTAACAGCTGACAAATTGAACCTGCAGCAAGAGGATTGCCTCATGGACATATTTGCACTCAATCTGCGGGCAGGTTATGTATGGAAATGGCAACTTCATGTGTGTTCGCGCTTGCCGAATCGCCAGAGACGAGAGTGACAAAGCGATGGAGCAGCGAGGGTATTCCGGACTTTTTGCATGGGTAGAGGGAAAACAGTAGATATTAATAAAATAATACAAACATAGTATTTTATCAAGGGTCCAACTATACTAAAAGGTATTAAAACAATTACAACGGAAATAAAGGTATATTGTTAAATAATTAATTCCTCCTTTTTTAATGGTCTTGTCAATAAATATAGCGAATATGCAAAATAAGTATGTTGTTCCTCTGTACCTCTAATAAATATTCAGCTTTACTTTGTATTTTCTACTGCATGCGTTGAATATAATACTTAGAGATAATAATTAGGGGTAATTTAGTCATTTTAATATCTCCTTGGTATGTGTGCAAAACAAAATCATTTTAGACGGAGGGAGTAATTTATATGAGATTCTCCCGTAGCCACTTGGGAAAAAATATTTAATGCAAAGATTGGAACATGTGGAGGTGGAGATTCCATAGTTCCAAAGACCAAAGTCCATAACATGATTCAGAAAATTGACGACGTCTTCAAAACAAAAACAAAAATCTTCCACTATATAACCTTACCCATGAAAAAATAAAAATAAGTGTGAAATGCCTTTGTACCTCATCAGTTTGTTTGTAGCCTTATAGGATCTGCCGAAACTTTAATTGAAAAAAGAATGTGGAGATCCGTCATCCGAAGATGACGTTATTTGGTTATATGCACTTGACTTGCCGGCAGCATTTTAGAATAGTTTATCACGTAGGTGGTGTGTTGTGTACCTGTGTTACAGAAGTTTTGAGTTATCTAAGAGACACGCGTATCACCGATCTCTACGGTTGGAGTTAATTGATTAATAAGTTGCTTTGAGCAATGGGCATCTGCAATAGCGTTGCCCCTATTTTTCAACGTCACTTTCACGTCACCAAGAAACAACTCTCGAGATAATATCTTGGACCCATTGTCTCTTAGCATGGTCCCAGAAATTCCAAAAAAACAAATGTTCGTTTTACTCAGATCGACCAAATGCCAGCATCCTACAACTAAATAAAGCCTATTCTCTCTGTCATGTCTTCTCGTCTCCACCATTATCCCACCTCGGGATCTGCCAAATCCAGGCCATGCCGCCTTCTTCACGTGGAGGTTGCCATGGCCGCTCGGCATGGAGGCTGCTAGCGTTTGTCTTCGTGTTGCAGTCAAACGTCGTAGTCTTCACTGCCCGAAAACCATGTGGTGAAGATTCGAAGCCTCCTACAAGATGCACCTAGTGCCTTCTCCTCGTGCCTTGGTTCACATGCGGGGCCTGTGTTTCCCGGAAGGACAACCCAACCTATATCTGGCTCCTTCTCTCGTCCTCAGCAACGTAAATCCAAAGAAACTATTGATATCATATTATTGTACACGCCCCTTAAGTATATTTCCTCTGCTTTTTCTATTTTTAGACACCTTATCTTTACTTCAATCCTTTTTTAAGACTATCTTTAGTTAAATCCTAACCATTCTTTCCAGCACAGTTGTTGACCCAGCTGAAGACGTTGCTTCTTACATTGCACTCCTCCAGTTTTTACATGACGTTTCAAAAGAGAAAATTAGTTTACTTGACGTCAACTAAAGAGAAACGGAGGAGTATTCTACATGTCCGACTATTTTTTCCTTGGGAAAAGTAACCCATGGGAAAAGAATTTTTCAACAATTGCTTATGTTTCCTTTCTTTTGTTTGAAATTTAGTAACAAGCTTTGACATTCACTTAAGAATGTAGTAAGCACCGGCACCAGAATAAAACATTGATTCAAACCGCAGTGGACAAGGGGACAATACCACCTCTTTACCAACCGATGATGGGCTGATTCTAACAACTGTTCTCAAAATTGGTGGAGTAGATTAGTCCTAGAGTCGAACTTGCCAGCAATTTTCTTTTGTCAGAGCACTTACATGTAAAGCCTAAAATCATGTGACCAAATCCCAAATACCACTAAACTACCCAAAAATACACCACAACCATGAAAATATGGGTGATTAGATTTAAACTCTGGTCACCGCCAAAGAACTAGTGCGCATTACCATTGGTTATCTTAGTCCTATCGTTATAAAGTCCTATCTCAGTGCGTGCTAACTGGTATACGTAATTAGCGACGGCATGTTTCATATACCTAAACCACTAGTAAAATCTTCTTATGTAACTAATTACAGTAATACCCAAGATTCTTGTACATGTTTGGATAGTTCAATGTGGATTTTAGAATCCTTAAAGATGGCTATAATAATATACTGCATCCTTATGAAGAAAAGAAAAACTTCTCGTTTTCCTTAGTGAAGGATGGCAACCCCACGAAAGGCACGTTTATCTCCTGTACTTAGTGTGCACAGCTGCACAAGGACAGCCAGAAAAAAAGAATATGGATGCTGAAATCTGATCCGGCCAGATCCATCCCCCATTTATCCGTCTCTTCTCCGCACGCCTTACATAAGTAAAGCTAAAGCCTTCACTCAAACCAAACCAATCACGGCTCATCAGCCAGCCATTACTGGTCGTAGCCACTCTTCACTTGTCACAGCGTGTGCGCCTCAGAGAGAAGAGAGAGAGCCAAGAATGGAGAGGATGGTGATGAGGCTGATGAGGAGGAAGTCCCTCCTCCGAAGCGGAGTAGGAGGAGCAATCTCAGTGAACAGCAACAGCAGCCCTTCTTTCTTCTCCACCCAGCTGCAAGAAGTAGCTGCGGATCCGATTCAGTCGCCGGGCATCTTGTCCGGGCTGAAGATCAGGGACAGTGCGTCCCAGGTGTGATAATATCTTCTTCTTCTTCTTTCAGTTTCTTCACAAATTGTGATTGATAAACCTCATGCTATGACTATGTTTCATTCTTTGATGCAACAATCTTTTGTGCTTATCAAGAAGCCTGGCCTTTAGGTGTTGTGCTTAATTTACCCTGTGTTATGCAACAGCTTCTTCAGTTAGTTCTTCCATGTCCTTTCCTTGCTCATCAGAAGATTTATTTCATCTCCTTAGCTATTGCTTTGATTTATTCTTCCAGCTGATTGGGCGGACACCAATGGTGTACCTGAACAAGGTCACTGAAGGGTGTGGAGCCCGGATTGCAGCCAAGCTTGAGTTCTTGCAGCCGTCCTTCAGCGTCAAAGACAGGTGATTAACTATCATTTTCCATCATCGCCGGCCAATCATTAGTAGTAGTAGAAAATTCATTTGCTCAAGTAGAAGCAGACGTAATCGCCATGGTTAATTACTTGTTCTTATTCTGTCTTTCCCTATGTTGATGTAGATATTAATTCCTCTTCATGTGCCACACATCAGTGCCTTGTAATTTAATACTGTTGTATGATATCATCTGGCTGTGATGGCGACCGATTTTAGTGGCTGGGATTATAGTACCATGATAATATCCTGGAGAGAATGTTGGAGAAGAATTGTTGTTTTGCTCTACCAAAAGAAAAAAATCCCATCGCTTTGAAAAGTAGTCAAACAAGTGGCGGCTGATGCTCGTCTGCCTGAATGTGATGGAAAGTGGAGAATGAGGTCCAGATTGATCCACTTTTGATTAGTAAAGTTTGACTTTGTAAGCTCTAAGCCTCCATCTAATGGAAAGGTGTATTTAGAAACCACTTTAACTTCTTCTAGACAGATTTTGCTAGTAAGCCAGCTGAAACTTCCAAGTGAAGCTGCAAAATTAACCTCCCATTTGGACCTTAACTTCTTCTAGACAGATTTTGTTTTGTCCCAACTCTAAGTTAATTGATAGGAAATTTCGAGGGTCATTGTTACTCTGTAGAATTTTTGGTAGACAGACAAGTAGTGATGGAGCCAGTGGCAGAGACTTATTATGCTCAAATGCACACACGTTACTATACACCCAGATCTAGAATAAAAAATGAAGAGGACAGTTATTAACAAATTTATTTTAGTGAAAATTATTAACAAGTTATCCATCAATTTTGAGGGCAATTTTCTAGCACTATCTTCAGTGTGTTATTCTGTTTCGGAATATTCTAAAACTGGTGCGATGAAGCTTTTAGGTTTCCTTTTCCTAACAAATCTTTAGTGTGCTCTTGTACAAGTCTACTGGTGCTCTACAACAGTTGGAATGCACCAACCGTTTCCCTCCTGCCCTAGCTCATGGAACACTTTTGCAGTATCATCTAAAATCAGAGTAGGAACAGGTGGAGGGATAAAGAGAGAATACAATATGATGTCAACAAAGTTGTCTATGCATAAGCACTATACGAATCTGTGATTAATGTAGCCAGAGAAGCATTCCTTCTGGAGTTGTAAGTTAACGGTTGATCTTTTTTTTTTTGGTTGGGTGTTGTATGATCCAGGCCAGCAGTTTCGATGTTGGAAGATGCTGAAAAGAAGGGGTTGATCACCCCAGGCAAGGTCAGTGATCTAGAGATTTTGTATAAATAACTGCATTAGGTAAAAGTTTCACTAAAATTAATCTCTGTCCAACAACTAAGAGGAAGTAAGAATTCTGACACAAATCATTAAGCATTTAACTTGATTTTCATATGAAAATGACATTACAATCGCAAGATTTTGAGGAGTGCTAGGAAGAAGATAGTTTGGTTCATGACCCAACAATACTAGGCATGTGCTTCGATGTGTCCGTTTTGGTACATATTTGGAGCTTGCTGAATAATTAGTGAAGTGTGTTGCTGAATAATTAGTGAAGTGTTGTTCTACAAGAAATCAATCACACCTGCATATGGATTTATGACTAACCCGAAATCGCTTCTTGAACAGACCACACTGATCGAACCCACATCTGGGAACATGGGCATTGGCCTGGCGTTCATCGCTGCACTTAAAGGGTATGAACTCATACTCACAATGCCATCATACACCAGCCTTGAGAGGAGGGTGACCATGAGGGCATTTGGTGCGCAGCTGGTCCTTACCGACCCGACAAAAGGGATGGGAGGGACAGTGAGGAAAGCAGCCGAGCTGTATGAGAACCATCCTAGTGCATTCATGCTCCAGCAGTTTGAGAATCCTGCTAATGTCAAGGTAGTCTTCCATTCTTGATTTTTACCATCTACAACATCTGAGTGCAGTAATAGACTACTAGTTAATGTAATTTGCAAAATGTTTATTGGTGAAGTCTATTTGGAGAAATGCTTATCGTGTGAACAACCTATAGCTTGGTTCAGCCATAAGTTTCATCTTGTAGAGTATATTATTTAGTATTTCAATGGTTGCTGTTTCTTATGAGTGGTGGTTTTGATCAAAACTGACAGGTACACTATGAGACGACTGGTCCAGAAATATGGGAGGACACACTTGGACAGGTTGATATTTTTGTCATGGGGATCAGGGTGGTGGCACTGTCACGGGCGTCGGCAAGTACCTTAAAGAGAAGAACCTAACGCGAAGGTACTAACATAGACCATACAGAAAATTCATATTAAATGTGTTGATGAGATCTAGTAAGGAATGTTGTAAAATTGATGTTGTGTATGTGTGTACGCAGATCTATGGAGTTGAACCTGCTGAAGCAAATGTTCTGAATGGTGGTAAGCCAGGTAAGCAATAGCGTTCTGTAAAAGATTTTCTTTTTCATACTAGATATCCTATTCATTTGTACCAATATTGTCCATATGAACCTAATTGCAGGCCCTCACCTTATCACTGGAAACGGTGTCGGGTTTAAGCCAGAAATTTTGGACATGGATGTAATGGAAAAGGTTCTTGAGGTAATGATGAATTAATCTCAAGTTGTTCTTTGTCAAATACTATTTAAGGGGAACTAACTAAAACCGGCATATGATAGGTGAAAGGTGAGGATGCTGTTAAGATGGCTCGAGTTAGCACTGAAGGAGGGCCTTTTGGTAAGTTATAGGAAATATTTGCTTCTGCTATCTTCTACTAGCGCCCTCTTGGAAAAAAAATAAGAAAATTGGTTATTTGGTTATGAAGAAGATAATATTTAAAATCTAGACCTGATTTCTGATGAGATTGTTGGCTTAATGGGGAATTGAATTGCTATGCATACATTGAGCTGTTACTCACCTCATAAATTTCTGCAGGTGGGGATATCATCAGGTGCCAACACCGTTGCAGCTCTTGAGCTCGCAAAGAAACCAGAAAACAAGGGAAAGCTCATTGTGGTAAGTTTGCACATATCCGTCTTTGTGCATTGAATCAAAATGTTAACATGAAGAAATATCAGAAGACTAACTGGCTCACTATTGTTTCAGACTGTTCTTCCAAGCTTGGGGGAGCGGTACTTATCATCTGCGCTGTTCGAGGACTTGAGAAAGGAAGCTGAGGCTATGCAGCCAGTGCCAGTGGACTAACAGCCAACCAAACTAGGCATTGCGTATTTAGCGCATTATAAATTGGATCTTCTACATAAATTACCTGGCATTCATGTTGCAACTTACAGTTGTACTTCGATTCCCCTCTACAAATATGTATCTTCAGTTGATTCTCAAAAAATACTATGTATGTGTCTTCAGTTTACACCATCTATGGACCTTGTCTGAACAACTATAATTTTTAAAAAAATATAGCATCCTTGGCATTTATGACTTCTGGGTTGTTTACAAGGTTCTAAAAACCGCTTTGGGGCTGGATACCGGAACCTGGCCGGTTCAGGTTTTGCCCCGAAACCGCTGGTCCAGTTTGAAAACTTTAGTTTTGAATTTTTAATTATTGAAGATTTAATGAATGGAACGTATGCATTAGCATCTAATATAAATTTCTATGGAAGGTGTGAAATGACGGTGCAAGGGGTCGAACCGGACTGGGGTTCCAAAAACCGGAACCATGCTAACTCCGGTTTCTTGGCCGGTAACCCTACCCGCCAGTTCCGTACCGGCCAGTTTCAGCGGTTACCATGTCATATCCGGTTTATTAGCTGGTAACCATACCGGCCAGTTCCCGGCGGTTTTTGAAACCCTGCCTACAAGGCTCGGTTGGAACCAGCATGATATGTGTTCCTACAAGTTTGCACCTAGTGCTTTCTCTGCTCTCTGCCTACAACAACAGGTGATGTCAACAAGTCGTATTAAGTTTGGGGACAAGATTACAATATTTGTTCTTTCAAAGGAATGGCATGATTTCAACATTGTAATAGATTGTAAAGCATAATTGATAATGTATAGTAAATAAAGTAGACCGTTGCATTAAATCAACAAGTGAACTAACCATTCACTTTCTAACCAATCTACCATCCAAAAGTTTATGAAAAACCTATTTCTTGTGTGAAATTTCCGGATATTGTCGATAACCAGGGATATGGTTGTTCGAACTGTTTTAATAGAGATGGTACAACTTTACCTATAAGATATGATCAACTTATACTGTTACACAAGTAGACATGTTTCCTTAGGCGTGCCCCTAAGATGATCATAACAAGGTCTTCACAATGCCCCGTCTCAACCCGATCCTACTCGCTAAGATTTCGCCACTGAAGGGTTAAACCACCCAATCAAAAGCCCCATCTTGCACTATGTGAGAACAAAAACTTCTCGACACCCACACCAACCAAATGGAGAAACCAAAGTCAAGACATCACAAATTAATCAACCAGCTCCACCCTATCCTAGACATGTGATTGTACGGTATGACCTAGTGCAATGGCGTGCAAAGCTAAGTCCTTAATTTACTCAAGCAAGATAGCCTCATCGCAATGTGCTCACCGCACCTCCTTTACTACATGATCACTCGCCTGAGAAAGAAATTAGTTTTGTTTAACCAAGACCAATGGCATACCCTACCGTGGCACACAAATTTTACAACAGTAGCATCACACCATGATTCAATATCTCATTAAGTCAAATTGATATAATTGATCATGTGAGAATAAGCCCAGTGTATGACTAAGCATGTCTAAGTATAATTACGACAAACCCATGTTGGTACTACAATTATGTAACATCTCAATGTTCTATTACTATTTTAAAATTTTATTGATTTTCTGAGATTTAAAAGAGTTTTTATTGTTTTTCCTGAATTTCCAAAGTTTTAAAAATCAAAAATAAAATTTATTGAATTTACTGGGTTTTTATTGGATTTAAAGTTAAAAAGAGAATCTTAATTAATTTCTTGAATTTTTAGGTATTTAAAAGGTTTTCCTATTTTCCCAAAACTAAAAATAATTTATGTGCGAAAATAAAAGCCGACTTTAAGTTGAAAATAATTTTATTAAGTTCAAAATAAGTTAGGGAATTTCTGGGAATTTTTCTTTAATTTTTGAACTCTTTTGCTATTTTCTAAAAGCTATTTTGATTTGTTGTGTTTTAAAATTCAAAAATCAATTAAATCTCTTTTGCTCTGGTGAATCCCTTGCCCATTTCCCTTTCCTCTCTCGGCCCATTTCCCTTTCCTTCGGTCCTCCTTGTTCTTGTTGGTTGCTTGGTGACTTGTGGGCGATGCTAGTTTTTGTCGTTCAGCTCAGTCGGTCTTTCTCTTCTCCTTTGCTCCCCTTCTCCTTCGCTCTCTCTAGGGCTAGTTTGGGTTGTGGGTGTGGCAAATGGTGTGGTGGCTTGGCTCGGCTTGTTGCTCTGCTAGTGGCGGTGGGGCTTGCTTGTTTGCTTTGTGAGGAACAAGTGCCTCTCTTGGTGTTTTGCTTGTGCTTGTGAATGGGGGATGGAGATGGAGGGTGTGGAGGTGATGTTGGCTTTGTGCTTACTGGCTCTGTTGGCTTTGGTTCTCTCAACTGTAAAAGAATGAAGGGGGGGGGGGCTTGTGTGTTGCTTTGTAGGGATGGAGGCTTACGAGGGAGGTGCATTTTGGCTGTGGCATGCCACATTCTTGCCCCTTGCTTATCCATTTCATTCTCACAATGCACTGTTACTATTTTTCGATTTAGTTTAACCCATAAATCAAGTAACATTTTCTAAAATTTTCAAATCAACTCCAAAAATTATGAATTTTTTTTGAGACCCCTGATACCATCTACTCCCTCTGTTCAAGAATGTATGATATTTTAGACATTAGCGCAATCTTTAATATCCAACTTTAACCATTACTTTTTATATGATTATGTTAGTAAAAAATTACAAAACTATTATATTATGTAAATATTTATCATGACAGATATAATGAGATTATTCTCTCATGGCCAATCTAAATAGTATTTCATATATTATTAATCAATGTTAGAGAAGTTTGACTACATTTCACGGAGGGAGTAGTGTTTAGGAAAATTATTTACAGGATTTTATCGGCTTTCAATGTTTCTCGAAAATTCATTTGTTGTTTTTATTAGAGAAAGGCTTTTAATAAAAAGCCAAAAAATGAAAGAAAATCTCATAAATGCATAACTTCATATTTTAAACATAAATAACGAGAATTTAAATATTGGGTTGTTACACTAAGCCATTCGAAATGAAAAGAAGATAGTTGGCCTTTGCTCGATAGATAACCATAGCAAACTCATGCTTGAACAATTGTTTCAATTCTTGAAAGCGTTGGATCAATATTACGAAAAACTTTCTTGTTTCGACCGACCATATGCACCAGAAATGAGGATGATAATTTTCATGTAAAGCAGTTCACTTGATTTGCTTTGAGATCTTGAATGGCCTCATGGCTGATAAGTTTGTTAAGCGGGCGGGACCGGAGTCTGGCCCAAGGTGGCTCCTCATCCCAAACCCTAGAAGGGTCGTAGCCTATAAATAGGGGTGCTATTCATTGTAAAGGATTGATCGTTGATGAAGGAATAAAGAGAAGCAAGAAATCCCCTACATCTCTCGTGTTCTATCTCTTATTCATTCTTGTTGTTCATGCATTGTTCTTACGATTCTATGCATGTCTCACGAGGTGTCGCTCAATTTGGACTCGCCATGACGGTTCCTCAACACGTTATCGGCACGATCGACTCTCCTCGCATCGAAAAGGTAACCGTCGATGAGCGACACTCGTAGATTGAATCGTTTTCTAGATTGCTTTCAATGCTGCAAATTTGGCTTTCTAGATTGGTTTTCACGTGCAAATCCGCTCTAATCTACCGCGAGCCGACTTGAAGTCGCCGCCAAGCCGATCGGTGGGTTGCATGAAAGAGTAGATGATGATTGTACCGTAGGTTGTATATGCGATCGCATGAAAGACATCATGTGCGCACGCACTTTGCAGCGGCACGTCACTACCTGCGACACGTTACGGTCGGCATAGTCGCCATCACGTATCGCCACGGAGGCAACGCAGGGCCACCCGCTAGCACGCGGCAAGCACGCACATGTCGGCATGAAGCCGCGGCTCTGTTGCAATCTCATACTACATTATATTGCATTGCATACATGAACGATAACAAAAAAGGCGGCCGGCGGCCTCAGAGCAGCGTCGCGCGATTTTGGTGTCACACCGGCCACTGAAGATGGCACCGCCACGCGCGCCACGGGCACGAGGCGGCGGCGCTTGCGCCCCGCGATCGCGGCACCGCGATTGATGAGCGATGCGCGTCGTGGTGAGCGATACCGCGCCGATGAGCAGTCGCCCCACATGACGATACCGCGCGGATGAACGGTACTATGATGATGAGCAGTGCCCTGCGCATGAAACGATACCACGCGGATGAGCAGTCGTCCCATGAAACGATCGCGCGGATGAGCAGTGCGCCCACATGAATGTATTTCGTGTGAGCGATAATCCGGTCATGAGCGGTGCTTGCGCATGAGCGGTGTTTTTCGATGAGCGATTGCGCGAATAATTTTGCTACGCCCGCGCGAGCTTCTGCGCGAACATGACCGCCACCGCATGGCGCCACCCTCCCAGCGTCGGCGCGCGCATGGCGGCGTCGTCACGGCTCGCGGCAGCGGATGAGAAAAAATGGAGGAGGCGCGGCGGCCACGACGGACCGCCACGCGACGGGCTCGAGCAGGCGCCTCACCGTTGCATTGCGGCTCGGGCGCCGCCACCGAACCGATCGCCGCCTTGTGCCAACCGCCGCCCGACGCGCACTCTGCCCGATCGCCGCCGCGCGGCTCCGCCCGGCGCGTGCGCGCTCCCACCTTCGGCTCGAACCGTGCACGCGCCGGCCTGCAGATCACGCGCTGCTGCCGCCCTCCGTGTGCCCGCGTGTGCGTTTTCCGACTGCTGCCGTCTTGTATCGCACCGGCCATCTCTCGTAGTGGAAGACCGCCACGGCTCGCGGCGTGGCGATCGCCTCGCGCCGCCTCGGCCCGCATGGCCACACCGGCCTCGGTTTTGCGTGGCGGCAGCCACCAGCGCCGCCCTCGAATGGCCTTGCGCCACCGCTTGAACCCACCGGCAAACGAAAAAAAAGGGGAGGGGCGGTGGAGAAAATTCTAAAATTTGCAGAATTTGTCGAGAAGTCATTTTTCCTAGCAGGAAAGAGCCTCGGGAATTTAATTTTTGAATCAGTTTTTGCATTTGAAGCATGTTTATTTTGTTATTATTATTTCTATGCAATTTATTTCTTGTATTCTTGTTTTGATTATCTGTAATTGTTTATATTGCTTTTAATCATTGAAAATAGCAGATAAATCATGAAAAATGCGTGAAAAATACGAGAATCTGAACACGAGTTCGATGAACATTATGAGAATTTTGCAACCATTTTATGTAGATTACTAGCGATAATCTTTTGAACTTTGCATGAATAGGAATATGGTGGCATCACGAACCAAAGTAGTTGAAGAAGCGACCAGATATGGCGAATTTATATAGAATTTATATCGGTCTCCAATTGCGTGGTAATGTGATCACGGATGAGCGACGATTGGGAAGACCCTCGCTACCTTGCGGTACAATCCGTACGCAGCTATCGTTAAGACGGCTACATGAAGTATGCCGAATTAATTGACATCATGCAAGTTGAAAGCTCAAGGTGATGTTCTAGGAAAGAAGTTCATCTTGCAGCCACCTAGTAGCAATGTTGGCCATGAAGCCACTGCTAGCAGCTACAAGGTGATGAAGCCTCTCACAAATGAGAGGAGCAAGAAGGGTAAGGTCGTGCGTCGCACATTATTGATGCTTTATAGTCTAAGAAGAAGGGCAAATGATAGTATGAGGCATACCTCGTCATTGTAGGCACAGAGGATCCACATCCATTAGTTGCACTTATGAATGTGAATGAGCGACCGATGCAGCCCCATCATCCCTCCTTTGGACATCGCAGCGACCACAGTCGTAGCTGCCCAAGAGGAGAAGATCGCGCATGGAGCCGATTTAGGCAGAAGTTCCTGAATACTTCGCCTATTAGATCTAGTGCACATATTGCACTCGGACCTTTATAGAAACTTGCGGTTTGTAATTGAAGCGAGAATTTTGAATTATTAAATAATGGTTGCAAGCTCTAGGAGAGCAAAGCATTAAATTCTTATTATGAGTCTGCAAGACTTATTTTCCGTTTTATAATAGCAAGTTCGTTACGATATCGAAGTATTTTATTTATGTGTTGCTTGCTTTGCTACATATTAATAAAGTACATTATATTAGAACGCGTGTGGCGCCCTATGGAGGAAGTGTGTTTAGCATGTAGCGGTACAACGAATACCATCACGAGAGAAGCAGAAAATTTTTTAGTCGATCGGCAAGAATCTTTGGTAGTCTTCACGACGATGCGAGCGCGATACTTGTATAATAAGCTCGGGAAGGGTCATAATTATACTCCCAGCGGCACAACTTTGGTCATTAAAGAAGACTTGTTGTACCAGAATCGACTAGAACTCTCAAGGATATTTGCGCCGGTTTCCATGTAGAGATGAAGAAGAGTATGGTCTGAGAATACTGCTCATTACAAAGCGTGAAGAAAGTGAAAAATAGCATTAGAATATCTTCCTTCATATGAAATTGGGCTATACTACACTAATATTAAGGCACTGCAGTCTATCTTGCCTTGAAAACCGTATTTAGAAGCTCGAACTTTTCTATCTCGGCATGATAGATTGTGTCGTCTAAGTCTTAGGATGATGAGAGATATAATTAAAAATTCACAGGACATGATATGAATGTTAAGAATTTCTCGAATCGGGAAGATTTTGTGTGCCCGCATGTGCCACAGAAATTAATTACTAGACCTTTTGCTCAAAGCGAAGGATGAAATCCTTGCATTCTGGACCGTATCCGGGGAGACCTTTGCGGTCCTATATAGCCCCGTAAGGGTCATTTTAGGTATTTTATAGTGCTCATCAATGCTTCTTGAATGGTGTACACGTATGTTTATTGTCTCGAGAGATCATGCTTTTGCATAGCTAAATCTCGCAGATAATTAAATTAGAAATATTTTCCCTCATCATCATGAGAAGTCCACATGAATGGACAACGCTGGAGAACTTACTCCGAAAGCATTTGATGATTATTGCATGAAAATAGGAATTGAAAGTTGAGCATTCTGTACCGCATGTCCACACCCAGAATGGACTAGTAGAACTTTGAAGAATTGTAATTTGCCAACTACATGTTGGGGCGTGCGATCTGCTCGTAGCGACTCTCATCAATTTTAGACCGTCGGCTTATAACATCCATCCACCTATGCAACTAGCGCAAGGGTCAGCACCGAAAACTACTCATCTTCGCAGGTTTGGTCGTAAGGTTTATGTACCTATACCATCACCACAACGAACTGCAATGGGTCTTCTCCGAAAGTCTGGGATATACATTGGTTATGAGACAGCATCCATAATCAAGTGTTTGGACCCTATGACTGGAGATTAGTTCCCCGTCATTAGGGGGAGGAAATCAACCCTTGATAATAATGTCGGAAATAATTGAAGTCTAGAAGACAATTGAAGTCCGAAGATAATTGAAATCTATGCATATGACCGCGCACTAGTAAAGCAAATAGAAGTCTAGAAGATAATTGCAATCTAGAAGATATTTGAATTGAAGTCTAGAAGACAATTGAAGTCGAAGATAATTGATTTGCAAGCATTAGCGAATCAACTGTCTGACCACTTTAGTGATTTGAAGTGCGTGATCAAGTCGCATTTGCACGTATGCAATGCAGGAGAGGGTGAAATACCAATGAAGGTATCCCTAATCCCGTCCGAGGCCTCGGAATAAAGGGCGAGAACTCCGGTCCCTCGAATCCAAGTAACAGGGGCGCTGGTGAAAAAGGATAAGAAGGATTTGACATGACCGATCACCGAAGTGCCCAGAACGAGAAGGGAGCGGTTGAGACACGCACGGTATGGAACCTTCAGAAAAGGCATACCAGAATTGAACATCCCCATGGAGGGAGACATCAGCATGGATGTGTGCGCACACATCGGAGTTGAAAAACTAGAGGACTTGCCCGCAATTGGAAGCGGCGGTGGCGAGTAGAAGCATTAGAAGAATCGCCCTTGAAGAAATAGTTATAAAATTTATAACCTCGGAGAATCTTTGAATATGACAAATGACCAATGTCGACATATACTTTGCAAAGAAACTTGCCACAATCATCAATCTTGATTGAGCTGTATCGCTCATTGAATGAAAGAAAAGATCAGATTGAAAGAAGGCAATAGAAGCTGAATTATTCTCTGAATAAAAGAAGGCGTTTGGGCACATAAGCCGCACGCCTCCTTGTGCACCAGTAGGGCATAAGTGGATATTTGTTCAAAAGAAATAAAAAGAAATAAGGCTCGTTGCATAAGGTTTCATTGAACATCCAGGAGATGATTATGAATAAACCTATTCCCCGATCATGGGCCGAACCCCCTTTAGACATTTATCTCAATGGCAGTGAACTTGAAGTTAGAAGTGAAATTGATGGATAGGGTACCAGCATACCTTTATGAAATATTGGATTCGGACATTTATATGAAGATACCTGAATGTATCCCTGTCCCGAACCAAGATAGAGCAAATAAAAATATGTACAGTGTGAAACTCGAGAAAGTCCTTTATGCGAACTTAAGCTGTCAGCGAGAATATGGTATAATCGCAGGCGACTTTCTATGCAAGAAAGGCTACGAAAAATGAGAATAATCTGCATGCAGCGATCCCATAATGGATTTTGTATAATCTCGGTGTATGAAGATGATCGGATATCATCGAGAACCTGAAGGATATTAGGAAAGCAAGCACTTACCTGGAGTCGGAGTTCGAAATGAAAGATTTGGGTAAAACCAAATATTGTCTAGGCTTGCAGCTTAAGCATACCCCTGAAGGGATTTTAGTACATCAGTCAAACTACACTCGGAAGGTGTTGGAAATGTTTGATTTTGAAAAGGCATACCCTTTGAAAGTGCCAATGGTCGGGAGATCTTTGCAGCAAGACAAGGACCTGTACAGACCTAGAAAAGAGGGGGAGGAAGTCACGGGACCGAATTCCCATATTTAAGTGTGATAGAAACACTCATGTATTGAACAAACTGTACTAGACTGGGCATTGCATTTGCCGTGAACCTATTAGCAAGGTATAGTCTGAGAACCTACCAAAGGCATTGTGCGGAATGAAGGACATCTTCCGATACCTCCAAGGAAGCAAAGAACTTGGTACATTCTATAGAAAGAACCAAGACATAACTATGAATGACAATGCAAATAACGGTACTTGTAGGACCCCATACGATAAATAGCGAACATGTTATGTATTCCTATGTGGTGGGCTGCAATTCCATAGAAATCGTCTAAGCGAGTCTTGTACCGACTTGACGAACCACTCGGAAATGATAGCATCGTATGAGGCCTCACGAGAATGTGCTTGGCCGGCGGATGATGCACCACATCCAAAGCGATCGTGTGGATTGAATACCGCACAAACCCCACTTTGTTATCTATGAAGATAATGCGGCTTGTGTTGCACAAATGCGAGATGGGTTATATGAAGAATCCTCTCACAAAGCATATCAACCCCAAGTTCTTCTATGCTCATGAAATGCAAAAGATGGGCGAAATTAAGTCTGCATACTAAGTCATGTGAAAATCTTGCAGATTTGTTCACTAAGTCACTTCCGACATCTAGGTTTGAAAGGTGCATATGTGGAAATTGGAATGATGAGACTTAGAGAAGTGCAGTCGGGGAGAATCTTCACAAACTCATTACTAAAGCTTGATCACGAAGATCGAGTACCCAAAGAGCAAATCTGAAGATTAAATGAAATTGGGTGGATTGTACTCTTTTCCCTTGACGAGTTTTCTGAAGTTTCTCATTAACGTTTTTAATGAGGCAATTCGGCGACATAATGAGAACATGATTCATGTACTCTTTCTCCAAATTTTTCCCCTTTGGGTTTTATGGAGTTTTGATGAGACATGGACATGAAGGATGAGTGCCCAAGGGGAGTGTTAAGCGGGCCGGGACCGGAGTCTGGCCCAAGGTGGGCTCCTCATCCCAAACCCTAGAAGGGTCGTAGCCTATAAATAGGGGGTGCTATTCATTGTAAAGGATTGATCGTTGATGAAGGAATAAAGAGAAGCAAGAAATCCCCTACATCTCTGTGTTCTATCTCTTATTCATTCTTGTTGTTCATGCATTGTTCTTACGATTCTATGCATGTCTACGAGTAATCGCTTTCGAATTTGGACTACGCGACGGTTCCTCAACAAAGTTCAGCGTTCGACCGGGACAAGACATGATTTCAGCAAGGTTGCACAAAAGGACAGTTCCAAAAAAGGTGAGGAATAGTTTCCTCGATGTCTTGATCGCACAAAACACAGGTGTAATTGCCCATATGAAAATTCTTTCTTCTTAACCAACTTAACAAGAGATTCGAAGTCATCATCGCATAACCCTTACGGCATCTTCACATCGACTCAACCAAATCCATGAAGCGGCGGTGTGTGATCCTCCGTGCATCGGACCAAGAGGAACCTGCAGGTGTCAAAATTTTAGGATGTTTATCAAAACCATAGAAGTTGAGAAACTGATTTTGCAGTAGTGTGCAAACAAGTATTTTACATCAAATATGCTGAGTACTGCTAGATGAATCTGTTCTAGCTACATCTGTTACAGTGAGAAGTCAAGAGGCACAGTAAACCCTTTATTTCTTTTTGGAATAAATCCACTTTATCCCCCTAAACTATGGTCCGAGCCTGAAAAACACTTTGAACTACAAAATTGTTTACTTTACATCCTTAAATTGTCAAAACCAGATCAAATTATACCCTAGGTTGGTTTCATTGGTGGTTTCAATGTTCACTTAGGCGCTAGGCGGAAGGCTGCCGGAGAGTAGCCGCCCAGCGCCTAGCCTGCCTAGGCGCCGGAACGGAGCAGCAGTCCAGAGCAACAGTCGGGAGTTGAAACAACGAGAAAACCAGCAGTCGGGAGTTGAAACGATGATAAGCAAGGAAAACGACGAGAAGCAAATGACTTAACTGGCTGGCCAGCCCAACCCAGCCCATCAACCCATCACTTGTTGCGCTTCTCCAGGATCCATCCAAGTTCCAGCCTTAGGTTTCCTCGTCGCTCTCCCATCCCGCCGCTGCCTCCCTCTCTGCTAGTCTGCTTCCACACCTCACTCCCTTCTCTCTGCTCTCCCATGCCGCCACCACCTCCCTCTCTGCTTCCACTCTCTCTCTCTCTCTCTCTCTCTCTCTCTCTCTCTCTGCTTTCCCATCCCGTCGCCGCCTCCTCATCTCCTTGACTCCTCTCCTCTCTCCCATCCCCTCGACCTGGGAGACGACAGGACGAGGCGCGGCGAACGGGAGGATTCGAGGCGCGACGACGACGGGGAGCCCGGCCTGGAGGCGACGCGCGAAGGGGACCCGGGGAGGAGGCGGCGCGCGACAGGGATTCGAGGAGGAGGCGGCGCCACGGGTGAGTCCTCTTCAGTCTTCACTCACCTCTTCTTGTTCTCCCCGTGCGCCCAACTCCGCCCGACCCCGCCCAGTGTCGCACCGGACTGCCCAGCCGCCGCCGCGCCTTGCCCGCCTGGGTCCGCCTTTGACCAGCATTGACCGTCTAGGCGGGCCGAGCACCTAGGGGCCCGATTGAGGCCGAGTCGCGGCGGTTGCCCTGCGCCCAGCGCCTAGGCGGCCGCCTAGGGGATCACTGGGTGGTTTTAGCCATGTTGGTAACCACGTCACTGGTTTTGACTTACCGTGGCATCTGAATCAACTATAGTAGATAAAAAAGAAGTAAATTTTATACATGGGTCCCATATGTCCGCCCTATCTCTTTCTCATTCCTCCTCTCCCAATCTCTTTCTTCTCTTTTGTGCCCGATTTAGGATAGGCCCGCCACCAAGTACCGCCGGTGGCGACCACCCTACCCTGCCACCCCAGCGCCACCACTCCTTATGCCTCCCTCTCTAGTCCCTCTCTATCCTCCCCCACTCTCCCTCATTCTCTCTCTAGTCTCTCCACCATCCATATCTCTCTTTGCCGCTGAGAGGACGAATCGAGGTGGCTCTCGAGCCTAGGAAACGAGACGGTGGTGCGACGGCTTATGATCTGGAGTGGCGGGACGGACGGTCCTCTCTGTCTCCCTCTCCTCCTCTACCTCCCTTCCCCCTCCACACGCCCAAGCGGGACTGCTATCGAGGACCGCCTCCACCGAACTCCATCGCTCCCCCATGACCGCCGTCGTCACTGGTATGTTCAGTACCACCCTCGCTCAGCATGCTACCATAGATTGATTCTCCGTGTCCTAGAACACGCTATGCGCACACTCTCGCGGAATCCGCTGATGCACACTATTCATCTTCTCCGTGCCCGGTGACCTCGTCGCCGCCTCGTTCCAGCTACCTCCATCCACTTCCATGCTGTAGAACTCCTCCACCTGCTTCACCATCTATGGGAACATGCCAAGATGGCGATGTTGCTATAATTCGTTCGCTGAGTCTCGCCGTCGCCACTTTCTGTGCTCATCCACCTCCTCTGGCCAAAGAAGGGCATGAGTCGAGGCACGGCCCCTGCAGACCTGGTCGGGGGTGCGGCGCTGGTGGACCTCTCGGAGACGACGGTGCGGTGCTGGCGGATGGGTTAGGGGTGCGTGTGGAACCAGTCTGGACCGCGAGGTCGACGGACCTCCCGAGTGCGATGGCGCCACGCCGGCAAACCTCCAAGGGGTGTGGCGTCGGCGGCAGGCCAAGCTGGAGTGGATCCGCCCTAAGACGCGCACGCAAAGAAGCAGAGAACGGGCCGACGCATTAAAAACAATGGACGCAGAGAACTTGCCCGCGGCTCCACCCGTGGTCGCGAATGTGCGGGGGAGGACTGAGGCGCACGAAGGTGGAACTGGCAGCTAGGAGGCGTGGACTTGGTCTTGGGGCGCGAGCGAGTGGTGCCACATGTGTTGTGGACCTAGTTTGGCCAAGAAGAAGGGCATGAGTATGCCACATCAGCGAAACATGTACATGTGGACGCCACATCATCCAAAACTGGGGTGGTTTAGGGCGAGTGGGTGATTTGCTCCGGTTTCAATAATTGGGGGTGTAAAGTGAATGATTTTGTAGTTGAAGGTGTTTTTTGGACTCGACCCATAGTTCAAGAGGGTAAAGTGGACTTATTCCTTTCTTTTTTTGGGGCGACTTCTTTGCTATTTGAGGTTCACATGATCTCATCACCAGAAGAAACGACATTAGAAAGACGAACACCATATGAATGTTCAAATCATCATATGCATGTTTAGTTCTTCATTGCCATAGCATGATAGTATTTTACCAACAATCAGTATTCCAAAATTTATAACTAGATTGTTTGGTTTGGCTCACTGAATTGCATGTATACTATACATACTTCTAATTTTTCACAGTTCAATATTTGACCTGGAGTATATATTAATGAGAGTTAGTTTTTATGGTGTAGGACCCTTTCTTAACTTCAATATTTGACTTGAAGTAAATCTTACTGAGAATTCTTTTAATGTACGACTCTTATCTTACTGAGAATTCTTTTAATGTACGACTCTTTCTTAATCTTCGAATTTAAATATGTGGCAAATCATATCTAATGGTTGTGGATCAATCGTAAATAGAGCAAGGTTCAAGAAAGCGCTAGGCGCTAGGTGGGCGGTGGCCTGGGGCCTAGCGCTTAGGCGGATTAGGCGGCGACTAGGTGGCAACTAGGCGGCGATCAGGTGGCCGACCTGGCTACAGTGCAGATAAATCCACAACATGAATAATATAATAAATTGAGCAAGCATCAGACATCAAAGTAAGCAAGATAGAAGGAAAATTACCTAAAGAAACAAGACATGGGTAATTTGGTGTAGTCATGTATATTATCTCCCCTCCAAGAGCTTGATGTAAACACGTATGTAATCTAATAATCATGTAAATCTGCATATTTAATGAAATCAATGATGAGTTATTTTGCTATTGTGTGACATCTTGAATCCTGAAAAAATAACAAATCAACAATATCACATACATATCACACATTGCAGCACACTGCACAGCACCATGGAAGCACAGCACCAAAGCACTGGCAGTAATGCAGTATTCACTATTCAGTAATCACTAATCAAGTAATCAGTCAGTTCATAAAGACACAAATAAGAATCACAAATCAGTTGATTAGTTCAGTGCTTCACTTCCACAGTTTCACTCACATGCTCACTTTGCTCACAGATTAGCGCACACACATACACAAGATGCTGTGAGAGGAGCGCGAGAGAGAGAGAGGGAGAAAGAGTAGCGCGGTGTAGAGAGAGGAGAGCGAGCGCGGCAGAGAGGGAGAAGAGAGGGAAGGCGGCGAGGGAGAAGAGAGGGGAAGGCGGCATCGCGGGAGAAGAGAGGGGAGAGGTGAGGGCGGTGGTGCGGGCGTATCTCGAGGTCGAGTTGGCGGCGGAGATGGCGAGACGACCACGATTCGGAGCCAGGGGTGAGGTCGATTCGGCGGCGGGGGAGTTCGATTCGGCGGCAGGAGCCAGGGGTGAGGTTGATTGGCGGCGGAGGCGCGGCGGAGCCCAAAACCTAGCGCGACAAATGGATGGCGTCGGACGCACGGCCTTCTTATCTCCCCGCCTCGCCGTACGCCTCACGCTGCCTCGCCTAGATCTGAGTGCCGCCGAGGACCGGCTTTGACCGCCGAGCCGGCCCTAGGCGGCCCTCACGCCTAGCTTGCGCCTTGGGCGAAGTCGCGGCTTCCTCTGCCGAAACGCCTGGCGCGCCTGATCGCCGCCAGCCCAACTTCTTGAACCTTGAAATAGAGTCACCAAATTGGGGGTTTTTTTTGTTTTTTTACGATAATTTCTAGCATAACTCTCTTTTCTTTGATTTGTTAACCACACATCATCGGTTTTATTATATAATAGATTACAAACTGCAGATTGACTGAATTCAGCATTAACTAGCGGCATTACCGCGCGGCTAGATACTACATATGTGTACATATATGTGAAAATACAATTACATTGTCATGCAACTCTAATACCTATGATTGATTTTTTTCACTAGGACCTATGATTGAATAACTATATTTATTATAAAATTAATCTACGCCATTACATGCTCCCACCGAAATAAGTAATGTGTATCCTTCTCGTTTTTCTCGATTAATGAGAAATTTCTATGACTTTTCTATTTAAATTAATACAAGAATTTTTCGCTATCTACTTACATGTGTATGCTTATATAATGACAATATTGTTTGGATATGGATGCATTACTACTAGGGAATAAGTAACGTTGAGGTATTCGTTGGGGCAGGGCCCATATGAGTTGCAGTGGACACAATCTCTAACGTATTTAAGAGAGGTCGGTTACCTGAGAGGCCAGATAATCTAAATACAGAGATTGGTAAGCTGTAGTTGGACTCCACTCTTGTACGTGTCCAAATGACATCCTAACGGTTATAATATATGTAGGTCATCTGATCAGCATGTAAGATTTCTTTTACTTTTTCTCTCAATTAATATGAGAATTTCTATTTTTTTCTTTATTTGTGATTTAAAGATTATTGTGGGAATTTACGATCACTAAAGCGAATAACATACCTTTAATCTCACCAGTTGTTTGTAGATACTCCCCTCCGGTCACGAAAGAATGTCGTTTTGGGTTACGTGTAGTCAAACTTTCTAAACTTTGGCTAACAATATCTTTCTGAATATTTAGATTGAACACAGGAAAATAATATGTATAGATTTGTCTCAAAAATAACTTTCATGATAGTATAATTTTACTAAGTTTTATAAATGTATCATAATATAAATTAGTAGTTAAAGTTGTGTTTTGGAGACTGTGTCGATATCCAAAATGATGTGTTTTGGAGACTGTGTCGATATCCAAAACGACATACTTATGTGACTAGGAGTATATAGATTGTAGCTCATCAATGCTGATATCATCAGATGAACAATATATCATAAATGCATCAAAATTGGCACGAAGTGGACCATGAGCCAAGAGGTCTACTCCTCAGCTTAGCATTTCTCTACCAGACGAGGCATCATTGGTTCAAAGGAGCTAACACAGAATGTATAATATAAACTGCGGAATGCAAGATAAACATGCCGAGAAGGGAAATGGAAAGCAATGGAGCAGTTTTCATCTTGTTACAAAAAACCCGTGGTAAGGAAGTGTGCTATTATGATTATAGAGCTGACATGCAGCACCACTTGATGAAAACACATAAATATGTTTTCTGCCCAGTTTTACCACCAAAATTTTGCGCCCCAACCTATCCATCAATAATTCTTTAAAAAAAAACTGCGGATCAATGGAACTCAACATTGACCACATGTAGGAATCGCAGGTCAGCAATGCCGGCAGCATTGGATGAACAAACACTATAACAAGACATTAGACATCTCCTTGGCATCTCGTGCAGCACAAAGTATGTGAGTTTGCTACCACCAATCTATTTGGCGGTGGTGTCTTGCAAGAAATAGTGAATTAGGCAATTCATGGGAGGCATAGTATGTGTTGAAGTATAAGTGAATTGTCCACTTCTATTCCACGTCTTAGGCCTGAGAGAGTCTACATGTGAGGGGGAGTGTTGAAGTATAAATGAATTGTCCAACTTTCATCATCAGCTTAAGCTTTTGGGTGAACTGGTTGGTGCATGCAACTCAATATGGTATCAGAGCCAAGAGGTCTTGAGTTCAAGACTCGATTGGTGCAATTAAAAATAATAATTACAGCCCGCTTCTATTCCACGTCTTAGACCTGAAGGAGTCTACACGTGAGAGGGAGTGTTGAAGTATAAGTGAATTGTCCGCCTTTCCTCGTGCTTACAGGGCCGTAATTTCTAGAATCCCAACTGTTTCACCCATTGTCCCCTTCCACCCAGCAGTGCCCCTCCGGGATCTGCCGGATCTCCGCCGTCTCCGGGACCTGGATCCAATCGCCAGGCAGCGCAATCAACCTGTCAAGAACTAACCTCCTGTGGTCGGTCGGGTACCTGCAAACGACGATAACCAATTCATTCAGTCTCGAAGCAATCAAGAAATACCAAGTAATCAACCAAGCAATAAGCACTCTATGACGGTAGCGTTACCAGAACACGACGACGTCGCCGTGGGAGAAGTCTGTTAGGTAATCTTTGTTTAGTATTCTTTTTGGTTGCTTATTGTATCCAAATCCGAGTAGCATACGAGATGGAGTCGAGTCAGTCAGTGTGTGGAGTCGAGTTGGAGTTGAGTTGTGCGGCGTATGTGTATAAAGCTGGGCTTAGAGAGCCATGTAACAATCGAAGCAAGCATTGTAAGATTGAGCTAGCAATGTAAGCCTGGTCAGTCAAGAGCAAGCAATAGATAAAGAAGAGAGAAGCGAGATAAGCTATGTGTGAGTTGAAGCAATGCAACGTGAAGAAAGCAACGTGAAGAGAAGAAGCAAAGCAATAGAAAAGCTGATTTGTGCGTTTCTTGAATACGTGTGTTTCTTCCAAGAGCAAGTTTTTTTTAGTTTGTTCCAACAATTGGTATCAGAGCTTCAGGTTTGAAACCCTAGCTGCTGTCCCGGGAGGAGGTGATCTCGACTCCCGGGGTGGCATATACGGTGGGAGTGTGCAGCGGCCGTGGCGAGAGGCGGGTTTTTATTTGTGCCTAAGATTATGTCGCGTTCTCGGAAGTTGTGTCACGGTGGCGAGGCAACGTCTATGTGCGCAAGGACCAGGTGGCATTGGCGGCTATCTATGGAGGCATCTCGGAGGAAACACTCTTCCTACGGGTCGAAAAGGATTCGGCCAAAGCTGTGTGGAAGACGTTGAAGACGACGATGCTTCTTGGTGCCGATCATCGAAGGCAAAGCGAGGGCGTTGAGGAGATGTGTTTGCCATCTGAGTCGAATCCGTGTGTTACTCAAGTTGAAGTTGTGACCAACTTGAGGTGCAGTCTGAGTTGGGGTGCAAGTCGTAGTTGAGACCGCTGCCTCAATGAGTAAGAGTCCAAGGCGTGTTCAAGATGTGCCACCGTCTTGGACAAAGAAGTATGAGCCAAGTTGTGTCCAACTTGGAGCCCAAGACGTGTTAGAGTTGTGCCACCGTCTTGGGTAAGTGTGTGGAGCCATGTTGAAGTTGTGTCCAGCTGGCAAGACACGTATTTTAAATAAGTATACAAAGATTAGGAGTGATTGTTAGGTAATCTTTGTTTAGTATTCTTTTGGTTGCTTATTGTATCCAAATCCGAGTAGCATACGAGATGGAGTCCAGTCGATCGTGTGTGGAGTCGAGTTGGAGTTGAGTTGTGCGAGCGTATGTGTATAAAGCTGGGCTTAGAGAGCCATGTAACAATCGAAGCAAGCATTGTAAGATTGAGCTAGCAATGTAAGCCTGGTCAGTCAAGAGCAAGCAATAGATAAAGAAGAGAGAAGCGAGATAAGCTATGTGTGAGTTGAAGCAATGCAACGTGAAGAAAGCAACGTGAAGAGAAGAAGCAAAGCAATAGAAAAGCTGATTTGTGCGTTTCTTGAATACGTGTGTTTCTTACAAGAGCAAGTTTTTTTTAGTTTGTTCCAACAAAGTCGTAGCGGTCGAGGCGGCGGCGCTCCACCAGCGCGCAGTGACCTGGCAAAAATCGCCGCGCTGGATCAACAACCATCCTGGCGATCATTGCGGCTCTTCTTCTTGGCGGGATAAAAATCAGATGGGGCGGAAGGTAGGGCGGCTGTGCGGGTGGTCGGTTACCTAGCTCGGGTTCGGAGGTGGGGGCGCATGGAGGAGCCCTGAACTTTGACGACGGTGGCGTACCGGTCGGAGATGGTGACGCTGATCAGGGTGGCGGCGGTGACGCCCTTCACGGTCGGCCAAAGGGCAGCTCGTGCTCCTGCCAAGTCCAAACTAAGCGAGCTGTCGTAGTCTACTCGCCACCGATCGTGCTTGCCGTCAGGAGGAAGGAGGAAAGAAGGAAGAAAGGAGACGACAAAACCGGGTCTTTGTGTTAAATTGATCGTGCATTGCAACAGATTCCTAAAATACAGTGCTTTGTAACAGATTCCTAAAATATAGTGAGATATACCAATAAATAGAATTTTAAGCCCCGTAGTAAATATCAAATTTTGATTGATGGCAATGGTGAGGACAGTCTGGAGAGAGAAAAAAATTCAGTGGAGGAGGGCCTCACGTGAGGCCCCTCCCCCGTCTCCGTTCATCTCAACCCCCCCCCCCCGCCCCAATCTAACGGCCCGGGGGCCCTCCCCCATAGAATTTTCTTCTGTTCGGAGATGTGGAGCAGAAACGATGTCGAGACTCGAGCCATTGCCGATGTGGGCCAGCGCGACGAGGCTCCACCTCCCATCTCCCTCCCCCTCCCTCTGTCGTTGACCTCTCCACTCCCGTCCTCTCGCCCCCTCCAGTCCATCGTCGCCTTCATCTACCTCCCATTTGGCGCTTCCCACGCGTCGATGGCCACGATCTTGTGGCGAAGATGTGGGCAAGCGAGCGAGGGGCGAGTGGGTGGTTCTGTGGCGCAAAACTCATGAGCGGTTCGGGTTTTAAACCCTTTCTTTTATTAGTTAAGATAAGATTATGGTGTGTTTCTTTGAAGTGAAAGACCCTTTCTTTTTGTTTGAGTACAAAGAGGACGCACATATCCCACACCACACATACACCCTAACGCACGCATACGGAAAAGGATCCTCCGCATTGAGGTATTTAATGCAGAGGATCTGTAGTGTATTGGCGTTAGGAGTGATCTCCACCGCCCGATCGAAAATCAAATGTTAGATCAATCAATATAAAGGATATAAAACCTAGAACCGGATGAAATCCGGTTGTAGAAGCGATATGATAGCGGCCGGTTATCGAAAATCCAGGTGAAAAACTGGGTGTAATTCAGGAATTGAATTTTGAATTTAAGTTTCTAAAAACCGGTAACCAAACCGGTAACTGCCCGAAAACCAGAAAAATCGGTTAAAAAACTGAAAAACAAAGCTGCCTCAAATCAAGAAGCAAAAGGGGGGGGGGAGAGCTGCTGCAAATCAAGAAGCAAAAGGGAGAGACAAGTGTGCTGCTGCTACAGCAAAAGCAAGAGGGAGAAGAGAGTATCCAATGCAAAAGCAAGTGTTTTGGAGACTGTGTCGATATCCAAAACGACATACTTATGTGACTAGGAGTATATAGATTGTAGCTCATCAATGCTGATATCATCAGATGAACAATATATCATAAATGCATCAAAATTGGCACGGAAGTGGACCATGAGCCAAGAGGCTACTCCTTCAGCTTGCATTTCTCTACCAGACGAGGCATCAATGGTTCAAAAGAGCTAACACAGAATGTATAATATAAACTGCGGAATGCAAGATAAACATGCCGAGAAGGAAATGGAAAGCAATGGAGCGGTTTTCATCTTGTTACAAAAAATCCGTGGTAAGGAAGTGTGCTATTATGATTATAGAGCTGACATGCAGCACCAGTTGATGAAAATACATAAATATGTTTTCTGCCCAGTTTTACCACCAAAATTTTGCGCCCCAACCTATCCATCAATAATTCTTTAAAAAAAACTGCGGATCAATGGAACTCAACATTGACCACATGTAGGAATCGCAGGTCAGCAATGCCGGCAGCATTGGATGAACAAACACTATAACAAGACATTAGACATCTCTTTGGCATCTCGTGCAGCACTAAGTATGTGAGTTTGCTATCACCAATCTATTTGGCGGTGGTGTCTTGCTAGAAATAGTGAATTAGGCAATTCATGGGAGGCATAGTATGAATGGCTTACAGGGCCGTAATTTCTAGAATCCAAACTGTTTCTCCCATTGTCCCCTTCCACCCAGCAGTGCCCCTCCGGGATCTGCCGGATCTCCGCCGTCTCCGGGACCTGGATCCAATCGCCAGGCAGCGCAATCAACCTGTCAAGAACTAACCTCCTGTGGTCGGTCGGGTACCTGCAAACGACGATAACCAATTCATTCAGTCTCGAAGCAATCAAGAAATACCAAGTAATGAGCGGTTCGGGTTTTAAACCCTTTCTTTTATTAGTTAAGATAAGATTATGGTGTGTTTCTTTGAAGTGAAAGACCCTTTCTTTTTGTTTGAGTACAAAGAGGACGCACATATCCCACACCACACATACACCCTAACGCACGCATACGAAAAAGGATCCTCCGCGTTGAGGTATTTAATGCAGAGGATCTGTAGTGTATTGGCGTTAGGAGTGATCTCCACCACCCGATCGAAAATCAAAGGTTAGATCAATCAATATCAAGGATATAAAACCCAGAACCGGATGAAATCCGGTGTAGAGGCGATAACGGTAACTAGCCGGTTATCGAAAATCCAGGTGAAAAACCGGGTGTAATTCAGGAATTGAATTTTGAATTTAAGTTTCTGAAAACCGGTAACAAAGTAGATGCGCCGAAACGAAAAAGCAGTTAAAAAAGCGAAACAGAGTGCGCAAATCAAGAAGCAAAGGGGAAGAGAGTGCTGCAAATCAAGAAGTAAAAGGGAGACAAGTGTCTTCTTTGCTCTGACAAAAGCAAAAGGGAGAAGAGAGCATCCAATGCAAAAGCAAGAGGGAGACAAGCCAAAAGCATTATGTAGGTAGGCACATGTGTCGCAGGACTCGCAGGAGAGCATCACATGTAAATCAAGAAGCAAAAGGGGGGAGGGGGGAAGAGAGTTGCTACAAATCAAGAAGCAAAAGAGGGAGACAAGCGTGCTGCTGCTGCAGTAAAAGCAAGACGAAGAAGAGAGCATCCAATGCAAAAGCAAGAGGGGAGACATAAGCCAAAAGTATTATGCAAACAGGCACATGTGTAGACAGGACTCTTGCCGCAGGAGAGCATCACATGTCCCGTCCAAAAGCAAGAGAGCATCACATGTGCTGTTGCTGCAAAAGCAAGATGGAGGCAGGCAAAAGCAATTTCAGATTTAAAAATTTTCAGCAGGTTTTTTCTACCAAATTTTTCAGCCGGTTTTTTCTACCAGGACTGGCCGGTAGAACAGGTAACTAGCCGTTTTTTTCCCTAGTCAATACAATGCTTTGCTACCGTGTAAAATTGCTATAGTATAGATCGCATTGTTGCTACAGTTCACTCCAGAGAGCTGATCACCTCGTCACAAAATAATGTTCACACAGTAAGCCTATATAGTAATACCGAGGATCTGG
This sequence comes from Ampelocalamus luodianensis, assembly GCA_036346255.1. Taxonomy (NCBI): domain Eukaryota; kingdom Viridiplantae; phylum Streptophyta; class Magnoliopsida; order Poales; family Poaceae; genus Ampelocalamus; species Ampelocalamus luodianensis. The sequence goes on from CM070628.1 coordinate 16,990,531, forward strand.
ATCCACGTATACCTGGATACAGGCACTAGCACACGCATAAGTGCATAACTAGAGTAGATACCTAAATTTTAGGGAGCGTGAGCACGCGACTACTGAACGCATGTGTGCAGAACTGCAGATACTCTTCCTGCTTGGAACTCTAGCCCTGAGGGAAGGCCGGGAAACCTTGTTCGATCCATGGATCGAACTCAGGAGTCAGGACCGATGGGTTCGTAACAACCGAATCTACCAGTGAAAACCCTTTTCTTTAACAGTTTTAAAAGCTTCTCTTTAATTTGGAATCTACGTGAAACCTGAAAACCCTTTTGAATCACAGGAATATTTCCTGGTTTCTATAGGAAATGAAATGTTTTCTTTGAAATTCTTGTAAATTTCCACAAAATTCCTACGTTAAAGACACGTTTGGAATGCATAAATTTCATGTGAGACAATATAATTCCGACAGGAATTCTATGAAATTCTCACGCTCCAAACAAGGTCTAAAACTTGTAACACATTTGAATCCCAATTGGAAGCCCTGAAACCTTGAACCCAATTGGAACCTAGCTCCTATACCCCATTTGAAAGCCCTGTTACCATTCAAAAATCCAACTAGAAATTCTGAAACCTAAAACATGATACCTAAAACCCATGCGAATCCTGAAACCTGTGTTACACGTTTTAAACCCATTGGAAATCCTGAAACCCTTCTTGAACCCAGCTACGAACATAGAAACCCATCTTCAATCAGGTTGCAGCTGTCAGATATAGATTCACGTTACAAGTCAAGCTAGTTCCAAAGTATGACACATCCACGGTTTTTGTGCCTTCAATTTTGACAAAATTCACATAAAACTGTTTCAATTACAGATGAGTGACAAGCTCATAATTACAAAGCCATTAGTTTCTGGGGCTCACTTTCTACAAGGTGTGTCTCCGAAGGACCTCCAAGGATAAGCTCACAGCTCGGCGCACGAAGCCAAATGAAGATGATCAGAAAGTTGACAGTGGTAGCAACTTTGCTTGACATTTATTTATGTTCATGCTTACTTGATTGGGCTCAGTTGAAAACCAGCACAATGTGCCCTTGCAAGTTTGCACAAGCACTCTCTGCTCACTACTCATAACATGTGATTTCAGTAAATCATATTATACACGGACACAAGATGTAGAGTTTTTATTCTTTTTAAGGAATGGCAAGATTTCAGCATTGCAAGTTTGCAACATACATATCAAACGTCTGCAACAAGCAAAGCTTCTCAATTCTCACCATAGATTCCCTGCAATGAATTCTGACAGGGAAATTGATTTCAGTACAATCAGAGATGAAGTTCTCAATGACAGTGTCACTTGCTTTGCTTCACTGCCTTTGACAGTACAGTACAGTACAGTACAGTACAGTACATCTTGAGGCTCCTGCCATTCCTATTTAACAGTGGTATCCTACCCTACAATTTTAAAAATGAAGGACAACCAACCTAACAAGAGATTCAAAAGTCATAGGTGCATAACCCTCCCTTCTGGCATCTTTCTGTCGACTCGACCAATTCTATGCAGCGGCCAGACTATGTGTGTGACCCTCCCGTGCATCAGACCCAGAGGAATCTGCAGATATCAAAATTGAAGATGTTTAGTACCAAAACAACAATGCCTAGAAACTTATTTTGCTTTACCGTGCAAATAAATGGTTAACATCAAATATGCTGAGTGCTGCCAGAAGCATTTGTTTCTGGTAAACTCTGGTACAAGGATATCAAAATCAGCAAATGGTTAAACAGCACAAAGTCAAGAGGCACTGTAATACCCTTTTAGGCGACTTTTTTCTATTTAAGGCTCATATGATCCCATAAAAATACATCAGCAAAAGGTTATTACAAAAGATGAACAGCATATTTGAATGATCAAATCACTGCTTGCAAGTTTAGCATTTCATTGCCCTAGCATGCTAGTACTTTATCAACCAAAAGAATGCTGATTGGCTCTAGTTCATCAATGCTGATATTCATCAGATGAGGAGGCATTATCATAAAAGCACCAAAATTGCCTCAAGATGACCATGAGCCAAGAGGTCACCTGCTCTGCTTAGCAATTCTCCACTAGATCAGGCATTTGTTCAAAGGTGCTAATGCAAAATTTAATATAAACAGAGGAATACAAACATGCATGAAGAGATAGCATTGTGTCGTTGAGCCCCAACTTATAAAAAGCATACATGTTAAATGCCTCTAGTGACATAAGATGCCAACTAAGATTAAAATGCACTTACGATAAAAAATCACTCCTAACAAAGTAAGGACTTGACTTGTTCATGTCCGGTGCTAAGCATGGCAAGCAGGTAAATGATAAGTAATTGGAACAGACAACATATCCGTGGTGACTGGTGAGGAAATGAGCTATGGTTATAAAGATGATATGCACCACCAGCTGATATCAATAAGCCAATATGTTTTCTACCCAATTTTACTATCAAAATCAACCCAATCTAGTCATTATTTTTTTGTAAGCCTGCAGATCCAGTGAACTCAACATCGACCAAAAGTATGAATGGCGATTTAGCAATGCCAGCACAATAACAAGACATCTCTTTTGCAACGCATTTGGCAGCAAGAATGCGAATGCCGCCGCCGCCAAACTACAGTCTTGGCTAGCGAGATGACAATTAGGGGGCGATCATTGGAGTGATAGAATCTCTTACAGGGCCATAACCTCTCGAGTCCCAACTGACGCCTGCATTGTCCCCTTCCACCCAGCAGTGCCCCTCTGGTATCTGCCGGATCTCCGCCGCCTCGGGGACCTGGATCCAATCGGCGGGCAACGCAATCAACCTCTTAACCACGAAATTCCGGTGGTCCGTCGGCGATCTACAAATAACAATAACATCAAGATCCAGTAACTACATTATCCACCCATCCAGCAATCAAGAAACGGCCAAGTACCAGCCAACCAAGGACTCGGCGGCAGCAACCTTACCGGAATACGACAACGTCGCCGCGGGAGAAGTCGTAGCGGTCGAGGCAGAGCCGCTCCACCAGCACGCGGTCACCTAGAAAAGATTGCTGTTCTGAATCAGTTCACCTGGATACATGCAGCCGCGATTCTTGCTCCCCGATGAATTGTGCGGTTGGGGTTACCTGGTTCGGGCTCGAAAGTGGGGTGCATGGATTGGCCGTTCACGGTGACTACGGAGGCGTACCGGTCGGCGATGGTGATGCCGATCAGGGCGCCGGAGAAGCAGCTCTTCACGGTCCGCCAAATGGCGGCTCGCACCCCTGCCATGTCCAGGACTCAGCGGTAGCAGCCTACTTGCCGCCGTCGTCTCTACTGCTCGCCGTAAGGGATGAGGAGGGAAGGAAGGAGGAGACAGCGACGGCGGCGAGGGCTCAGGGTTGAGAGGCGGCGTGGCGTGTTAGGGCGTATATTACTACATGTCTATTCCAACTTTAAACAGCTTCTATAATAAGTTATCTTTTTGCGTGTCTTTATAGATAACTTTTTATATATAATATATTTTATTTATCGTATTATAGTTGACTACTGGATAAGAGACGGTCCAATTCTCTATGCCCCCTCTTTTTCATCCACGTCATCTAATGTTCTAGTGGTAAGTCTTACAAACAGCTGACGTCACACTATTATACATGCTCTTAACGTGTAGCGCTCTGCAATGAAAACCCTCTCTTTATTTTCCTTTTCTTTTGTTTTTTTACCATTACTTCATTTTTTATTTTAATTTTGAGCGATTTGCCTTTTGAATCTACAAGGTATATCAACAAACATACATCTACCTCAGGCAACCCTACGGCTTCAAGCCACACCAGAACCCTTTGTGATAGCACCTTAAGACGGTTTGAACCCCAAGGCCATCTTGTGTTAGGCCCTAGTGCGAGTACCACGTTCACTCGAGGCTTTTCGTCGCCACTCGCTGTCTCACCATTGATTTCGTCCACCTCTTCGACTATCTTCACCCCCTAGAGTCGTATTGGACCCCTATACTCATTTTCGAGCTCCCCCAAGCTTTTTCGTGTGTGCCTCGCTGCCGGCGAGCTTCCCTCCACTCAGCCGTGCGCGTGTTGTTCTCTTCGCTCTCTCTGCCAGTGGGACCCACGTCGTTGGGAGATTAGTTAGCGCTAAATGACAGTACTTAAACATACTAATTCAATGATAGGTAGAACCAACTGAGAAAGTTAACAAAAATATAATTTTAAACCTTTTTAGTAAATGTGTCTATGACATGTGGGATCACGCACCCGGGTGAAGTGAGAGTGTTTATTTGTCGGGCTAGTGCAAGGTTAGGATTAGGTGATGTAAAGACTTCGACGCGTGCTCTGAACTGCTTACCAAAGGTAGTGAGCGGTGGTATCAATAGATGTCAAACAAACTAGAGAATTCGTATGTTGTGGGTAAAGTTATACACCTCTGCAGAGTGTAAATCTATTTAAATAGCATTGCTCGCGGTCATGAGTGTGCTTAGTACAGTCTTAATGGGTATAGTCTTAGTTTTCACAAAAATGGTTTTGTTGGAAAATGTGGGAAATGATTTATTGGTTTATACTTGAGTTGAGTGCCATGTCTATGGATGAAAATAAGATGTTGCTCGCAGCCGAGGAGGGTTGCAAGTTGTTATTTATTCCATTACTTACTTGTTGTCCTTTATCTATTTAACTGCTCTTTAAATTTTCGTTGTAAAATACTATATATTGATATTGCAAATAAAATTTGTTTAATCTTGAAAACAACTTGTAGCATAGAGTATCATCCTTATTAGCAATGCATATAAGTAAATTTTGTGATACACTATAAGTCTTGCTAGGTACACAATGTACTCAATCTTACTTAAATTATTGTTTAGAGTTAAGAGGATGATCCTACATCGGACAACGTCTTCTTTGCACCGGAGCAGTGGGTTCGTGTGAGTCTTTCTAGGACTTGTCTCTTGTCGATTACTGAGGGTTTGAATGGGCATACCGCTGGAATTTTTGAACTCTTATTACATTTTGCTTCCACTGTTACATGTGCTACTTCTGATACTTAAGTTTTTATTTGGTTGGTCGGCCCTTGTGATATAAGTATTGTAATCGCTTAAGTTATGTCCCATATTTGCTTCATTTTGCATGTATGAATGTATGGATATGAATACCAATGTTGTGGATGTATGTACAAACCACTGATTATGGGACTAGTATGATAAACATACAAGGGCTTTGGGTATTCCACTCCTGAGGTCCGACACTCCCCTTTCCTCCCACACCACCCACTCCCTCTACCCTACCCCGCAGCGCTACCGCACCGGCGAGCCATCAACGCCGTCCCTGTCCCTCATTGCCAGCCCTCTCCGGTCATCCCCAGCCCTCATCCTCAATTTGGGTGAGTCCCCCTCACCACCCTACTACTCATGCTCCTCCTCTTCCTCTCCCTATCATCCTCTAGTGCCACCGCCCTTGTCTCCTCCCCACGGCCGGCTGTTTAGAGGAGGAGGAGGAGTGGCAGCGCCGGTGTGGAGGGAGGAGGAGGGCCAGAGGCGGCAAGGTGGGCGTGTGCCGTGCGCTTATGCCTTCTTGGTCTGGCGAGGCGCTTTGTCTTGGCGATCTGCGTGCACTCGCACGATGGGCAAGGCGGCGAGCGACGAGCGGGGAAAAGAGAAGGAGGCAGGCAGCTGGGTAGGACGGGCAGGGGTGGTGGGCAATAGGGTAGGTCGAGCAGGCAGGCTCGTGGGTCATGCCTGGCACGGCACGACCCAACTAAAATTCAGCCGTTGGGCGTTTTGCCCTATTTTTACCGTTTTTGACCGTTTGGGCCTTTAAAAATAGGGAAAAAATAAAAAAATCTCAAAAATTTTCCTACAAATAGCCATATACCCCCTCATTCAGCACCCCTCCATTCCTCATTATCTCTTTGAAATTTTGTTGTGCAAATTCAAATTCGTGTTGAGCTAATTTGACAAAATTCAAAAAAATTATGCCAAATTTTGGAAAATTCAATTTTCGACAGCAATTCAGCAAAAGAGGTATAATACTATTTTTGAAGGATTACGGGTAGGCTACGATAGCACAAAACAAAAATTCTACTGCGCAACCAAGAAACCTCCGCTAGTACTAGATCATAAGATTACCATTAGACGCGCCGACTCGTAGTGGAAGTAGAGTCGATGTAGCGAGTTGATGTAGTAGTAGTCGTACTCGTCGCACGTCTTCTCCTCCTGCTCCTGAAATCGTTATGAGTTACAACTCGTCCTAGTGCTAATGCTTTGCAACAACACCTCCAAGGTATCCACACAAATGGGGAAGGGACACCACGCGCTGGAGTGCTAGCACTGGCGGCGTGGTTGAGGAAGGCGTGGCTATTAGGGTTTCGAGAATTCTTCAAAAGGATCACACCACTCTATGCCACCGCCCTCTATATATAGGCATCCATGATGTGTCTCGAACTTGAGGTTCATTAGGAACTCGTAGCCTACAAGAATTCGGATCACCATCCAAATCGAATTCTAGCTCTTTAAGTGTTCGACTCTATAGGTTCATGTGTAATCGATTGTGACTCAAAAATTCTTTTCTGACCACAAGTCTTTAGCGGTATCTAGTAGGACATAACGATTCCTAAACACACATGAAATATATCAGACGAACCTTAATGCAATATGATTTATGACCAGTTCCTTATCACTTACGACCAGCTCGTATCTAGTCACAACCAGTTAATACTTAATTACGACCAGTTCATAACTCCTTACAACCAGTTAATACTTAATTACGACCAGTTCGTAACTCCTTACGACTAGTTAATGATTATGTTCGACCAGTCTACGACCAGCTCGTATCTCCATACGACCAGTTCGTATCTGATCGAACTGAATGACCTGCTTGTGTATTCTCGCTTTGCCTCACGACATTTGGTTGAACCCCAAGTGAGATAATATGTCATCCATGGACTGTTCAATATTTTCTCGATCAAGTGTCGAATAACTTCATGTGGTCGACACTTCGACCACTAGTGGCATGACCATGCACTTTCTTTATCCGACCACAACGAGGGCCCTAGAGATATCTCTCCTGTTATGATAGGAGGGGCAAATCTCATATCTGACCAGTCATATTCCTCTACATGTTTCATAGTATGTCCGAAAACTACCTTTATAACTATCCAGTTATGGAGTAGCGTTTGGCAACCCCTACGAGTACTATTACACATGTAAGAAACCATGCTGATCTCAGGTCTAAGGATTATACATCATCATTGCTTGAGACCAACTGATGACACATGAAATCATAACAATCTCAACAGTGTCTCAAGGTGGGTCAAACCAACACCATGTTCGATAACATGCGTCCATATTATTGGTTTGATATCTCTATATCTATGACCCGTGAAACATAGTCATCAACCAATACATATACTAGTCTATTCATATGTGTTCTCATATGTTTCCGACTAGAGAACGTTTAAGAATAATCATCGTAGAAATACAATGTTTCACAATCAAGTCACATACTTGATAATAAATATTAACAACATTATTCTAAAAACAAGATAATATATTATCCAATATTATGAACATAACGAAATATAATCATCTCTATGATTGCCTTTAGGGCATATTTTCAACAATTTTTTTGCATACCTTTATTGTTAGTGCTTACTATGCTAAGCTAAAAGTATTAATAGTGTTAGTTTTGATTTTGCAGTTTTTCTTATGGATAATTATGATAGCTTTGCTCTTGGTGATTACAAACTTTCACCAGAGGAAATTGCATCCATGGAGGCGGCTGCGACTGCCTCAAGCCAACTGGAAGGGTAAGGCGGAGTTCCGTCATCAAACTAGAGCAAAGAGGTCGAGGCCGTCTACATCGGGAGTGTGGGAGAATTTCGACAGGACAGCCAAGCAAGACGCATAGGGAAATGAGATACCATATGCTATTTTCAAAATTTATCGCAATGAATTGTCTGCAAGGTCTATAGTTGGAACGTGGCACTTGCTTAGACATACTACAAGATGTAAGGCCAAGAAAAGATTGATGATGAGGCAGACGCAGCTGCAATACAACCCCGATGGTACGGTACATAGCTGGGACTATGATCCTGAGGTAGCCCGTCAATCTCTTTGTCTTTTAATTGCTTCGGAGGATTTACAGTTAGGTTTTGGGGAGTCTGCTGCTTTCCAAAATTACATTAGGACTACACATAATCCTATATTTTTTCTGTTTGTAGACAAACAACAACTAGAGATCTAGTAAAATACTACAATGAACGCCATAATAAAATAAAAGAACTATTTAGTATGTGCACATTTTTAGTGGTCCTGACCTTAGACATATAGAGTGGTTGGGCTAGGGAGGATTATCTTAGTGTAGTTGCTTATTACGTTAATGATGATTGGGTAATGGAGAAGGGAATTGTAGGTTTGAAATTAATTGATGTAGCACACATGGGTGATAATATTGCAGACTGTATTATCAAAATCGTGGAAGACTTTGGTCTTACAAACAAAATATTCTCAATTATTTTAGACAATGTCACTTCGAACTCTAGGGCCATGGATATTCTTACTCCAGTGTTGAGTACATATGTCGATTCCTTCCTGCTACATTAACGATGTGCTTGTAACCTTATAGTCAAATATAGTGTGAAGATGTTGAGTCTATATATTAAAGCTTTTCATGATGCAATTTCTTTCTTGAATAATTCTAACATAAGAATAACACAATATAAGAACTTCTGCAGGACGATGGGTGTATGTTCAAAAAAGTTTGGTTTGGACATGCCGGTAAGGTAGAACTCTACTTACCTGATGCTTAAGAGTCTTTAATCATATAATAGCATATTTTTTGTTTTTTATTTGAACGAACTATCAGAGCATTGACGATAATATACTGTTGTCTGAGCAACATTGGTTCTTGCTGAGAAGATATTATAGTTTTTAGAAATTTTATGAGGCCACTATTGCTTTGTCTGTTGTGTACTATCCAACATTTCCTATCATTAGACGTAGTATTTTACAAATTGCTACTCAATTAAAAATGTATGAAAATGACTTAGTTTTACACGATGTTATTGTTAGTATGAACACTAAATACCTTAAATATTGGAGAGAAATTCCTTATCTATACGCATTTGCGTTTCTTTTAGATCCTAGAGGTAAAATTGATGCATTTAGTAGTGTACTTGATCTTCTAAGTGATGCTACAGGGCTAGATTATACTAACTATTTTGCAGAAGTTCGTTCTCAGTTATACGAGGTTTACCAAAGGTATAAAAATAAGTTTCGAAGAGTCCACACGCAACGACCTCCAATAGCCCCCCTCAAGTAGCAAGACAAATATGTGAAACAAGATCTCCAGTGTCCCTTCCTCCAGATCCAGGTCGTCTTCTAATGATAGTTAACACCGGATGAATATTTGGAGCAGAACAATGCCAAACATGCCCTAAATCAATTCCACAATTTTCTAGTGATAGTTAACTCCGGATGAATGTTGCAGAAGGATGACAAGTAAAAACTGTGCATTGTGCGTGGGTTGGCTCGACCCGACGAGTAACGTGTGAGCCGAGTCCATGGACCGTGGGTCCCGTTGTTGTCAGTGATTTCCTTCTCTCTTTCCAGTCTCCTCTCTCTCTTCGACCAATGGTGATTTGATCTGATCCTCTCGTCCCTTTCACCGAAAGCACACGCCGCCTCCAAACTCCCGCTCCTCGTCGTCTTCCTTCCCTGAACTCGACTAGACTGAAGTGGAGATCCATCTCTGTTGGTAAGCCCTAGCTTGGTTTGTTTCCACTTTGCCCTAGTCTTGTAGTCTTCTTTGCTGTAACGACTGTGAGCAACCGAATCCAAATCAAAATCTTCTTGCGATATTCCGTCCGATCCGATCCTTTTCTTTCTTTCTGTGCAAATGCGTCCGTTACTGGAATACTCAATCGCGGATTTGTTTTCTGTTGGTAATGTAATCCGTCCATCCATATGGTTCGGTTCTTGTCCTTGAGCGAGCGCGTTATCCGTAGGACTCTCTAGTTGTATCCGCCCCTGGTTTTGGCGTCTTAGAAACGAGATTGGCGGTGGGCGCACCGTTCTTGGTTATGTTGGTGGGTGATGCAAATGCCTAGATGTGGATGGATGTGCTGATAGGGTTAAGAATGGCGCTAGCCTTTGTCTCTCTCAAGTTGGTATCTGTGGTCTAGTCCTAATTCATCCACTTCAGTTGGTACAGGAACATGACAATTGCTGCAGGTTTTTTCCTCCGTGCAACACAGCAACGCACTACCGTTCAGTTCTTGATAAATGAATGAATGAATTATAGTTTCTGTATTCATTGACAAGGCTTCAAAACTGTACTTTCTATGTAATGTGATTGATTATCTGATGTTTATGTAATAGCATTACTTGTCTGCAAGCCTGATATGCTGATATCGTTTTTATATGAATCAGATTTGTGGATATGGCTGATAATGAGCAAGAGGTGGTAGATGGAACTACCTCCCGAGGGGCGGACTGGGAAGTGGTGACTCTCACAGCATCTGCCTATGCAGCAGCGCCACGACCTGGTGGAACATCAGACAAACCTACAACAGAGAGCAAAGGTCTCGATGCAAGTAAGGAAGAGCGGGGTTCATCAAATGCATTGCTCATGTCTGACCACTTTGTGTTTCCCCCAAGTGAGCATGAGAATCTGCCAATACAGACCAGTTTTGATGAGATCCAGCCAGAAAAGGATGTGCAGGAAGCAAGTACCAGCTTGGAAGATGAGAGTTTCAAGAATGTGGGTGGAAAGTATGAAGTTGGGTCAGAGAAAATTCAATTCTATGATGAAGGAAAAAACCTCTCAGTTGATGATGTAGAGATGAGGGGTGATGTAGATGAGTATGGTTCATTTCATGCTGAAGATGATGGGCATGGTTCTGTTGTTCATGATGATTACAATGATGGTGGTGATAATTCTCATGACAAATCGGATCTGCCTTCAGAATCTGCGGACAGCAAGAGCCGTGACTCTGGTGCCCCTTGTAAATGCTGGTTGAAGAAGCATATGTCATGCCTGTATCACCAAGCTAAGGAAACAAATGCTCTCTGGTCTGTGGTGGTTACAGCTGCCCTGGTTGGGCTTGTAATTTTGGGACACTGGCATAAAGACAAGTTGCACCTTCACCAGCTTAAATGGCGTTCTGGTTCATCAGTGAGGTATATTAAGCTCTTGACGCTTTTCAAATATAATGCATTGTTTCATAGGTTTGAAGTCAATATCCTATTTCATGTTTCAGAAAGAATATGCAGGTTAGCTTATTCCCTTTTTGTAGTGTACAATAGTTAAGTTGTTATGGGCAAATATCCAGACAAATACTGTAGCAGCACGGATATTAGTCAGTCTTTGTTATTTAGGAATCTATCCATTAGGTGTTTGGTATCTATTAGTTAGGAAAATTATTATTAGATTGGATTGTTAGAGATAAGTTTCCTTATAAATTATTTCTTAGGGGTCAAGTCGGGTCGTCCCTATAAAAGAGACAGCATGTATCCATTATCAATCAAGTAAGAAATAAACAAAATTAGTCCATGACCGGTTGGCTAAAGATTAGAGCATCCTTGTTCGTCGGGAAGAGTCCCAGCCGAGTTTGGAGGGCGATCCCTCATCTCCCTAGCTAATCAGGCCTTAGAGCCTCGCTACCTCGACAGGGAAGAGCCCTACTAGCGGTTAGATGAGGGCGAGTGCTCTACCTTCGGTCCTCAAACTTGTACCCAATCAACGACCACAACATTTGGTATCAGAGTCACTCACCATGGTTTCTGGTGTCGCACTATCTCTCTTGGAGAAGTTGAAGGCTAACAGCGAAGAGCAGAAGGTCTTACTGGACAACATGACTGTTGTCCTTTGGAGCTTCGTTGATCCTCGTCCACGTGACGCAACGTCGTCATCGTACCCTCTCATCTGTGAGAGATATGTTAGAGATAGAAATCCTTTTATATTTCCTTATCTGTCTTTGTATTGCCTTATCTGTATATGGCATACACCCCTTGTACACACTATATATATATTGCCCATTGGGCCTCTGAATACATACACAATATTCATAACATGGTATCAGAACAAAAGTTAGGGTTAGGGTTACTATAGCGCCGCCGTCGCTAGCCTCTACTCGCCTCCACTGCCGTTGCCCCCGGGAGGACCGATCTTCGCTCCTGGGGGTGGCCTCCTTCCAGTTGTAGTCTTCAAGCAGTAGCAAGCAAATAGCAGCATCGTCATCTTCTTTGGCATCAAGAATCGTGGCCGTGCCTGTTCGGGCTGTTCGTCGTCGTATTGCTTCTCGTGGTCTCGACGTCCGCTGCACCGAAGGAAGGCCATGCCCCCCGCACCAACACCAGCATTGTCCTCGAGCTCCCCCACCTGATCCGGCTTCGCCAGTTCTCTTCTCGGCTAGATCTGGTCGGATCTGGCCGGATTCGCCGCTGCCGACCTTGGCTCAAGGAAGACGGATCGCCCTCGCATGACTGGTTCGTGTGCTTGCCTCTTGACTCGAGCTCGCCTCGTCCTCATCGCCCGATATAGCAGCTGACCGGGTCCTCTACACCCGGGTGCTCTGCTCCGCTGGGATGCTCAACTGCCGCTATAGCTCCCTTCTCCCTTGGGTTGCCGCTGCGTCGTTGGGCTCTCTCGAGCACTGGTTGTGGCAATGGGTAGAGAAAAGTGGGAGGGAGCAGGTTGGAGATGAGTTGATGCTGCCCGAATGGAGATGCGGAAGGCTCTGGATGGAGTGTACTTTTTCCCTCCAGCGATGTGTGCATCTCGAGTTATCGTTTGAGTCTTTTCTTTTTTTTGTGTCGTTTCTTCCACTGCGTCCACCTAAATCTGTACCACTCAATCTTTGAGTTCGTCTAAGCCACGCGAGTCCACAAATTTATTGTCAGTCATAGAAGCATAGGAATGGCCCTATGCATGGCAGCAGCCACCGCTCCCGCTCTTCTTTCTGAGCCGCGTGCAGATCGTAGAAGTCATTATGATGCCGCCGCTTTCTTAGCTGCTGCCTCGAGCTTCTAAGGCTGCCGCGCTTCTTCTGCGCCGCCGTTGTCTTGGGTTTCGATCTGCGTTGTTATGCTTCTATCTATTTCTATTTGGCTTGATTTGACAGTTTTCTCAATTTTTGTCGGTATCATCATCTTCTTTGTCGTGTTACGCATGATCGATTTTGCTCCGCTTGTCACTACTTTCTCAAAGACTTTGCATCTTGTGCTTTATGGTCGTCGTACGATACTGGATGGGAGATTCGTTGATACTCGATTTATTTTCTAAGAGCTGCATGCTACGACGACATTATCAAGACTCGGACTTTAGATTTTCCATATTTTAGTGTCAACCCTTTTCAAATGCAATGCTATTGCATACATCTTGCATTTGAGGGGAGGGGGTGTTAGAGATATGTTAGAGATAGAAATCTTTTTATATTTCCTTATCTGTCTTTGTATTGCCTTATCTGTATATGACATACACCCTTTGTACACATTATATATATTGCCTATTGGGTCTCTGAATACATACACAATAGTCATAACATCATCAACATGAGGCCACCAAGAACTTCAACTGTGGCCACCACCGTAGCTCGAGGATGAGCTCTCGCCGCGAGGGGGTATAACGTTATGGGCAAATATTCAGGCGAATACCGCAGCGTGCGAACTGCAGCAATACGTGGTACTGTAGCATCGCGGACTGTAGCATATGTGCTATAGCAGCACGGATATTAGTCAGTCTTTGTTATTTAGGAATCTATTTATTAGATGTTTGGTATTATGTATTAGTTAGGCAAGTTATTATTAGATTGGATTGTTAGAGATAAGTTTCCTTATAGATTATTTCTTAGGGTCAAGTCGGTCGTCCCTATAAAAGAGATATCATGTATCCTTTTATCAATCAAGTAAGAAATAAACAAAGTTAGTCCCAAACAGTTGGCTAAAGATCGAGCTTTCTTGTTCGTCGGGAAGAGTTCGGCCGAGTTTGGAGGCGATCCTCGCCTCACCGGCTAATTAGGTTAGTGGCTTCCCAGCCTGTGTGCAGTTTGGCCTAGGATTTTCGTTGCCACATAATGTTATATCGAGCAGTACTAGAAAAATCCATGTTGTGTAGTAAGCAGCTCTTTCCTTGGTCGATTATGGGCCTGAAGACTCTGATTGAGCTTCTTGATAAAGCTCTTGAGCAGTTCAATGCTTTATCATGACACCATACCTCCCCCCAGTTAGAACGACATGTGTCTGTCCAGAATTAAGTCCGCATGTGTATATCTTTCTTTGTTAAAATGATGTTGGGCATAGTTAAATGAGTTGCAGAACTGTTGGGATAGTTCATTCACCCAAATTAGTTACTGCAAAAAAAAACATTTTTAATCAATAGAAAACATAATTCAAATAACTGTGTATGTGTCATGGGCGTGGGTCACCATTGGCGAGCGTGAATACTGCATGAGTAGTTGAGTACTGTAGCAACCATGTACTGTTTATGCCGGATCCGTGGGTGTATTAGTAGTTGGGAAATAGAGATAAGAATAGTTAGTTTTCTTTTTAGTTGGGTTTACTTCTTTATAGATATATTCCATCTGTCACCGCCTGTACCAGATCTCAGCGCATACGAGTGGGAAACTGTCGGCTTTGGCCCTGGACGCTGCTTCCCGGGCGCCGTAGCGACAAGCGTAGATGGGAACAGTGCAATACGAGATACAACAATGCAAGATAGATACAAACTAGAAACTACTAGAAGACAGGGAACAAAAGATGGGGATATTAGTCTCTGGTTACTTTCCAGAGCACATATGCCTTTTCTTAAATATACTTGGTGCTTACAATAGATTCGTATACAACTCAGTATCCGAATCAAACACTACTAGCTTATCGTATCCTAAACAGACTCGCTTACCAATTCTTCGCTAAGCCGAAAATAGAAACTAATAAGCCGAACTTGCCATTGCTAGTTTGCCTGCTGGTCTGCCGCGTCACGTCCTGATGGTCTCCAGCGCCGAGTATAGACTGTGCCCCACATGACACCATCTAGAAGAGATATGTTTTCTTAGAAATAGAGATTGTTTCGTAGAGGTCAAGTCGGGCCGTCCCTATAAAAGGGATAATATGTAACTATGTATCCTTTATCAATCAAGCAAAAATAAATAAACAAGTTTCTAATCTCTAAAGTCCAATTGTGGTTGTTCCCTTGATCAGCTATTGTAGATCTATTCCCCTCCCAATCAGTGCCCTCCTGCACCCAGCGTCATTCTACTTCAAGTCGTCGCCGTCTGACCTCCCTCCAATGGATGTTTACACCCTTGTTGTGCTAGTTCACATCAGTATGATCTTCAAGTGTTCATGATGCAGATTTATGCAAGTATTATCCGTCTATAGCTCTATGCCAAATCTGGGTTTGTCTGGCTTTGTGTTATGAATATGATTATTGGCATATTATTTGAATGGATTTGGGTACTTATATTAATCTTACTGCCTACATGCTTGGATATTCGGACAGAGAAAATATATTTCTTTCATAGAAAATCACAATCCATAGCTGCATCTTGTATTTGGTAAATTGGGCAAAAATCTGTTTTCTGTGTAGGGAAACAATCTTATTTTATTTTATTTTTATTAAACTTGGATCGTAAATTAAGGCTTCAACTCCTCTCTTGCATATAGTTAGACTAGTAACCGCTCCAGTGGTGTACAGTTCTCATGTTACATAAATTGGGCGTGCTTACCTATATTTTATTATGTGAGTAGTTAGTCTGCCTAAAAGTGGTGGATGCTATTTCATCACTTTTTATATAAATTTAGTTCACACCGGCAATGTGCCTAGTTTCTTCCTTTTGCAGTATAATGATACTCAATTGTCCTATATAATTCTATGTGTGATTTAACATGCTTGCCATCACATTCATGTTTTCAATGCATTACACTTTTGTAGTATCACTTACTAAACTTACAGTCACCAAAATGTCTTCCTAGTATCATATGAGAACATTCTTGTCTAAGCATTTTTACACCTCAACATTTAGATTTTCAAGTTCTCAATTCTGGAAAAATAAATTTCACTTAGGTCCTTAACCTGTAACAGTGACCTAACAGGTTAGACATCTTGCTTCAATGCCTTGTCCAGTACATAGCAACATCATATGTATATTAGCTTGTTTATTATGTTTTGATTATGATAGTTGGCATGTACAATGACAACAATTATATGAAAGATAATAGGTTGGAAAGTGAAACCTTTGGTTACATGGAACAAATACTTAAATGATTGAATCCTTGTTGTGCTGTACAAAAAGATGGCATCCTCAATTCCTCATAGTTCTGTGCTTCTGAATTCTGATGTTAATGGGTGGATGCCATCATCAATTCCTCAGTTCTGTAGCACCCTGGCCCAACACAGAGTCTAAAATGTCACTAACCTATGCTAATTACCAATTTAAACATTAATTTATAATAAATTCTAGCAAGCATATCAACATTAAAATCCGTCAACGGGTCACAAGATGAACGTTCAAAGTAATACTAATAAACTAATGAATTTACCAACTAGTCTCAAGCTTTATTCTTGGCAAGAAATAAATCCATGAATAACGATCTAAAGGAAATAACTAATGTCTCTAGATTTATAAGGAATCATTATAAATAAATATTGAATGTGTAGTTGTTTCGTATATGGCGCTTGTGATCTATTCCCTCCCATGTATGTCGTCATCAATGATTACCTAAAATCAGCAACAAACCAAGAGTGAGTCCAAAACTTAGCAAATACATAATAAAATCATAAACAACAGTTTATCAATCATAATCAAGGCTATCATCATCATCTATCTATTTAATGTCATTCTCGTACTCAAATAAACAAGTTATATTCCATATAGGTAAATTTACACAATTTAATAGTTTACTCATGCGAATGCACCATCATGCCCATCCTTGTATGCGTCTCAACCAAGGATCAAGAAGCCATTAGGGAACTTCCATTGGTCGCGAGAACGTGTCGGCCGATTCTGGAATTTCGTTTTTTCCGGATGAAATTCGCTCGAATTTGATTGAAAATCGATCGAAATTCAAAATTTGAATTTGCCAAACATGAAAAAAACCGGTCGGGATTGTATTTCCGAACCATTGGTAAGCGCAGAATCACGATAAGTTACTGGTTGGTTTTTATACCAGTCTCAACAAGCGATCTTTGGTATAGCGGAGGATTCACCTATTAATGAACCACTCTATCTTTCACTCGTGAAGTTCCCACCGAAGTAAGATTTTATCTAGAGCACTTCGGACTAGTCATGTATCTTTCTCACCGATCTCACCGGAATAGTTACATGATTTTCTTACCGACCTGGCTCGTGCAACTCCTGTCGTGATGAATGTAAATGATGTAACATCTTTAATTATTCATCAACATAATTCATCTCATTAACTCAATATTTTATTCTCATTAACTCAATATCATAATCTTATTCGCTCAATGTCATTAATATCATGCATAAGAATAAGCTTGACGAAAGCATAATAAATAGCATGATAAGTAATATCAATGACAATGGTGAATAATATGTTGTTCACCACTCTACCAGATAGCGAGGCGGCGGTAGGATACTAGAGGCCACACTTTCTGAACAAACAATTCAAAACAATCTCAAGATCACATCATCACAACACCAAAATATTACACTAATCGCCTTCGCATATCTATGTCAAGACGACACAACTAACCCAATTCTGGGACACACTACTGTGATGGATAAGTCTCGTGTCGGTTTTTGTGTCGACCTTTTGCTTTGTAAAGGATGCATCCTTGGTCGGTTGTTAGCATCTCTAGGACAACATCTTGACCAAACATCTAGGACAAAGTTGTTAGCATCTTAGAGGACAACATCTAGGACAAAGTTGTTAGCATCTTAGACTAGCATCTTGGCATATGCTTGGTGAGTAGCGACCTATAAATATGTATACCCAACCCTCAAAGTTGGCATGGCATTGTGAAGAGAAATAAACCAAGAAAAATTTGCCCCGTCTCCAAGTGTCATCCTCTCCATGAGAGTAAGGATCTTGCTATCACCAAGAGCAAGAGTCCGGCGTGTAACAAGTGGTATCGAGCTATACTATCTCTGTGCTGAGCATCTCTGCTCATCTCCTTCTCGACCTCATGGCGAAATTTCCAGAGCAGCGGCGACTCGGCAGACACGCTCGCTCTCCGAGACGGCAAGCGGCTTCGTCGAAGCCCTCTCTCACGCAACACCACGCAGCGCGTCATGTCCGCGGCGATCTCGGCCTTCGATGCGCCTCGAGCATGCGGCGTCGCAGACGGCCGAGTTCGCCGCGCAGAGCGACGAATGAAGCGGCGGCAGCGCCGCAAGCGGCAGCGGCGAAGAAGCGTCGGTAGCGGCGAGCGGGCGGCGGCGGCAGCGGAGGTGAAGCAAGGCGGCGCAGATGCGCGCGCGTGCGGCGCGGCAAAGGTCGAGTTCGCGCAAGCGGCAACGGTAGCTCCATTCTGGCGATAGCGCCAACGCGACCTTGAGAGGCGGAGAGAGGCGCGGCGAGGCGGCGGCGCGATGGCGGCGCGACGCCCACGCAGCGGCGGCGCAGACGAGCGGGCGGACGCGGCAGCGGCTGGAGGAGGAGGCACGGCGGCGGCGCAGTGCGGTCGGCGAGCGCGGCCTTCACAGTAACGCGCTCTCTCTCCCGATTGATATCGTGGTCACCACGAGTACCGGTATCGTCGAGGGACGTCGGCTCGGCGGCGGGTGGCCTACCCTCACCAAGTCCAACCACGTCGAGTGGTCGCGGTGATGAGGTAAAGCTCAGTGCGGCATATGTGGGATGCGATGCACGGCGACGTCGACTACAACCGGATCGGCGGCGCCGGATGCTCATCGCCGCTGAGCCCGCCCGAGATGCGCTTCGCTTACCAACAAGCGATCGCCAGGAGGCTTGGGGCGCCATCGCTGCGGCACGACGCGCTCGGCGGCCGCGCCGCAAGTCACATTGCGCACGCCGCGCGAGTGGGAGAACCCGCCTTCAAGCGGTGAGGCGTCGATGACTTTGCTCTCCGTCTCAACATCATTGCGTAAGGCGGTGCGGTTTGGCGGCGACACCTACGATGAGAGAGAGGCGTTGAGAAGCTCTTCGCCGCATCCCGAAAAGTACAAGCGAGATGGCTCGCTCGATCCGATCTCTCGCTGGACCTCTCCACGATGTCGATCGAGGCGCGCGGTCGCCTCAAGGTCGTTGACGGCGATGAGCCACGCTGCGTCTCGGGACCGTCACCATTGGCGGAAGCTCCTTCTTACTCGGAGCGGTGGGATGCTTGCCAAGGTGACAGGAGAAGGAGTCCTCTTCCGACGACGCGCCGCAAGCACGGCAAGCGCGCAAAGGCGCAAAGCGCCCGGCCGGGCGCGAGGACGCGCCGAGGGTGATGCTCGCGAGCGCCCGGTGGCGCCACGGCAAGCAAAAAGCCGACGACGAGGCGACTCTTGCCACAAGCTGCGGCAAGCTTGGTCATTGGGCGAGATTGTCGGCGACCACGACGCGGCGAGCCCACGCCGCGCAGCGAGGAGGAGGAGCGACGCTCTGTTCATTGCTCATGCGAGCATCGAACTACCTCGGCGCCGGCGCGGCGACTCTCCTCCGCCTTGACGAGCCAAAAGCACACGCCTCTCGGCGGCGGCTCGGCAACAACAAGACCGACGCGGGTGGTGCCTCGACACGCGCCACCCACCACATGGCCGGCGGGAGTTCTTCTCCGAGCTTGACTCTAGGCGTCGAGGCTCGTCAAGTTTGGGGCGCCTCGCGTGGAAATCAAGGCGTCGGTTCCGTCATCTTCACCGCCATGTCACGGTGAGCACAGCCGCCACCGGCGTCTACCATCGGTCTGCGAACTCCATCATCGACTTGGGGCGGTGGATGAGAACGGCTTCGCGTGTCGAGATCGAGCACGGTGCCGCGGTTGGGATCTTCGCCACCGCCTTCTTGCCAAGGTAACCGGAGGAAATCGACTCTACATCCTTCACGTGCGGTGGCACAACCCCTCTCTCATTGTTCGTCGGACGACGCGGCGTGCTTGATGCACGAGCGATTTGGGCACCCTTCCAGCCGAGGCCTGGCGGTTGGTACCACGAGATGGTGCGAGGCCGCCGTGCCTTGACCATGTGGAGCGACTTTGCGGCGTCTGCGTGTTGACGGCGTAGGCGACTCTTTCCCCAAAGCGGCGGTTTCGGAGCCAGGAGAGGCTCGAGCTCGTGCGACGGACTTGTGTGGCGGTGACACCGGCCACACGGGAGGACGACGCTACTTCTGGCATGCGTCGGCGACCCTCCCGCTACATATGGGTGATGGTCCCGGCGGCAAGGAGAGGCTGCGGACGCCATCAGCGCACGCAGTCGCTGCGAGGCGAGCGCGCCGTAAGCTGCGCGTCATCGCGCGCCACAACGGCGGCGAATTCACGGCGGCCGAATTTGCATCGTCTCGCTACCGATGAGGGCATTCGGCGCCACTACTCCGCGCCGTCTGACCGCGCGCAGCAGCGTCGTGCCGGCGGCGAATCGAGCGGTTGTGGGGATGGCTCGGGCCCTCCTCAGCGAGGAGATGCCGCCGTCTTACGGGAGAGGCGGTGGTGACGGCCGTCTACATCCTCAACCGCTCGCCTACCTGGCGCTCGGCAGCGACGCCGTGCGAGGCTTGGCATGGCGCAAGCGGCGGTCTCCCACTGCGGGTCCGGCTCCCTCGCGTTCGCCAAGGAGCTTGGCCACATCGGCAAACTTCGGCAGCGAGAGCACTCGGGAGTGTTCGCCGGCTACGCGGAGGGCTCGAGGCCTCACCGCATCTCGACCTGTCACACTGGCGCGTTCGCATCTCGCGTGATGTTGTGTTCGGCGGCGCAGCGGCGGGCGTGGGACAAGGCGGTGGGCGGCGGTTGACCCGACTCTCGGGGACTTCGTTGTCGACTAGTCCGCCTTCGAGAGCCGTGAGCTAGCGATTCGTCTTCACCGAGCTTCGTCCCACTCGACACCTCGCCGCCACGGCTCGGCGAGTGCTCCACCACCTGCCACGCAGCACGCCCCACTCTTCACCACCGGCCACTCCACGCTCTCCCGCACCGGCCACCGCTCTCTCCGCACCGGCGCCACACCACCGGATCGGCCCCACGGCCCGGCCCACGACGGCAACAAGCGGTGGAGTTTGCTACTCGGCGTCCCACAGCGAGGACCGGCGTCGGCGCTACCACGACGGCGAGCCTACGCTACTGCGTACCATGGACAACATCTCGGCGCCGCCGTCCATGGGGCGCCAGACGACTTCGGCCGCGGAGCGCATTTGGCGTCGACGACGGCGGCGAGCCCGCTTCGCTGGCGGCGGAGGACAGCGGCGTGGCGTGTCGCGATGAAGCGAGAGATGGACGCCGTCGAGCGAACCGGGCGTGGGGCGGCGGATCTTCTGCCGCCGCCACCGCGCGATCACCCTTAAGTGGGTGTTCAGCCGGCGGGATGAAGCCGCGCCATCGTCAAGCACAAGGCTCGCTTGGTGGCACGAGGATTCATGCGGCGAGGAGGTCGACCCGGCAGCGCCGCACCGCCGCCGCGCATGGAGTTCGTTCGTCTTCTCCTCGCACTTGCGCCCGGGAGGGTTGGCGCGTCCATCACATGGGCGCCAAGTCCGCCTTCCTCAACGGCGACTTGAAGGAGGAGGTTCACGTCGCCACCGGGATTCGTCATCCCGGCAAGGAGGGCAGGTCCTCGCTGCGCAAGGCCCTACGGCTGCGGCGAGCACCACGAGCCCGAACGCTAAGGCCGGACTCCACCCTTACGCAAATGGGGTTCGGCAGAGCGCACGCAGGCGTGGTCTACCGGCGGGCAGCGCGCAACGCGCCTGGCGGTGGCGTCGTCGGCGACTTGGTGATCACCGCTCCAAGGAGGCCGAGGTCGAAGCGTTCAAGGCGAGATGAAGACCGCCTTCGGATGAGCGACTTGGGGCTCTCCTTCTACTACGGGATCGAGGTCCACGGGACACTCCGTATCTCCTTCGCGGACCGCCTCGCCAAGCGCATCGTCGAAGGCGGGGCTCGCCGGCGCAACCCACCCACCCTCCTATGGAGGAAAGGCGAAGGCGGTCGTGGAGAGGCGGCGGAGAGGCGGACGCAACGCAGCGATCTGGCGCATTATGGGCGACCCGCTACCTTGTCCACACGCGGCCGGACTTGGCGTTCGCCGTCGGCTCGTCGGCCGGTTCATGCGGCGACCGACGACGAACACCAAAGAGCCATGAAAAGGATCGCCGCTACGTCGCGGGCACCTCAGACCACGGCTTGCACTACCAAGGTGCCGACGCGCGCACTTCATCGGCATACAATGGCGGCGCGGCCGCGCGCGGCGACATCGACACGAGCAAGAGCACTAGCGGAACGCCTGTTCTTACTCGGCAAGTGTCCGTCGGTGGCGGTCGGTCAAGCGGCGGTAGTGGCTTTGTCTAGCTGCGGCGGTACATTGCGACCACTACCGCTTCTACTCGTGCATCGTGGTCGCACGGTTGTTGGCGATCTCCTTGACAGAGACGCGAGGCGGTGGAGCTCGGGGTGGATAGCAAGTCCGCTTGGCCTTGGCGAAGAACCACGTCTTCCATGAGCGCAGCAAGCACATACGGGTGAGGTATCACTTCATCGAAGCCGCTGGATGAAGGAGTATCCGACCAACTACATCAACACCCAATACCACTCGCGACTTCACGACCAAGTCTCTTGGGCGGATCAAGTTCGTGAGTTTCGCGCGGGATCGGGATGGCTCGATTCTCACAAGGAGACACACAAGACTTAGGGAGAATGATGGATAAGTCTGCGTGTCGCTTTTTGTGTCGGCCTTTTGCTTTTGTAAAGGACAACATTCTTGGTCGGTTGTTAGCATCTCTAGAGCGACATCTTGACCAAAGATCTAGGGCGGGTTGTTAGCATCTTAGAGGACAACATCTAGGACATGTTGTTAGTGATGGATAAGTCTCTGTGTTGGCTTTTGCCGCCCTTCAAGGACAGCATCCTTGACTGGCGGTTAGCATCTCTTTAAGACGGCATCTTTGACAGAGCATCTTGGACTAGCTTTAGGACTAGCTTTAGAGGACAGAGCATCTAGGACAGAGCATCTAGGACACAGCATCTAGGATAGAGCATCTTAGACTAGCATATGCTTGGCATATGCTTGGCTGATTAGCCCTATAAATATGTATCCCCAACCCCTCAGGTTGGCATGGCATTGTGTGAGAAATAAACCAAGAAAAATTTGCCCCATCTCCAAGTGTCATCTCTCCATGAGAGTAAGGATCTTGCTATCACCAAGAGCAAGAGTCCGATGTGTAACAAGTGGTATCGAGCTTGTGTATCCGTAGCCTGAGCATCTCTGCTCATCTCCTTCTCGGCCTCATGGCGCCCCGGCCGTGCAAAGCAGCAGCCCATTTGTCCACGCCACTCCTCTCCGGAGACGGCGGCGGCTTCGTCGGCGACCTCTCCACGCAACACCCGTGCGCGCCATGTCCGCGAGCGATCTCAGCGTTCGATCGCCTCGAAAACGCTTGCGTCGTGCCGGCGGCCGAAGCTTCGCGCGGCAAGCGGCGAGGCAGCGGCGAGACGCTGCGCGCAGCGGCGCAAAGCGTCGGTAGCGGCGAGCGGCCAGCGGCGGCGAGGCGGAGTGAAAGCGGCGGCGGATCTGCGGCGCGTGCGCGCGCGCAGAGGTCAAGGTCTGCGCGCGGCAGCAGCAGCTCCATCTCTGCGATGGCAGCTGACGCGGACCTTGAGCGGCCCTGGAGAGGAGGCGGCGCGCGGCGGCAGCGCGATGGGCGGCGCGCGCGCCACGAGCTTGGCGGCAATCGAAGCGCGGTCGGCGATGGCGCTCGAGGAGGCGCGCCGCGGCGGTGGCGCTCGAGGAGGCGCGCCGGCGGTGGCGCTCTGGAGGCGCGCTCGGCGGTGGCGCTCTGGAGGCGCGCCGCGGCGGTGGCGCTCTGGAGGAGGCGCTCGGCGGTGGCGCCCGAGGAGGCGCGCGCGACCACGGCGGCGACGGGTCGATAGAGCGCGGCCTTCACGGCGGCGTGGCTCTCCCGGGACGTGCATCGTGGTTACCACGGGTTCCGTATTGTCGGGACGCCGCCCGGCGGTGGGTGGCCTACCTCGCCAGGCCAACCACGTCGAGTGGGCGCGGTGATGAAGTGAGCTCCGTCACGGCACATGTGGGAAGCGGTCGTGACGGCGGCGTCGACACGACCGGATCGACGGCGCTGGATGCCCTCATCGCCGCAGCCCCGCCCGAGATGCGATTCGCTCTCCAACAAGCGATCGCCAAGGAGGCTTGGGCGCCATCGCCGCGACGCGCATCGGCAGCCGCAGCGCGCGCAAGTCCACTGCTGCGAGCGCCGCGCGGAGTGGAGACCACGGCCTTCAAGCGGTGAGGGCGTTGATGACTTTGCTCTCGTCTCAACACTCTGCTGCGAAGTTGGTAAAGTTCGGCGACGACACCTCTGGCGAGAGAGAGGCGTCGAGAAGCTCTTTCATTGCGTCCCGAGAAGTACAAGCGGATGGCTCGGTCGATCCGGTCTCTGTTGGACCTCCACGATGTCAATCGAGGAAGCGATAGGTCGCCTCAAGGTCGTCAACGATGATGAGCCACGGTCTCTCTCGGGACCCTTCACCATTGGCGGAAGCTCCTCCTCGCTCGGGAGGAGTGGGTGCCGACCAAGGTGACAGGAAGAAGGGGAGCCTTCTTCCACGACAGCGACGCGTGCGTGATAAGCGCGGCAAGCGGCGCAAAACGCCCGAGCATGGGCGCGAGGGCGTCCGAGGTGATGGCCGGAGGCGCCCGGCGCGCCGGCAAGCAAAGCCGCGACGAGGCGACTCTTGCTACAAGCTGCGGCAAGCTTGGTCATTGGGCGAGTTGTCGGCGACCACGGCAGCGCCGGGCCCACGCGCGCAGCGGAGGAGGAGGAAGCGGCGGCTCTGTTCATTGCTCAGCGAGCATCGAACTACCTCGGCGACTTGCCGCAGCGGCTCTCCACCTTGCGAGCCAAAAGCACGCCTCCTCGGCGAAAGTTAAACGCAACAACAAGACCGGCGGGTGGTGCCTCGACACGGCGACACCCACCACATGACCGGCGGCGGAGTTCTTCTCGAGCGTGACTCGAGCGTTCGAGGCTCTGTCAAGTTTAGGGGCGCCTCGGCGTGGAAATCAGGACGACGCTCGCTCTAGGATCGGGATGGCTCAGATTCCTCACAAGGAGACACACAAGACTTAGGGAGATTGATGGATAAGTCTCGTGTTGGCTTTGCCGCCCTTCAAGGACGACATCCTTGGTGGCGGTTAGCATCTCTTTAAGACGGCATCTTTGTGAGCATCTTGGACTAGCTTTAGGACTAGCTTTAGAGAGACGAGCATCTAGGACAGAGCATCTAGGACACAAACATCTAGGATAGAGCATCTTAGACTAGCATATGCTTGGCATATGCTTGGGTGATTAGCCCTATAAATATGTATCCCCAACCCTCGAGTTGGCATGGCATTGTGTGAGAAATAAACCAAGAAAAATTTGCCCCATCTCCAAGTGTCATCCTCTCCATGAGAGTAAGGATCTTGCTATCACCAAGAGCAAGAGTCCAGTGTGTAACAGTTAGCATCTTAGACTAGCATCTTGGCATATGCTTGGCTGAGTAGCAGCCTATAAATATGTATACCCAACCCCTCAGGTTGGCATGGCATTGTGAAGAGAAATAAACCAAGAAAAATTTGCCCCATCTCCAAATGTCATCCTCTCCATGAGAGTAAGGATCTTGCTATCACCAAGAGCAAGAGTCCAGCGTGTAACACTTGCTGCCTCAGTAGTAAAAATGTTCTAACTTATTCACCCTAACTCTAAATCTAGCAAACCAATATTTTTTGGAATCCTCACGAAATTTCCTATAACTTCTAAGTTATGATGAGTTATGATGAACTTCTGATTCTACTGTTTCCTTCCCTGAGGACTATCTCAGAATCGGTCAGGACAGACCGCTTTACAATTCGTATCTTTGATTCTAAAACTTGAAAATATATTAACGATACCAGTTTTGGAACCCACTCAAAATTTCCTAGCTAATTCAAGTTATCACTAAATTTTAATTTTTTCATTTACTAGGTGAAAACAGCCCATCTACACGATCTTTGCCAACGACGTCTATTTTCTGGACAACGACCTTCCCGAAGCCGTAACTTTTCGCTTATAACTCCAAATCTAGTGTTCTAGACCTTCCTAGAAAGCTAACGATTTTCTCTATATCTTTTCTTATTGGACAAACTTCTTAATTTGAGCATAAATACCTTGAATTTACCCTGCAAGGTTCTGCGTTGAAACTCGACGAACTAGGACATGGCGAAAACCAATCTTCCTAGGGCAAAACGATCTACGAAACGTACAACAACTGATCCAAGGTAATTATAGGGATTAATAGACATTACCACACGAAAAACGTCGCTGATCTCGAACCCCTGAATTTTCCCCTCTTCATTCTCCCTTTCCCTTCCTGCTCTTTCCTTCCTTCTTCCCCTTGGCAGCACAGAAGATCAGCAGCACAGCACATGCAACAACAATGCCAACCTTTCCCCTCTCTCTCCCTGGCTTTGGCATGCACGCATGCAGAAAGGCAGCACAGCAGATCGGCATGCAGCATTGATGGCGCTTGCCTGCATGCATGAAAAAGGGTAGAACTAAGCAAAGCTAGCAGCTGCACACGCATGCAGAGATAGTGTAAGAGGCAGCAGAGTCGGCCACCAGGGCAATCGGCGGTTGGCACTAGGCGTGTGGTTCGCTGGGAGCAGGAGCGTGCAGCAGAGGGCAGAGGAGGCGGCAGGAGGCTAGGGTGGTGCGGTGGCAATGAAGAGCTAGGGCACGACTCCCCCTTCCTCGCCTTATATGTGGGTGGCCGGCTATGTTATCAAGGCGTCGCCTAGGCATCCTGGCACTCAGCGTGGGCGCGGGGTTATTGCCTAGGTCGTTGCGGTTAAGCGGCGGCGGCGTCATCTCGGCGCGCGCCTCCGCCTCGACTCGCGCCTACAACATCACGGCCTTTGCTCGGACACGAAGGCCTAGCTACTGTTCTCTGCTCCGGCAGCCCGACTCAAAGCGAGGCGGCAGGAAGAGAGCAGAAGCGGCGAGCAAGTAAGAGTAGAGAAGGAGGCGGCGGGGAGTAGAGGAGGCGCGAGGCGAGGGAGCGAGTAGGAGGCGGCGGGGCAAAGGGAGCAGGGAGCGAGGAGGCTGCGAGGCGAGGAGCGAGGCGGCGGCGGAGAGTGAGGTGAGCGAGCGGCGTCGGGAGCAAGAGGGGAGCAAGAGGAGAGGCGGCGCGGCAGGCAATGCCCTAGATTTGCTCTATTGTACGTGTATTATATGTGCTGATTTGCCTAATATATGTCATCATCTAATCATATGCCTGGCGCCTCCGGAGCGCCTCGCCTCGCCTTGTCGCCGTGACAACATAGGTGCCCCCCCCTCCTTGGGCCAGGAGGCCGTGGGCCAAAGGCCCGAGTTTTATTCCGTCCCTACAAAATCTGAATTTTCTCCTTTATTTCTATTTAATTCAATTATAAATCATCTATCTCTCTAAAGTTTAAACGGGATATTAGAATTCTGATGTTAATGGGTCTGGGCCATATATCGTCCATTTATCAGTTTGTACTAATGAAGATACCATGAACTGCTGCTTTCTAAATGTAATGTAGCGAGTCGCAACAGTGTCATGGTGCCTTGGGCATGTCACATTGCTACTTTGTACTCCGTTCATAAATGCATGACGTATTAAAAAGTGTGTAGTCAAACTTCTCTAACTTTGACTAATAATATATGAAAAACTATTTATATTTATCATGAGAGAATAATATCATTAGATTTGTCATGATAAATATTTTCATAATATAATAATTTTGTAATTTTTATGAACATAATCATACGAAAAGTAATGATCAAAGTTGGATATTGGAGACTATGCCGATGTCCAAAACATCATACATTTTTAACAGAGGGAGTACTTTTTATGAATGTATGTCTGTTAATAAGTTTAATGTTTGGATCTAGAACTAGATCGAAGTATTTTCGTTGATTACTTTAATGTCTTGGATCTTGATCCATATCAAAGTACTTGTAATACCTCGATCTGTTAGTGTGGTGACCCATGTGGAACCTCCGGGTTAATCCTTTTACACGAAACAAGGACGAATGTGTAAGTTGAGTGCTATGTGTGTGGGTCTGTCTCACGGTGTGCTGTGCTTAGAGCGGATCTTGAGCCAGGGTGTTATAGATAGTATTAGGGCATCAACCCTCGTTGCACGGGTTGTGTGTGCGTGTGGACCCGTGGAGGGCACACGACACAAGTCATGTACCAAGGGGTGGTCCTGGTCATTTGTTGTATATACGTTGTGCTATCAAGGGCGTCAGCCCTTGGTGGTGGGGGGGTTGACCCCTGCCTGTTAGTGTGGTGGTCTATCTGGAACTTCCAGGTTAACCCTTTTACACGAAGCGATTGCGAAAGTGTAAGTGGCTTGCTATGTGTGCGTGGGAAGTGGCTTGCTATGTGTGCGTGGGCCCGCCCCACGGTGTGTTGGGCCTAGAGCGGATTTTGGGTGAGGGTGTTACATTACTAGTTTATTCTAGAGTGATGAAATTTGCATTCTTCCTAGTGTCATGTGCTCAAACATATGAGCAGCAAGTTTTGAGTTTTTGACATACTTTTCTTTTTATGCATACCGTTAGATTCATCTCTAACCTACCTGGATTTTTTTAGAGCATCGTTATAGCGGTATAGCTTGTAGCATTTTCGAGAGCCTTGTAGTGAAACTTAAAGAGTCCTAGGGAGTGGCACCATGACACCAACAGCTTGCATGAAGATTCTCTCACGTGCATTTGAAACAGAATAGCAGGGTCTGTCCTATTGAAACGGAATACTTGAGATCCATCGGGCAAGAACACAAGAAATTTGACTTTTTGTTTGGTCCTAGTGAGATCTTAAGCATTCGTTTTTATCTGAAGGTTACATTGAAAAGAAACTGGCGCATTTTGTTTGGTGCTGCAGAGGTTCATTTCCTGGTAGTTTGCTACTCATTATTGTATTGCTTTTCTGACACTATCTAATAAATTGCAAGTACATATGTCATTAAGGCATTTGTGAGGATACCTAAGACATTATTTGTGTATGGTGCACATGATATATTAGTCCTATTCTGCTACTATGAACTTAATTCAAAGAAAAATGATTATTGAAACCAATGATCCCTCAAGTTGCATGGGAGATGAAATGTGCTTCAGGAGGTGTTCCCAATGTACTTTATACTGATTTTACTGATATGAATTGATGATGTCAGGAGCAGCACTTTTGTTTCCTTACTCTAAATTGTGACCAACGTTATTACTCTTCACTGTATAACTTTTGCATTCCTTTTCCCCCATGTATTTTCAATCTGTCTAATTAAAAGGCTTTGTTCTGGCAGGGGATGATTAACAGGGCTGCTGCTGGTGGGTGTGTTCGTGGTTGTCTTCATTGATACAACCTCTGACGAGTCTTCACAAATCACTCTGAAGACGAAAAGGAGTATATCTAGGGTAATAATATGAAGTTTCACAGGGATTTGCTTGTAGCCTAGGTTGAGTGCCTTGCTGGCTTCTATGATGCCAAAGGTTCTTCCGCTATTCACATCATCATACCTTTGTTCTCCTGATATGGCACATACTTTAAGTTTCAACTACCTTTCCAGTAATATACATTTTGACAAATGGCTGTATAATACGCAATTGCATACTGTGAAACCCATGGTAACCTCATTGCAGATGCATTTGTGATTTTGCTTAAGAAAATCCAAAAACTGGAGTCTGCTTGGCTTATGGTCCCTCCGAAGTAGTGGTTTTACTTCGGTTTTTATCGAGAATTGAGATATTACTTGGCAATATCATGGTTTGTTGTAAGCATTATGGTTGCTATGCATTTCTGACATTGTGTTTAGAGTTGTATTTCCTGCATAATCACTCGAACACTTGATGATTTTGTTAGTGCTTGATATCAAGGATCAAAAACCCGTTTCCGGGGTAAATCTTGGTCATCGGTCAGGAAAAAAAATCGGCCGGTTACCGGATTTCTCGAAAAAAAATCGGATGAAAATCACTTGAATTTGATTAAAAATCATTCAAAATTCAAAAATTAGAACTTGAACTTGCAAAACCCAGAAAAACCGATCGGGATTCAAAATCCCGGACCCCCGCCGGTAAGTGGTTACTGGTCGGGTTTTTTTCCCCTGCTTGATACTACCCCCAATAACATGAATCTTGCCACCATGCCAGTAGCTCAACAGAAGAAATGCTGTACATGACAGCCACTGAAACAGGCAGCACTGTAAAGCATAAATTCATGAACTTTACAAAATTGCATCTCAACTCAAGCCAGCATACACACAAAGAAAATCAGGCAAAGGTGGGATGATCATAGCAAAATTCACATGTCCAACCCTGTCAAGAAACACTCTAAATCAAAATTTTGTATATATTTTACGCTATTCCAACATACATCCTACGCACATCCAGTACGAAGAGCGATGTATAGCAAAATCATCAACTTTACATAATTACATCTCAAGCGCTGTCAAGAAACATGTGATGCTCAGCCTCAGACGGCACACGCTATTGATAATTTGACTATGTTACAATGCACCTAGACATCACAGGTAACTTTTATATTGATAAACTACAACCAGAAAACTATCTCATGCACCTATGTTGCCAAGCCAGAAGAACAAGGGGAACTGTGCAATTGCCATGAATAGCAGGAAATAGTGCTGCCGTGTCGAGTGCCTCTCGCTGTTCCTCATCTCCGTGAAGAGCACCCTCTTCATCGTCCTCACCAAGAACACCCCCATGCACAGGCTCATCCATGGCATCATAACGTAATACGAGTAAGCCCATAGAAGCCTTGCAACAACAGCAAGGGAAAGCCCAGCAAATAAATATCCGCCGTAAGCTACCAGGTCAAGCAGTGGCACCTCGCCTCCACCCATTGAGTAGAGAAGCCCTTTCAGGATCACAATCTGTAAAGCCCATCCGATGAGTCCTCTTGTAAACTGCAGATTTATAGCTTCTGGAGTGAACCTGTGCGGGTATCAAGTGCATTAGGAACATTGGGTTTGAATGTTACTGTTTCACAACCGAAGAACAATAGTCAAAAACTCACTTTCCCATGAAGCCTAATGTAAAGCCTGCGAGAATGATGAAGCTACCAAATGCCATGAAAGGGATGTACAGATCTGGCGCATTTATGTCATAGATTGGAGGTTTGTAGGAAAAACGGCCACCCACAGGCTCACTTATCCGAGTCCAGTGCCCCTGAAAAGGAATTGCAAATACTAGTTCATTTCAGTACACCAGATAAAGAACAGCATTCATATGAAATGTTACTAGGAAAGACAATCTACCCTGTGAAGGAACGGAAGCAGTATGACTTTCAACTTGTTCCTGACATATTGATCATTCACATGGAAGTAATACTGCGGGTTGGAGAAGTATCTATTGATCTGCAAGATTACAATCCATAATTTAGAGATAGTATGTGAGTAATTAAAACACCAGGGATAGAGGTTCTTGAAGGCTCCTTACATTGCTTTGCATGAATTCTGAACTGGAACCAGGAACTTCTCCCCATA
Organism: Ampelocalamus luodianensis; assembly: GCA_036346255.1. NCBI lineage: Eukaryota > Viridiplantae > Streptophyta > Magnoliopsida > Poales > Poaceae > Ampelocalamus > Ampelocalamus luodianensis. Next base: position 17,022,163 of record CM070628.1, read on the forward strand.
TGCTCCTAACCCAGTTCTAATTAGACCTGAGCTTGCACCATTAAATGGATTGCCAAACTGGCCAGGCTGAGGATTTGTTGGGGGCATCTGCATTCCAGGAGGATTTCCGTAGCTATCATACATATCTGCAATGAAGAAGCAAAGTAAAAAAGAATGCTAGGCCAAAATGATAAATAGAGATTAACGTATGTGGTTGTGACAGAAAATAGAAATAAATCCTGAGCATAACATTAGCATAACACAACAAATGATAAAACAAGTACATGAGTACATGACAGGAGGAAACAAAGGTCATATAGGATACTACTAGGGTTGAAAGTTCACAATGTTGCTTAATCACTAGCCATATCATTCAACTGATTCCGGCCCGAATTTGAACAGCATACATCACAAAATAGCTCAAAATGGCATCTGAGTCATTCTACAGAGTGGTATAAATGAGAGAATTTCTAAAGATAATAGAATTTTTTTTACAGATCATCTAGTATATGTGCCATACTGCCATATTATCAGTTCATAAGTTCACTCACCATAAATATCCAATGTCTGTACAGCTCTAAACCTCTACCCTTGACTTGTTTGTTTAATGACGTACCAAGAAATATCCTCCTCTATGTTTGGCATTGTAAGTTGGTAAGAAAAGAGTTCCAATAAGTACAAGGAATTACACTCATTGGGAGTGGGGAAGCAAGCTAGTCGCACAGATTCAGCTAATATATTCGCCCTTATTGATGTGGATTTCCTAGAAATGCAGCAATAGCAAACTGCTCTTTTCTATTAAAAAAACAAATTATGGGATAGGCAAACCGGAGAACCATCATGCTTGGATGGCAGTGTGAACGTATGATTGGTAATGCTAGCAAGTTTTGTTTTTTAATCTCTGTTGCTAGATCGTACATAAACAGAGAAAAATTGTGACTTTCACTAGTATTCCAACTAGGCGGTTTGCCTTTCTTCCTAGCATTCCTACATTGTCTAATCTCTACTTCTATAAGCACCATCAGTAACTGTGATCCAACAACCAGCAAATCTGAATAAAAATATTATCCTCCAGTCGGCTTCCCAATGACAATCGCATCAACCTAATTCAATCAAGGATCTCAATTTTCAATCTACAATACACTGAACCGTATTTTATCAAGCCTGAGTCCTTAGTTAGAGCTGACTGGAATAAGCAGTATAAATCCCATTACAAGATCACTTATACTATCAACTTAACTATTCCATAGAAGATTATAAGCAGTTGAACAAGATTTTTGCAGCCTAACATTGCCCTCTCTATGGAGGTGTTGCACATGGATTTCCACATTAAACTATCATAAATTCCACCTGAGCACAGAACCCACGGGGAGGTTCATAACTAGGACTGAATTTACCAACAAAAGTTTCCCAAAGGAATACTTGCGTGGAGAATCGGTGAAATATATTCTAAACTTTGCATAGCAAATCATCTAGAAAAAAATAATTTGCGGGCGGTGATGTCAAACCTAAAGGTTGCATACTAAACCATCGAAAGCTACCTAAAAAGAAGTACAAAAATTCGTTCTTTTGCAAAAGATTGAATAAACATAATAACAGTGCCATCAAATCCCAAAACTACCAGTCCTCAACAAAAGGAGGGAAAAAGAACAAATAACCAATTGCTCCTCCTACAACAAAACTGATCAAGAGGCAACAACGGCTAACCGGACGCAACCAAGCAATTAGAAGCACAATTTTACCCCCTTTGCACAGGAAAGCAACATCCCCTGTACGCAATATAACAACAGATGCAAGATTCTGGGAACATAAAGGCACATGCCCAAGGAAAAAGCAAGAACAGGCGAACTAGGAGGCACCAAGAAATCAGTAATACACAAGGGATTGCACCGCGGAAGAGGATTTTTACCTGAAGGCTGAAGCGATCTGCTATTGATTCAGCAAGCGAGTCGAGATCGAGGACGCGGAGCAGCAGCGAGCGAGCGAGCGAGAGGGAGGGAGAATGGGGGAGGGAGATTAGGGAAGGAGCCAAGGAGGGTGGGAGGAACACGCTGGCCGGACGGAAGGCCCCGAACGACCGAAAAAACCAAGCGCCAGCCAGCAGGCCCAGCAGCCCGCTCCGGCTCCGGAGATCGAGTTGGATGGGATCCTCTCCACTTGAGAAGATCTACGGTCCTAAGGTATTAGGTGCTAAGGTATTAGAAGTGATTTTTACTATCCGATCAAAATCATACGCTGAGATCAATTGATATGCTATATTAAAATTAATATGATGCATTTGCTACAGTAACATACCGTTACATTGTTCACGAAACCCTATTCGCACTGTAGGTTAGGTCCCACAACTTATCTTTTGCTGGAAAGTATTGCATAGCACCCCTGCTATTTGTGAGAATCTTTGTTTGACACCTTTTTCACATGACGTTGCAGCAAACTCGTCTTGCCATGACACTGACGGGGGACGCGGCTAGAAAACGCAAGCGCGTTGCAACGCATGGACCATGGCGGGTGTTTTTTTGGTCCCCGTGCTCTCTGAATCAGCCAAAGCTTCCAAATATTAGAACCGAACTTTCAAAATTAGGGAGTCAACTTTTAATTCGGAAAACTTTCAACTGGGATCAAAACACCTTTCAACTCGGATCAGACAACTTTTAACTCGGAAATCTACCCAGTTTCAAATCAATTTCGAAACAAACAACTTTCAACTAGGAATGAGAGAGCAAAAGTAAGATTTTTTTTGAAATAATATAATAATATTATTTTTAAAAAATTCCAAAAATAAATAATCGAGAAATTTTTTTACAAAACTAGGCTACTGGTGTCATTCCAAATGACGACAGTAACCTAGGGAATGACAACAGTAGCCTAGAACAGTGTAGAGAAGTTTCTCTCGTCAGTTGAAATGGTGTGAGACCCCGGTTTATTAAACTTGTAATACTTAACCTTCCCCTGGTTCTAGTATCACAAATAGAATAACCCGCGTCTCGATGAATATGTGCCTCCCAGAACAAGCAGCACACATACATCATATCCAAGCATGCATCAATTCCATACAACAGAATATAACAAGTCTACCAAAAGACATACATAATATAAGTTATTACAACACAAATGACCAAGGCCAAATGACATAAGTACCAAATAAGTATGGCAATGAAGCAAAAGTTGCCATAAGATGGCTTGAACCAAAAGACGACCAGGTTAGCCACATAACACCACAGGGCAACCGGCCAAGCCGCCAAGCTAATCGCCAAAAAGCGCACAAAGACAACTCACAAAAGTGAGGTCCATCGGACTCACTATCATCCTCTGCACAATACAAGCAATGCGGTGAGTACAAAAATGTACTGCAAGACTTACAGTAGCAAGCCTATACATAGCTACATGAAAGTTGTATTCAAAGGAATGTGGTTATATGGTTCTTTGGGCGCATAAAGCAAGTTTCATTTGCAATATTTGTAATAGATTGAGCAATGATTTGTAAAATCATTTTTAAGCATTTAAATAACAATGAGTAAACATAAGTAACAAGTATCCACCTAGAAGTGACTTTCCCAAAGTCACCACAACATAGTATGAGTCACGATTCATACCACCATCAAGTTTTAATTTTTAAAAGGTTGTAGTCTAGCTCTTGAAAGACTTCCCCAAGCGTGTCCATGACCTAGGGCGAGGCTATTCGAATAGTTTTAATCCTGCAGGGGTGTACCAATGTACCCACACTTGACCGCCTTTTGCCAAGCTATTAAGCACACTTCCTTGGTATGCCAAGACGGCTAAGTCCTCTGAACCCTTTCCAATGGAATATGCTAATCAAGAGACGCACGTCACGGGGTTAATCCTTAGTGATCTGCCGACGAAATATGGATCACAAGGACCCATCGTGGAGCAAGATACACCACCTCGGCGGGTGTTCTTCTCCTACAAGCGTGTCCATGTTGCATATAATCAAATATGCAACCCACCACGCGACTCATTAATTAACACAGCCCAAAGTACTCAGCTAAGAGAGGTCCCATATCCCTCTAGTGTGGTTAGCACGCACAAATGCTTGGTTTGGTGTAACAAGTAGCTCGATCCTTAATTGACCCGGGCACCATTCCAATCACACCCAAAAGATCACACCATCTTACCATTGTGCCCAAGTCTAAATTATTTTCATTTTCATTTTTAGTTTTGCAATTTAGACAAAGCACAAGGCTGAAATATACATATTATAACAGTTTGTGTGATCAAGGTTATCGACAAGTCGATAACCGCCCATTTCTACCGATAACTAAGCATGGCTAAGCATAATGACACGTAGACTACTAAGTGACAAGGGTCCATCCAATGAACCCAAAATCACGCAAGTAACCTAGGCTTGATGGTAGAGGAATAAACATTTCCCTCACGATAATGCGACTAGTAGGCCAACTATCGACAATAGTTTAAAACAACATAGCAATGCATACATAGAATTTACAAACAATATATTAGAATTTGAAAATAGTAGGAACAATATGATCAAATGAATGCTACATCTGCTTGCCTGGCTGAAGTGCAGAGTCGGATGGCTGCTGTGGCTCAATATCAAGATTAAAATTATCTTCGGAACCTAACGCGAAAAGGCGATAAGCAAATAAGAACGAAGAACACCAAATAAACTCCAACAGCAAAACACATCCAAAACTAATAAAATTTACACTACAGCTAGGGAATGATCTAAGACAAAGACAGGAACAAGAATCTTGCCATTTGGACTTAACATGCAAAAGATATGGGCAAAATGCTCTTTCTCAGCCTATAACAACCTAATTAATAATTAACACTGTTCATGGTGAAATTTTCCAGAATGATCTAAGGTCTGAAATTTTTATAGCAGGTAGATTATGACATCCTAATAACAGCAAAGTTGGATTTACTAAATTTGGAGTTATACACAATTACTTATGATTTTTCTAAGTTGTAAATCTAATGCAAGTCATTTTACAGAATTATGAACATGCTCAAATCTTATTCCATATGGAAGTATACTAACAGATGAATTTACCAAAATTGATTTTGCACAAATTGGGTTTATACAGAAAAAGATATGCATTTTTCAAGGTTAAATCCATTTCTGGAATATTCAAAATGACAGGAATCAAGTTATTTCTAGTTACACAATTTTCTGCTACTGCAACATGCTTAATTCCGTTTTTATAATGAACTAAAGTGATAACAAAATTTATTACAGTTGGAATTACCTAAAAAGCAGTTAAAATGAATTAGTTATGAGTTTCTAAATTTTTTATATCATTTTCAGATGTTAAATAAATACTTACCGAATTACAGAGCAACCCAAATAAAAGAAAACGACGTGGACAACTCCCAACCCTCGATCTAAAATCCTACGGCTCACGCAGCGCGAAGCAGCGCACGCGCCAACTCAGCGAGGCCAGCGTCGGATCACGATCCAACGGCGCACACGAGTGTATGCATTCGGACGGTGCGGTTGCAAACACGATCTTGGCCGTTGATCGATAGATCGACGGTCGAGAACGATCAAGACAACCGGAGGGTCCGAACGCACACAAAGATCTGGGCCGCAGATCTAAAAATGAACGGTAGCTATTGATCGCAGTTCAAAAAGAGATGCTGACATGTGGGACCGCATGTCAGTGACTTAGAGTCACTACTGCGAACGTTTAACCCACGTGCACAGTGCACTAGGCCCACTTGTCAGCGACTGAGAGGGGCGGTTAAGACCAAATTAATGCCATCAATGATTAATATTAAATAAACACTAATGACTTCTGAGATTTGATTTTAATCCCTCGGGCCCACAAGTCAGCGACTGAGAGGTAATTTCCGACAGGGATTTAAATGCCGACACATTAATTAGCTAATGATTAACATTAATGATGTCGGAACAGTGCGGGATTGCACCAGCGGGCGATTAAAGGATGTTGGGCCCACTGGTCAGTGGCTCAACGACAATGATTAAGACACACTTAATTAACTAATGATTGGCAATTAATGTGTCCTAATTAAGTGACGAAAATGGGAGCTGCTGTGCCGGCAAAACCCGAGTGATTTCAACGGCAAATCGCCGGCGACACTGGCCGCGGCGGCGCCAACCAAGCACTAAAATGGATTCGCAATAGCACTACGAATCTAATGGTAGCATTCTCGCCGGCGGCGAAGGACTAGAACGCTGGCTAGCCGGAAAACGAAAATGGAACCCTACTGCTAAACATGAAAATCGCGATGAGCTCCGCTGCAATCCAAGGAAGCTAGTGCCAAAGCTTCTAAGGACAAATAAGAAGCTACCTCAGGGACGAGAAGCTTCAAAGATGGCCGGAGATGCTTGATCACAGAGGAAGCTCGCCGGACTTGGAGAAGAAGGTTTGAAAATGACCTCCTGAGCCAAATGAGTGATACCAAAGCATCAATATAGCTTCATAACGATTCACAGAAACTACATGAGCAAGTAATTGGAAAATGGAGCACTCACCTGAGCTGAGGAAGAAGATGACCAATTTAGCGAATTTGAACAAACCCCAAATTGGACAATTCACGAGAATCAAATCCAAAATTAAGTGAGGAAATGTTCAAGGAAGTAAATAGATAAGGTTAGGGCAAAGAAACATGAAGGAGGACCACTGGAACACCAAGAACACCAATGGAGCCACAGGTCAACAATGGCGATTTGCCATTTTGAGGTGTTAAGCTCCAATACCGAGAATGAAGCTTGATGGTGGTCTAAAGAAATGCCGGGAGGCATTGAGAGTGTTTATAAAGCCATGAAAGCATTAGGTTTGCACCACACATCTTTGGGCGGCAAAACACAAAGCACAAGGTGCGGCCGACAAGGAAAAAGAGGTGTGAAGGCGTGCATTAGGGCATGGCGGCTCGAGTACCTCCCATACCCTAAGCGTCGGCTAGGGTGGCTATAGGAGCAAGAAATGACACCGCCATTACTCCCTCATGCTTGCTCGCACGGCGGAGTAGAAGACGACCAGTGAAAAGGTTCGGTGATTCTCGGCCGTTGGATGAGACACGGGACACGAGATAGCGCCACGCCTCGGGCTTTAAACACAACGAAGCGTTCCGAGCCCTAGGATTAGAAAGCGAACGGCTCAGTTGCTCCACGTTGCAAACTCATTTTACAACGAAGGGACACGCGGCGTTGGATCTTAATCCAACGGCTCGATTCAAAAATGCAGCGGAGGGTCCGAAGGTTTCGGCGCAACTTTCGGCGGTTGGATGGGAATCTAACGATCGACAATCAAACTTGCAAGCGGAAGGTCAGAAGTCTTACACGCGCGGGCCGTGCGATTTAGATCAACGGTTGAGATCCAACGCGTTTTAAAGAGAGGCTCGGTGCGATTAGTTGACTGGACCGAGTCAATTGGCTCGAGCAGAGTCGACTCGAACGAGTATGATAAAACCAGTTTGACTTTGAAATAAGAACAGAGACTTTGAATAATTTATTTGAGGTAGCAAATTAACTCCAAAAATTATGAAAATTTTACAGAAGCTTGCTAACTTAGATATTAACCTTGTGTAAAATTTTCAGAGGTTTTATACTGTGAATAAATCTCCAAAAATTCTGCAAGGCTCTGTTTTAATGTTTGGTGAGAGTCAAGCAGGTTTGATGCCTCTAAAAATATTCAAACAATTTCTAAAAATTGTGGAATTTTTCAGAGGGGTCACATACCATCACAGAGACTTAGGAAAAATATTTCCAGAGGATGATCATAAGATTTGACAAGATTGTTTTTGAAATAACAAGATTTGGATCAAATGGACTTGTGACAATGTATTTCCATAATCCCTTGTACAAGAATTGTTTGGCATAACAGGAAATACATGATGTAAGAAAAAGTTTTAATTTCTACTGATTTTCTTACATTTGAAACACAAGCCCAAATTGGGATGTTACAAATGGCGATGGGGATCCCCCAGTTAAATTTTTTTAATATTAAAATTTAGGATAATCATCATTTCAAATAGCGACAGGTTCCGTAAGTCCATAATTTTTTTAATATTAAAATTTTGGACAATCGTCATTTCAAATGGTAACAGGGTTCCTGTAAGCCCCTATTTTTTTAATATTAAAATTTAGAAAAATCGCCAATTCAAATCGCAATAAGGACCTCACAAGTCCCTAATTTTTTTAATATTAAAATTTAGAAAAATCATTATTTCAAATAATGACAAGGATCTCGCAAGTCTCCGTCGTCATTCCAAATGGCGGCACAATCTACCCTATAAAAGATCCCAAAATTCTGGCATAACATATTTTTATTCAGAAAAAAGAGAAAGGGAGAATGGAAGGGAGAGGAGCAGAGGGGAGGAGAGAAGCTAGCGAAGCACTGCCCGTCCGGTCGTCCACATTTCAGGTAATTTTTTTAACCGAATGGATTACATAGTTTTAGATGTACGGTTATATAGTGTAGTATGTTGTACATAATCCTTTTCAATATGTAGTTTAGTTCCAGATATGTGGTTAATCGTAGAAATCTTGTTTACGGTGTAGTACGTCAAATATATCGGATGCCACTAATTTCATAATTTACTACGGCCAGGAGACTATTCTTGAGGGTCATGAGGGGATTAATTTGTGTTATTTCCAATCGGCGACCGTAACCCTAATAAGACCAGAGCAGCGTATATAGGGTGCTGTGACGCAGTAGTTGTTCTATACATTCGATTTGGACCATGCTGTGTATGATTTGAGATTAGGTTGTCTTGCCAACCGAATACCACAAGGCACATATTGGGAGTTAATACAGCTCAAAGAAACAAAGTCATGACAGTCATATATACGCAGAACGAGGGAGGAATGTGATGCGGCCTAAGTACACTCTACTAAATTAACGTGTGATGCGGCCCAAGAAAACCTAATGCATGCTACGCATGGGGAGGTGACTAACTGCACGGAGGAGGCAGCGAGCACGCGGGCTGAACCAATGCGCGTGACGAGCCAGACGGTGAGCGGGCTGCCGTGTGTGCATGGTTGCACCGGAACCAGGAGGGGACAATCAAGACCATGAACTAGAAATCAATGCAGTCCAAGAAGTAAATAAATGCTATTTGGATATTTTTTTCTGCATGGTTGCATAAAACAGGACGAGGAGTGCTACTTTGGGCCAGATCGAGACCAAGGCAAATATTCCCATCTGTGCTTCTTCTTTTCCAAGGAGGAGTCCATTTGTTCCAAGTTTCCAGGACATAAAGAAGCAACCGATCTATTTACAAGGAAATATATCAAGGCGTTGTATTCTGGTTCTGCACGGTTGCATGGATTTCTTCTCCCTGTGCGTTCCTTCTTATCTTTGTGTGCGCTCGGTTGGGGGCCACCTGGACGCGATTACATCAGAAGTAGTTGAGGGACTCAATTGAGTTTGAGTTACTCTACGTGGGTTAGTTTGCACTTTGTTTATTTTATTAGTCCACAACGTGTTAATTAGATGAGTCCAAATTATTTAGATGGCTTGTGTCGTGTTAAAAAGGTTAGTAGTCGATTTGCTCTTTGGCCGAACGCATGTGAGGCTATAAAAGGCTGGGGCAGCGCCCTTTGTAAAGGGAGTTTAGATGATGAGTTTTTGATAGCCGAGGGCTATGGGGAGGTTCCCAAAATATCGTGTGTTGATTTCTTGAGCAAAACCGCTTTGGTTTTGTTTCTTTGTTTGCACATTAGGGACTTGAGTTCCTGGGTTGTGTTCTTGTTCTCGCAAGTCTTTCTTCACCGGACTGGTTCGCAAGACTTGGTGCCGTTTGCATCTGTTATTCAGACTATAATCGGTGCTAGTTATCGATTTCTCGGTTTGCATCTAGTAGAACGAGAATCACTATTACTTCATTGTTGTTTTTACCATGAAAGATCGGGCAACCTACGGATTTAATCTCATATAGAGGTTTGATCCACATCAGTGAGATTTGATCCTTCCGGTCCAGGCATACGCCAAGACCACTCCCGCATTGGCGGCTGAACAAGAAGAGGGTGGTGATGTCAAAGAAGAAATTGGGGACTCCAGCCACAGTACGGTGCACACAATGGTCGAAGGTACGAGAGTTGCTGATGCTGTCAATGAAAACCATATGGAAGGAACTCCTTTAGTCAGGTAAGCTATGGGCTTGCTGACGAGGGTGGGGAGCTGGAAGCCCTAGTCCAAAGGATGGATGTCGAAGACCAGGACTATACGGTATTGTTAGAAGATGAAGGATCCGACGACGAGGATGCTGTTGAACAACAGGCGGTTCCATCCGAGTGTAACATATACCAGTTCGATAACCTCGTCGTTAACGAAAGTTCCCGTGTGCCGTGAGAGTACGACCAGAGCGAGATAAGTCAAGGAGCTATGTACAAATGTAAGAAGGCCATGCAGGAGGCGGTCAAATTCCGGGCCTTGTCTGTGCGGCGTACATTCACAGTTGTCAAGTCTAACCCAAAATGCTACGATGTGAAGTGCGTCATAGAGGGATGCCCTTAGTGAGTGCACATATTTCAACCTAAGTGAGATACCTACTGGAAATGCTCTATAGTGGTCCCTCACACTTGTGTCATCGCTGAGTCAGTGTAGTCCCATAAGCGAATATCATGTATGGTGAGATCGTGGATAATCTAGATTTTGAGCCACGATCTATCATTCAGACGATTAAGGCAAGATTTCAGTACACAATCAGCTATGCCAAGGCGTGGAGAGCAAAACAGAAGGCATTAGAATCAAGATTTGGTACGTTCGAGGAATCTTACTACAACCTGCCCAGCCAACTCCGGGTCATACAGGACAGGAATCCAGGTACTCATATCGCCATTGAAGATTCCACGCATCCGAAGTGGGGCAATAAGAGGGTACTAAAGCGATCATTCTTCGCCTTTGGTCCATGCATCAGTGCATTTCCGCACTGCCGTCCCATCTTGTGCGTGGATGGCACACTCCTAACTAGAAAGTACAAGGGCTAAATACTGATTGCAATAGCGACGAACGGGAACAATCAAGTTCTTCTCGTGGCATTCGCATCCGTTTAAAGCTAGAACATAAACAACTTGTTGTGGTTCCTAAGGAATTTGAGGATTTCTATTGTACAGGGCCATCTTAACATACGTGTCATACATAATCGGTATGTGGGCCTACTGAGTGCAGTAACTCAGCTACAACAAGGAGAGAACGAATCACTTTCACAAGAAGATCTATAGAGCAGGTGGTACATGAGGCACTTGGGTGCAAACTTTTACAAGCAGTTCCGCAACAAGAACTTGATAAACCTGTTCAAGCGGCTGTGCAACCAGAACCAACAGTGAAAGTTTAATGTACTCTGGAAGATTCTGGATGAGCGGACCCGGACGCACAGAAGGTTACAAGCACTGACTAGACCCCCGAAGCATTGCCACAGTTATCCACATTATTCCTAGTGTGGCGAGGAAAACAGGGGCACAAGTGAAAATGCTTCTCGGACTAGATTGAACATGAGCTTAAGGAAAAGTGGTCGCTGCTACATGACCACTACTACAGAAAACGTCATCACAGACGGTTCGAAACTGTCATCACAGACGGTTCGGAACCGTCTGTGTTTTTGTACGTCTGTGATAACTGGTGGTTATCAAAGACGGTTAAAAAACCGTCAGTGATAAGTCACAACACGAGCGGTTCTAGTTACCAACCGTCGTGATATGTGATATCATAGACGGTTCATAATAGAACAAATCGTGATATGTGGATATCATAGACGGTTCATAACTAGAATCGTCTGTGTTGGTAATTATCACAGACGGTTCCTGTTCAGAACCGTCTGTGATAGATTTTTTGATTGCAAAAAAAAAAATACTGCTATTTCATGGATACACTCATACAAATACACTGTTATTTTCCAAGCCTCCCAAACATGGATTCATTGATACACATACATGGATTCTAAGTCCCAAGTCTCCCAATAAATTTCTCAAGCCATGGATTCATGGATACACTCATACACTCGATCATATACAAGTACCAACATAAGTAGAATCTGGAGGAGAATATAACAGAAATCTGGATATGAATCTAACACAAGTACCACAAGCACATACATACAAATCTGGATCTGAATCTAACAGAAGCTCATATACAAAAGTACCAACAAAACCTCATATACCAGAGACGTCGGCGTCGGAAGAGGACTGGATGAGGTCGACGTCGGCGTCGAAGGAGGACTAGAGGAGGTCGGCGTTGACTCTTAGCTGTTGGGAGGAAGACCACGTCGGAGGTTGGGGACTGCGGGAGCTGCAGGAGGACTGGAGCGCGAAGGAGGACGGTTCTTAATACCAACTGCCTGTGATGAGGGCATTATCATAGACAGTTCATACTAAGAACCGTCGTCAGTAGTATCCTGAGCGGTTCGTGATACGAACCGTGCGTGATCTTTATATATCACGAGACGGTTCGTATCACGAACCGTCAGGATACTTCACGCACAGTTCTTAGTACGAACCGTCTGTGATAATGTCGTATATCACCGATGGTTCGTATCACGAACCGTCTGTGATATACGACATATCACAGACGGTTCGTATCACGAACCGTCTGTGATACTTCACAGACGGTTCTTAGTACGAACCGTCTGTGATAATGTCGTATATCACAGATGGTTCGTATCACGAACCGTCTGTGATACTTCACAGACGGTTCTTAATACGAATACGAACCGTCTGTGATAATGACCTATCACAAACGGTTTCAAAACGAACCGTCTGTGATAAGACAACACAGACGGATCCAAACGAACCGTCTGTGATGAGGCGTCTACTATGACCTGTTTTGTAGTAGTGGACAGTGATGGTGCTCAATATGGTGTCATGATAACCAATCTTGCTGAGGTGTATAATTGGGTCATACGCGATGCCAGGTGCCTCTCTTTGGTTGGTATTATAGAGATAATTCTTTACGGTACCACAAACTACTTTGTTGACAGAAATAACAACGCGTCGCTCGCCATGGCAAATGACATAGTACTGTACTCTGCCATGATCACTAAGTACATGGAGGAGAAGAGTAAGAAGGGTGAGATGCACCGGACATTCAAAATGGACACAAGTGAGTTTCGCTTCGAGATGCTGTGCAGGGATAAAGGACATCACAAGACGAACCGCAAGAAGATCACCCACGAGTTCACGCTACGTCGCGCTAGTTGTGTATGAACTTGCAACAAGCCTCTTCTTCTGCATAGGCTCTGCTCACATGTCATGGTCGCATGTTCGACGGTGGCGTAGCATCCCGGCCAGTACCTCTCTATAACATCCGAAGTTTTGGAGTGTTTTTGAAGCTTTTAAAAAATAAAAATAACCATTTGAATTTTCTTGATTAAGTCAAAGCTTAATGTAAATTTTTAGAAAACAAAATAATTTAATGTGAATAATCTAAACTTCAATTAAATCAAAAGTTGTTTTATTTGGGTTCCTTGAGTTCCAGAGTATTTTTTGGAATTTTATAGGAATTTTTAGAATTTATTTGTTATTTCTTTGAGCTTGATTATCTTTAATCTCTTTTATGAAATTTGGAAATAAATTCTTATTCCAGATTTTCTTTGCGCTGATTTCCTTTTGCTTCGACCCATCTCTTTTTCCTTTCGGCCCATTCCTTTTCTCCTTTTTCCAACCGGCCCGATCCTTTTCCTTCTTCCCAGCCCAACCAGCAGTCTTGGCCCATTTCTCTTTTCCTCTCTCGCGCAAAGCCCAGCTCGCCTTTCCTCCTCTCTTTGTCGAGTGGTCCCCGCCTGTCAACTTTGCCTCCCTTCATTCTTTCCTCCTTGCGCTCAACACCCTGAATGTGTCTGTATCGAACACGTTGTCGTCTCCAGCCTCATCTCCAATCCTCCCTTCTTAGCACTATATAAGTGTAGCACCCGCATAAAAAATTCTGCCCCGTCATCCTCTCCCAAAACCCCAAAGCGCTAGCCCAGGGTTCACCTCCATCTCGTCGAATTTCATCAACAAGTCAACTCCGCTGAAGGTCGTCCTCATCGAATTACGCCGCCATCGTTGCTCCTTCGCCGCCTTTGTCCCAGCATTGACTTCGCCTCATCGCATTGTAACCAGTGCCCACCTCTTCGTCCCCAGGAGCTCGTCAAGTCGCCGTCGCCACCATCTCCTCCAACTCCAGCCGCTGCCCACCACGTCGATCTACTCATCGATCAGTGCCCTCGCCTTCCCAAGTGCGTCACGCCGTGTTCCGAGGTTCTCTCCTCTATTCCCCTCCTTTTTCCCTCTCTCTCCACCGTCGAGCATGCTGCCGCCACCTTCCTTCTTCGACGCGGGTCATCTTCATTCTGCCACCGCTACGATCATTCTCCAGCCGTGCCTTTTGTCCTAGTGTGTTCCTTGAGCCGACACCGTGCTAGTGCTCCTCTTTTTCTCCTTCAGGCGCCACTGAAGCACCGAGCCGCCGCCACCCGTGAGCTCCCTTGCTGCCGCCGCCGCCTCACCGCTATCCTTGCCAAGCCGTCGCCACCCAAAGCATCGCCCCACTCTTGGGAACCCATTTTTGTCGTCGATTGGAGCTTTCTCGCCACCATTCGCCATCGCCATTGCCGTCGGCCAGAAGCTCCCCCGTCTTTGTTTCTTTTTTCTGTAGTTTCTCTCTCTTGCATGTGGGCCCCCTTGTCATCCTCTCTCTTTCTCTCTCCCTCTCTCTTAACCATTGGTCCCACATGTCATTCTATGATTTCATCTCCCTCTTACTTGCAGGTGGACCCCACTTGTAAGTTCCAAATTCTTTTTATTTTTATTTTCAGCCAAAGGAATATTCTCTGGATATTTTTTTCTCTCTTCTTTTTTCTTTCTAGCAAATCTTCCGAGGGTCCGTTCTCCTTCGTTCGAACTCCGATTCAGTTCATTCAAATTCCTAAATTCATCTAAAATTGAGCTCTTTCTTTTAGAGTTGCTTTACTATTTTTGGATTTTATTTGAATTTCTTTTGAATTTATTTGTGCTTCACCTATCGTTTTCTCTCTCGTTAGACGATCTATTTCACAGAGCAGGAGCAGGAGCAGAAGCAGAAGCAAACTTTAAAGATCCAAGTGTGGTAACTGAGCAAAGCCAAAGCCAAGGCAATTCGTAGTCATTTGATCATATTGAACCTATGATTTCAAAAGTATATTGTTGTATGTCAATTGCATATTATCTTTATATCAACTGTTTTGGAACTAGTTAATCACCTATTTGTCATTATGACTTTATTGAACTTTTGAGTGCCATGCATCACTTGTCACCATAGCATGGTTAATTTTAGTTGGGCATATTTGTATCACCAATATGGGTATCGTACAGATGCTTAGTCATGCTTAGTTACGATAAGCTCATGATCACATGTACAATAATGTTAAATTTGACTTAATGAGATATGAAATTGTGGCGGGTAGCCACTGTTGTTAAAATTTTAATACCATGATAGGGTATGTCATTGGTTTTGGTTTAAGAAAATGATTTTCGTTCGGGCGAGCGATCGTGAAGTAAAGGGGGTGCGGTTAGCACATTGTGGGATGTGGTAGACTCACCTGAGTAACTTGTCAAGGACTTAATCTTGTGCGCCATTAAACTATGCCCTTATCGTACAACCACATGTCTAGTATGGGATGAACCTGGCTAACTAATTAGCAATATTTTAATTTTGGTTCTGTCTTGGAAGCATGAGTTATGAGATAGACATATACTCACAATGGCACAAGAGGGGGGTCCATATCTGGCCGGTGAGACATTCAGTATTAAAATCTTAGTGGGCAGAATTGGGTTAAGAAGGAGCTTTATAAAGGCCTTGTGATGATCACTTAGTTACACACCTAAGAAAGTATGGTCAGACACTTTGAGTTGATTTATCTCTTGTAGGTAAATCTATACAACCTCCGCAGAGTTTAAACTATTTAACAGTCGTGTTTGCAGTCATGGGCGTGTTCGGAGATTTCACACGAGAGGTAAAGTTTCTTTATAAAATATGTCAGAGTGTGAATGAGAAGTTCACTTGATGAATATAATGTTCGTTTGGTGAATGGGTAATTCACTTGGTGGTTTGTGTTGGTTGGTGAATAGGGAATTCGCATAATGGTTTGATTGGGAAGTTCACTGATTGTTTCAAAGCAATTGTTTATTTATTATCCTTTTCAATTACGAATTTTAATCTATTTACTATATTTATCGTCAATACTGCTTTCCGCAAAAGAACCATACAACTAATCTTTTGTTCAAGCCTTGCATAAATATTAATTGCTTTAGTCATTCATTCCAATCAATATGGCTTAATTAAAGGGTGAACTATTCAAGATTGCCTGGCTTGGGCCTTTCAGTACCTTCATCTTTGCCATTAGTCTAAGCGAGAAATTGTCATTGTCAAGCTGGATTTTAAGAAAGCTTTTGATAAGGTGGAGCATCATGTGATTCTTGCCATGTTAAAGTACAAGGGTTTTAGTGATAAATGGCAACAGTGGATTGTCATATTTTGTGCTCTGGTGCATCTTCGATTTTGTTAAATGGCATTCCTGGAAAGGTTTTTCACTGTAAGCGGGGAGTGCGGCAGGGGGATCCTCTTTCCCCGCTGTTGTTTGTTCTTGCAGTTGATCTTCTTCAGTCAATCATTAACCAAGCTTTTCAACGAGGACTAATTTCTTGCCTTTTGGATTCGGATTTCAGACAAGATTTTCCTATTGTCCAATATGTTGATGACACACTCCTTTTTATGTCGGCTGAGGTTCATCAACTTTTTTGCCTCAAATGTTTACTTCGTTCTTTTGCTGATTCTATGGGCTTAAAAGTTAATTTTTATAAATATTCAATTGTCCCGATTAATGTGGATGAGACGAAAATGTTGCATTTAGCTAACACTTTCAGGTGTCAAGTTGGTTCAATGCCTTTCACCTACTTGGGGTTGCCTCTTGGGTCTTCTAAACCTAAGTTTGTGAGTTATTTGCCGTTGATTGATAGAATTAATTGATGCCTATCAGGATTCTCTACCTTTCTGTCTTATGGAGGTCGTCTGGTGTTGGTTAATTCGGTATTTTCCTCTCAAGCAATCTATCACATGGGTTCCCTGAAAATTCTAGCTAAAGTGCTTACTCAGATTGATCGTCTACGGATGCATGCCTTATGGATATCAATAGACGAGGGGGTTATTGAGTGGCTTGGAGAGATGTCTGTCAGCCTACAAAACAAGGTGGTCTTGGAATTTTGAATCTACGGATTCAAAATCCTGATCCAACAGAGAGGACATTCCTTGGGTGAATCTAACTTGGTTGGCTCTTTATTAGAATCTTTTGGCGCCAAGTCCTAGTAGTCAGTGTGGTTCATTTTGGTGGAAGGATATACTGCATTTGGTAGAGGAATTCAAATGTTTTTCCCGTTGTTCGGTCTTTAATGGCAGATCTTGTCTTTTTTTGGAGAGATACGTGGAACTTGGGCTACCTGATTTTGAATTTGCCTCATCTTTTCTCTTTTGCAAAGAACTAGGATGCTTTGGTTGCCTTATTCATGATGGAGGATAATATTATTTCTAACTTTCATCTTCCACTTTCTCCAACTACTCTAGTAAAACTTCAAGCACTGGGTGATGCCATTGGTTCTTTGGGAGCACTTCAAGAAAGGGCTGATGAGTGGTCTTACATTTGGGGCACCTCAGCTTTTACTCCAAAACAAGCCTATGTATAGCTCTTGGGTCAGCCCTTCACTCCCAGACCTTTTATCTGGCTCTGGAACTCTTTTTGTTTAAGTAAGTAGAAGTTTTTCTTCTGGTTACTTTTAAAGGATAGGCTCAACACTATGGAGCTTCTTCTTCGTAAGCATTTTCATATTGAGAGTTCGGCTTGTGTGCTTTGCTCAAATTGCCCTACAAAAACCTTGAGGCATTTTTTTTTGTTGTTGTTCTTTTAGCCAGCGGTGTTGGTCGCTGGTAGGGATTGATTGGGACTTATCTCTTCCTGTGGTTGATCTTATTCAGGATGGTAAGAATAGGTTTCGTTTGAGGATTTTCAAGGAGATATTGATTATTGCTTGCTGGTGTATTTGGTTACATCGGAACAAGGTTATCTTCCATCAGGGGGTCGCCTCTTTATTAGCCTGGTGTATAGAGTTTAGGGAAGCTTTTGCTCTGGTTATCTATCAGGTGAAGCCTTCTCTTTGGGAGGTTTTTGTTAATTGGTTGAGAGATTTCAGTTAATGTTTTTTAGTACTCTTGTGTAAATCCTTCTTCTTGTATATATTTTCTTTTAATATAATTTATAGTAGGGGTTCTTCCCCTCCTGTTTCCAGTAAACAAAATTAATGGCATACTGTTTTCCTACGACTTGTTGAGTACTTTATGTACTTACGACTTTAAATTTTGCTGCTCAGTTGAAGAATATCAAGTTGTTCAAGAATTCTTCGAGAAGGAGTACTATGAAGACTTTTCGAATTAAGATGCGTTCTCCACTTGATTGCCTGCGGGCATGTTGATTGGTCTTTCTAAGTTTTTTCATTCCGCTGCAAGAGTTTATTTGTTTCTTTAGCCCTACATGGCAAGTTAAGTAAACATTGACCATAAGGTCTAGTTATTATTACTATTTGTTATTTTGATATCTTTTTAGTTAAATCGATAAATAGATGGTATTTCATCGATGTTTCCTGTGTGAGCTAGCAACTGATCTAGGACTAGTTCAGAATACACAGAAAGTTTCGGATGTGTAAATCCAGGTCTCGACACTCTCTGATTATCTCAACAAGGAGGAGGTGACGCAAACATAGAGTGCAGAGTTGTATGGTTACGGCGTGGTTGACCATTTCACTGGCCATCCGACCTGGTAGCAACTTATCTAGGCCGCGAACATTGATAGGCTGAAGGGAAAGGTTGGCCGACGATAGGTACGGCGTATCAGGAAATGACATGGACGAAGCAAAAGCCAGTGTCGTACGAAGAAGTGCTCCATTTGCCGAAAGTCTGGGCACACCTTCAAGAAATGCCCTACGAGAAATCCATAAGATGAATGAGACATCAGTAGTCCGGACATGGCAGTCGGCATGGCGGACGTTGAGGTCGCGGCCACGGGAAAGGTTCGTCTTGTTGAAATATGTGGTGCTCAATGCTTTGTAATATCATTTTGATTTGTGAAAAATTAGGTGATGACGTTGTGCTAAATGTTTTGTAATATCAATGTGGTTTGTTGACAAAATATGCGAGGATGTTGCGTTGAATGTCCTGTAATATCATTGTGATTTATCGACAAAAAATGTGATGGCGTTGTGTTGAATGTTTTGTTGATATTATGATTTGTTCACAAAATATGTGATCGAAAATATACAGTAAAAAACAGGAAGAGTGATGAGGACATCAACCCTTCGGATACGACCACAACTCCACCTCCAATCAGGATGCTCTACTTCCACCACATATTGATCGAGAAGGTTTACGACCACACATGGATTGGTCATGGGAAGACTTCGACTGCGTGGTCGAAGGAGGTTCTGATCGCTGGCGAGTGGTCGTAGGAAGGTTCTGATCGCTGACGAGTGGTCGTAGAATTGCTTCATCGCCGTGGTCGAGAGTGTGGAGATCCGACTACCGGTCGAAGATCACTTATATCTGTGTCTTGCGCCACCTCACTTTGGGCCGAGGGCCTTGTATCAACACTACCTTAGGGTTTTGGGCGGCCACCTCCCCGCCCATATGGCCACTGGGTTTTTCGAGGCTGTTCATGCGTGAGCAGTACCCCCCCTCCCTCTTCCTCCTATAAATAGTGGCCGCCGCCTTTAGTTGGTTGGGTTTTTCTTAGAATTATTCTGCCACTTGCAGTTTCGCCGTTGTACGGTTTGAGGAACCCCACTTTGTTGATCTTCATTTATATTCGCAATACAAATCAGATTGCATCTTCTTTATTCTTGAAAGTTGCTTCGATTGCTTGCAGGAACAATAACCCTCGTGGTAAGGTCGATCGCGTGCGAGTGTGGTCGATAACGACAGTCGTGCGGGTGTAGCGAATTACGAGGCGACGATCTGCTGGTCGAAAGCCTTAAAGCGTCAACGTCCCCACGACGAAATCAATCGAACCTATCGGAAGATCGGGACACCGTAGCCATCAGTTGGTATCAGAGCGAAGGTTGCCCGTTAGGTAATCTCGTTTATCCCCTTTTGATTGTTGTTTCCATCACCTAGAGTCCAGAAAATTGCCCCACAAAAAGTTTTAGATCTTAGTTTTTCCGCTATCCAAACCACGTTGTGCCTCCTGCAATTTTTGTTTTCAGTATTCGTGTTGTTGAGTTCGAGTCCATCGTCGGTGTCTTTGTTGCTGGTCTAGTCGTCGTGATCTAGTTTCTAGCGTCGAGTCTTTGCTGTTTTGGTCATCGTATATCTTGGCTTGTCCTTGGTTGCATCCGTTGCAATTAGGGTTTGTCTTCTATAGCCGAGATTGAGTCACCACCCCATCCGACCACTTACTCGTGACACCACCCCCATCCGACCACTTACTCGAGCCAACACCCCTATTCGACCACCTCCTCGTGTTCGACTACCTAGTCGGATTCGACCACCTCCTCGAGTTCGACCACCTCCTCGTGTTCGACCATCTAGTCGAATTCGACCACCTCTTCGAGTTCGACCACCTCCTCGTGTGTGGGTCGGGTGTGGGCACTGTCGGAGGATGGCCACCGGTGCATGAGCACTGGCTGCGGCGTGGAAGGGTGGGATGACTACGTCGTTTCTGCGATGGATTTGCGAGATTAGGCATGAGTATGCCGTTTCTTTGCAAAGGTGTTGGACTATTTGCCATAAAATTTCAGTTTTTTAGGTTTCTATAAAGGTGGTGCGGTGGACTATTTTCCAAATTAAATGAATTTTTAAATATACGGTCCACAAGGACGGGAGGATTACAATTCCACGTTGACATCAAAATATCGTCGACATATTACAAGTCCATAACACATGATGTTATGGAATAAATTAATTACAATGGAGTAATTTCTTAATTAAAATATAGCCCTTCATGATGATCGACGCGCATATAGCTAGCTTCCTCATTTGGGTTCTTCCTCGAGCCCGATGCCGCTCTCCAGAAAGGAGGCAACTCGTCAAATTGATTGTATTCTTCCTCGTCCACTATATTCTCAACTCCGACAATCCTTCTTTTTCCATGAAGAACTACGTGGCGCTTCTTATTTGCCGGGTCGGTTTATAGAAGACTTGAACAACGGTTGCTTGATCGAATGGTTCGTCTTTGTATCCGACATGATCGAGGTCCACGGTAGTGATGCCGCATTTGTCGACCTTCACCGTGGGAGATGGACCCATGACACCAAAATAGGGGATCTTGAAAAGCACGTGAGTCGAGCTCCCATATCTCCTCTATTTGCCCATAGTACGAGCTCCTCACCCCATCGATCTCGAATGCATCTATGCGGACACCGCTGTTCTGGACTGTGCTCTTCCTATCCTTAGCTGCCATATAAAATGTGTACCCATTTATGTCGTATCCTTGCTATCGACAATTGTAAATTGTGGCCCTTTTGCCAACCATAGCAGCGTATCATCACTTGATGATCTCCCTGTCATGATTCACACCTTTAACCATTCGTTGAACTGACGGTTGTGCTATCTCGTGATCCAAACCTCCGATCGTCCGGATTCGTTGGCGTACTATGTCTTTGTGCTCGTCGATGTACTGAGGACACTTGGGTCATGTGTTGCAAGACCGTGAAATGGGCTTGGCGTGCGTATCAGATCGGGAGTGATTGATTTCCTTCCGATGGTCCCGATACCATCCGGCCTTCCCTCATGGCGAGATAGAGGCACACCTATCGGTTCCACGAGCCATGTAGTCGACGAGAACTCAATGACCTCTTCGGTTGCATAACCTTCGATGATGCTTCCTCCGGTCGAGATCGATTCCGTCACGTAGGACTTGAGAATTCCCATATACCTCTCGAGCGGTACATATGGCGTAGGAACACAGGACCGCATATCTTTATCTCTTTCACAATATGAACAATGAGATGGACCATGATATCGAAAAATGACGGAGGGAAATACATCTCAAGTTGACATAGAGTCGTCACCACCTCGGCCTGTAGAGCATCTAGTCCTTCGGGATCGATGACCTTCTGAGCAATTGAGCTGAAGAAATAACACAGCCTCGAAATTGCCACTCGGACCTTGTTCGTCAAGATACCCCTAATTGCAACAGGAAGCATTTGTGTCATCAGCACATGACAATCATGATACTTCATACCAATTAATTTCAAATCTTGTATAGAAACAAGTTTCTTAATGTTAGCGGAGTAACCGGACGGGACTTTGACACCATACAAGTTTTGGCACAATTCATTTCTCTCGGACTTTGACACCATACAAGCTGGTGGAAGGTATGTTCGTCCTTTATCGGTCTCTTTCGGTGCTAACTCGGTCCTTATGTTCATATCAACCAAGTCACGCCGTGCGTTAGCACCATCCTTTGTTTTGCCACTAATGTTCAGTAAGAGACCAATCAAGCTTTCACATACATTCTTCTCCACGTGCATGGCGTCGATCGTTGACGAACTTCTAAGTGCTCCCAATAAGGCAAGTCCCAAAAATTGACCGCTTCTTCGGATGTTCTTCGGCGTGTTTTTAATTTCGTCCCTTCCCAAGCACAACATCGATATCTTAACCATATCATAGACCTCTTTCCTCTAAAACCCCTTGGAGTGAACTGTCCTCCTTATTTCCGTCGAATTGTTTCTTCATCTTGCGGTATGGGTGACTCACGGGAAGGAACCTATGGTGACGCATATACACGATTTTCGTGAGTTGTTCACCATACACTCTCGTAGCATCTAGCGGTGCGGACATGCTTTGGCTCCTTTTCGTCTTGAAGCCCGATAGGTTACCAAGGCAGGAAAATCATTGATAGTGCGAGAACAACATGGCGCGTAAAGAGAAGTTCTCTTGTTTGTACGCATCCCATACTTGTACCCCTTTGTTCCACGGTGTTACAAGATCACCCGATAATGGTGCTAGGTACACATCAATATCGTTCTCGGTTGCTTGGCCCTTGGATAAGTAGTGACATCAAAATGTACTTCCGCTTCATACCACGACCAAGGAGGAAGGTTGTACATACATAGATTCACGGGCGAGTACTATGTCATTGCTCATGTTACCGAAAGGATTCATTCCATCTGTACTCAACCCTAACCTTATGTTCCTCGATTCCACCGAACTCTTTGAAGGTCCGATCGAAGTTTCTCTCTGGCGAGAATCAACAGGTGTCTTAGTTTTCCATCTTTTTACGCTCCTTCGAGTGCCAACGCGATAATCTTGCCTCCTTCGGTTCGCAAATAAACGCTTCAAGCGTGGGATCACGGCAGATACCACAACACCTTAGCAGAGGTCCTTGCTTCACCTTAGCGATATTCTTACGCTTGTATCGGGATGCTTTGCACATGGGACATACATGCAAGTCTGCATACTTTTACGATACGAGGATACAATCGTTCGGACATGCATGTATTCTTTCTACTTCCATTCTCAATGGACAAAGAACCTTCTTGGCTTGGTAGGTGGTCTTTGGGCAACACATTTCCCTCGGAAGAATGTCAGCTAGGAGACCTAACAACGCCGTGAAACTCTTGTCGGACCAACCATTGCTCGCCTTCAATTTCAGCGGTTCAAGTCGGTTGACAACCTGTGTATTCGGCTGCGGCGAGGAACAAAGGTTTCCCGAGTCCTCCATTAAGCGCTCGAATTTACAAAACTCTCTCTCTGTAGTTTCTTCGCATCGCGTAGCATCCGATCCAGATTGTCATCGTCGACCTATCGTCATCAAAAACACGATCCACATCCGGCATATCGTTGACTTCCTCGGCGATGTCATCATTATTAACTTCTGTATAATCTGCTCTTCACCGTGGATTGGTCCAACATGTATATCCTTTTTGAAACCCCTTGAATCAAGTGCCCTACGATGCTGCGCGGGTTGTTAAAAATCTTGATTACCGCAATCAATGCATGGAGCGGTACATAAATTCTATCCTTATTCAGCATATCCGCTCGCGGCTCTTTTAAAAGCAATTACACCATTAATGTACTCTTCACTCCACACAGTTCGCACCGTACATCGATTCGGTCCATCTACGCTATACGTAACAATTAGTAGTGTTAAATTATATCAATAAACCGCAAATCGTTACTCCTCCTATTAACCAAATACACTAAAATTGATTAAAGATAAACCTATAGCAAATATAAAGAGTTAAAGATCGTTACCCTCGGAGCTCACGGCGAAAATTCCTAATATCCATGAGATTCCTCTTGTCCTTCTCCTTGAGCCACGGTGCAATGTGAGACTTAAATGGGCGGGGGCAAGAGAAAAGCTACAGTCGAAATGCACCTCCCCCATAAGCTTATCCCACTCACAAAACACCCACAGCCGAAACAAAACACTCATTCACAACATCCAAACCAAGAGCTACCACCAAAACCAAGCCTCACAAAGCAAGCATGCAAGCCAAATAGCCATAAGTTGCTAGGGCAACCCACAACCAAGAACAAGGCAAGCAAAATAAACAAGCCTCCTACAGCCAACACAGAGCAAAGCCCCTCGATTCCAAAGAAGAGATCAGAGGCGCTAGGGCAGGGAGTCTGTCGGGTCTTTATATTTATAGGGGTGGCATATCACAGATGGTTCTTATTCCCAACCGTCTGTGATATGAGTATATCACAGACGGTTTCTCTCACTAACCGTCTGTGTTGAACTTATACAGACGACTCCATGTGGAACCGTCTGTGATATCATCAATATCACAGACGGTTATTTAATGGAACCGTCTTTGATATACTCACATCACAAACGGTTCTATTAACGAACCGTCTGTGATGTGAGTATTGTTGGGGATATGCCCTAGAGGCAATCATGGAGATGATTGTATCACGTCTATGTTTATGAGTTCTTGAATAAATATTATTCTGTTCCTTGAATGAATCATTAGTTCGAAGATCAACGAGTATGTGACTTGTTGGTGAAACACTTCGACTTATATGATGTCGTTCTAAAAGTATCCACAGTCGAATGTCATTGATCGGAACACCGGTGACTCTCGACCGATACATGTATTGATTGATGATCATGTTTCACGGTCATGGATATGGGGATATCAAATCAATAATGTAAACACATGTTAGAGAATATGGGGTTGGAATGACCCACCTTGAGACACTATAGAGATTGTTATGATTCTATGTGTCATTAGTTGAGTCTCAAGCAATGATGATGTATAATCCTTAGACACGAGATCGGCATAGTTCCCTACATGTGTAATAGCACTCTTAGGGGTTGCCAAAGCGCTACTAAATGGCAGGTAGTTATAAAGGTAGCTTTCGGGTATGCTATGAAACATGCGGAGGGATGTGACTGGTCGGATATGGGATTTGCCCCTCCTAACATAACGGGAGAGATGTCTCTGGGCCCCTCGAAGTAGTTGGATAAAGAAAGTGCATGGCCATGCCACTAGTGGTCGAAGAGTTCGACCACGTAAGGTTATCCGACAACTCGATCGAGAAAGTATTGAACAGTCCATGGATGACACACTATCTCACGGAGTTCAAACCGGATATCGTGAGGCAAAGGAGAATCTGGAGTAAGTCGCTTAGTTCGATCGGATCCGGACAAGTCGTATGGTGATACGAGCAAGTCGTGAGCCGATCGAGCGAAATCACGAGTGGTCGAAACCACAGTCGTAAGGGTTTACGAATCGGTGCGTGACCGAAGTCGAACTAGTCGTTATAAAGATAAGACCTGGTCGTAAGTGATGAGACCTAGTCATAGATCATATTGCATTAAGGTTCGTCAGATATAATTTGTGTGTATTCGGGAATCGTTATGTCTGCTAGGGACACTACGACTCGTGATCGGAAAGGTTTTCCGAGTCACAACCGATTACACATAAACCTAACGGGTCACACACTTAATGGGATGGAACAAACCAGAACGAATACGATTCGTTAAAAGTGTTCGGATAGGATTCGACATAGGGCACTATATAAGGAGATGCTTGAGGCTAGTTTTGGGGGACAAGAGAGACACGTGAGTTGTTTCCACCAAAACCCTAAACCGCCATCTTCTTGGGAGAGCCTTCCGTGCGACTTGGTGCTAGCACACCGCGCACGGTTGTTCCTTCTACGGGCGTGTGGATACAGTAGAGGCGCCACTGCGGTCGTTGTTGCGGCGAGGGCGATCCGTGATCTTCACAAGGAGCTGTGGAAGGCT
The DNA here is from genome assembly GCA_036346255.1 of Ampelocalamus luodianensis. Lineage (NCBI taxonomy): Eukaryota > Viridiplantae > Streptophyta > Magnoliopsida > Poales > Poaceae > Ampelocalamus > Ampelocalamus luodianensis. The sequence continues at coordinate 17,048,338 of CM070628.1, forward strand.
GCTGGAGGCGATCGACTACGAGCGTTGGGCGATCATCTACGACCACTACATCGCGCGTTCATCGTCCGGACTAGGCTACTCCGACTCTACTTCCGCCGCGCTGCTGCGCCTAGTGGTAATGATACGTGATCATATATCTTGCTTGGCATCCTGGTTTACGTGGTAGAAATTTTGATTTGTGGCTAGCGTAGCCTACAGTATCCCTACGGTGGTATCGAGCCATCTTGCATAGTTTTTGATCTAGATCGGTCGCATTATCTTTGTATATGTGGCGATAGTAGATTGGATCTATTACTGGTTTGGTCACGATAACCTAGATTGGTTCATATGTATGAAACGATCTAGGCCTGTCGATAGGATCGATCGTTGTTCGGCGATAGAAGATGGGTTTTCGAGGAGGCACATATTAAGAGCACCATATGATTCGCTCGACTTGTTTTTCGACTATCTTGCGTGATACTCCTACGGTCGAGTTCCGCCATCGAATCGTCGCGGTGTGTTGTCGTATCAAGGTAGGGATCAGATTGGTTGGGACAGAGTTAATATGATTAATTCGATGATTTCCAAGGCTCGGATATATGAATGAGATTCATGTCTCGAAATTTTCCGAGAGTCTTCGCCCTCGACGGTATGCGGGCCCTCTCGAGCCAGCCCGCTAATCGGCTAGCGGGACGCCGTCTTTGGTTTTTCGTACCGTCGTTATAGATAGTATGTGTTCATGTCGCTTGATAGAATTGGATTCTTTGCATAACTTGTTTTTGCAGGGTTTGATGTGAATAGTATGGCCCATTGTGTATGTGATGCATGAATGGATTTTCATGGCCTGCGTGTTATGCTTTGAGATAGCCATCATATTATTGTATAACGGCATGCGTACCGACTTGTGATGCTTGAAATTATCCTATGTAATTCTCTACTAGTTTTTAGGAATAAATGCTTAGTAGATGAATGCGATCGAAAACTTCAAGAATGGTGGTGGAGAACAGGAGCATGATGATGGAGATCGACATGTTAAGGGCCATACTATTTCTGATTTAATTTGATTATCTGTGAATATTTATGTTTATTCTGTTATGCTATTTTATCATTAGATGTTTTTGACATGATAGAATAGTCTCCTCGAAAATTAAGTAAAATTGATGCCTTCCCAATTCTGCACCTATCACGATTTTGATCGTTAATTGTGAGTCTACCAAAGTAGGGTGCCATTAACTATCTTAATAAGATGGGGTGGGTGTCGGACACCCACATGCATAGTGTTGGTTTGACTTGACAAGGCTATCAAAATAGTTTTGGGCCTTGAGGCATGGTGTTGGAAGCAGGGCATCATGATGCCATCCAACAAACAAGAGTCATATACGATATGATTGGCAAGAGGTTGCCTACCATAAATCACTAGGTTTCTAGCGGTGATGCCAAAGCTCACTAGAACTTAATGACTTATGGATCTTGGACTCACTATATGTTGTTTGAGGAAACATGGTTTATAGTGGGAGTATCTTACATTATCTATTGTTAAGTTAAAAATTCAACCTTTGGTCGTATAGTGATCGACCGAGTCGGCTATGTCGTATGGTGATACGGCGGTCGTTGTAACATCCCAATTTTCAATCTGTGTTTTAAATGTAAGAAAAGGTGTAGAAATTAAAACTTTTTCTTACATCTTGTATTTCTGTATGTTCGAACAAATCTTGTAAAGGAAATAGGAAATACAAAGTCACTGAGTCATTTTGACCTAAACCTTACCCTTCAAAACTTTCTTGTCAAATTTTGTGATCATCCTCTGGAAATATTTTCCTAAGTTCTTGGGTTGATGTGTGACCCTCTGAAAAGTTTCACAATTTTTAGAAGTTGTTGGGATATTTTGGAGGCAAGTCAAGCCAATTTTCAATTGGTCAAACCTTAAATTCAAACATTCCGAATTTTGGAGAAAGATTACGAGCATAAAACCTCTAAAAATTTTATGTAAGGGTTATCATAGAGTCATCAACCTCCATTTAAAATTTCATAAGTTTTGGAGCTAGTTGCTATCTCTAAAAATCCTTCCAAGATTCGAGTCATTTTAAAACCTAAGTCAAACATAAAGAGCATACACTTAAAATAATTTTTGGGAAGAATTTACTTCAAGTGAAACTCTGGAAATAATTTATTTAAATCTTATAATAATTATCATGAATAAATATAATTTTCCAAAATTTTGGAGCTAAACTCGATCACATAAAATTCAAACTTGCTTCAATAACCTATTGTAAGTTTGAATTTAAAATAAACAAATGACTCATGAACAAGAAGGTTTAAAATTTTATTTGGTCACTAGGTCGTCCAGGAACCTCCTGAAAATTTTTAGAATTTTTCAAATTTAAATGCTACATTTTGGAGCTCGGTCAAAGTAGGGCTTTGAATTTAAAACCCATCAAACATCCTTTACTATTCCTCGACCGACCCAACCCGACTCGAGCCGCTTGTTTGGGTTGAACCGCCTAGTTGTTGCCGGGTGAGCCGCACCACATGAGCGCATCGCGAGCCGTCCGTTGAAATCGACGGCCCCATTGTTGGAGCATTGGTGCCGATTGCCCTGCCGCCATGGACCATTCGATCTCGATCCAGCGGTGCGAGCCGCGCTCGCTTAAAACCCGCGCCACTTGCCCCTTCACGTGGGCCGTCCGATTGAGATCATCGGTGCGAGTTGGGTTATTGTTTTGACCACCCGATCGCAGCCCCTCGTGAGCCGTCCAATTCAAAGGCGGCCAGGATCGAGGGCCTCGCCTGTTCTTCTTCTCGGGTCAAGCCGCCCTCCCGCTCGCCTCCCTCGCACACGCCACCGCGCCGCTCACCTGCTCTCTGCCACCGCCAACCACCCGCCAACGGCTAGTTCGCCCGGTGGAGCACACTCCGCCTTTATAAGCACCCTACCCCTCCTGTGCCCTCCTTTCTGCTCCTCCCTCGCTCAATCGCCTAAAAACCCGAGCTCGCCGCCTCTGTCGTTTTCACCGGACCTTCGCCGTCGGTGATCCCCGTGGCAATCCTCTCCTCGAGAGCATCCCGGACTTTCCTCTACCTCGGAGCACCACTCCCTGGCGCTCTGTTTCTCTCGGTGTTCTGCCACGGTGACCCTCTCGCTCCCGCCTGGGCGTCGTCGCGAGCACCTCGCCACGCTCCGGCTTCTCCGTCGTCTCCATCAAGCTCCTGAGCCTCGGTATGCTCGAGCACCTGTAGATTAGCTCAACTTTGCTTGAGTCGGCCGTCCCTTTCCATTGCACGTGCGCAATCCGCCGCCGACTAGCTCGGCGACTCCTCTCCGATTCCTCCTCCCGAGCACCCTCTAGCTCCCCTCTACCTCCCCATAGCACTCACTGGTGCCCTCTTTCTATCCAGCCCCTAGCCGATGACCACCTTGCGCAGCTGCGGTTCGTCGTCGTCGTCTTTGCTCCGGCCACCTTCCGCCCTCTCGACCTCTCGGCGTGCTCGGTACCTGCGATCCTCTTGCTTCCCTATTTAGCCCCAACAGCACCGTGTGCCATCGCCTCTTTCCACCTCCACGGCGGCGCGCGTCCCATCGCCGCGCCACCTCGGTGCATCTCCGCCACCCGCGACCACCCCTAGCTCCTTAGCACCTAGCAACCCATTTTGGCCATCGTGGTCGCCTCGCGCCACTCCTTCGCGATTGGCGGAGGAACTCGAGTCCGAACGCTGCGCTATTGTCGGACGCATGTTTTGAGCTGGCTTCATCATGGGCCGTCCATTGCCGGATCACCGGCCCCGAGTGTGCCACGTCGGGTCTATTTAGGAAAAGTCCAGAATCGGTTAAGTTCAAACTGATATGGTTAATGTACTTTAAAAATTCATAACTAATTCATATAAAATCCATTTTAGGTGTTTCAAATTTTGTTAGCTTTATTATGAACTGAAATTTAGTGTAAAAATGTTTAGAAGATTAGTTCGGCCACAGAAATATGATTTCAAAATTGGTTTAGAAATGTACTTGAAACTGTTAATTTAAAATTTGAATAACTTATAAATTGCATAAGTTTGTCTAGGTAGATCCTTTTTGCGTGAATCCAACTTTGTTGGCTTCCTCTATTAATGAACTAAGTGATAGCATAGGTTTTGTTCATGTTACTGTTTTTAAAAATCATAAGGATCATATTTTAGTTTAATACCCTAAACAATTTAGACAAATCATAACTCTTTCAATATAACTCCAAATGACCTGAAATTTTATATGGCTTATAACTATACCAGTAGGTAGCTACCATAAAAGTTTCAGCTTCAAAATCTTTCTAGAAAATATTTTTGCTACAGTACCTAATTATGGCCGAAAATAGGTTTTTAGGGGATATCTTTTGCACCACAAATCCAAATTAGGTTTTCCAGTTTCTATGTCTAGGTTTATTCCTATTTTACCTTGTGTATAAATTTTGTGTCATTTGGATGCTTTTGCTCAATATTTGTGATTAGGGTTTATTGCCTTATTTGCTTTTCGTCGTGTTATTTGCTTATGCGATTAGGCGACTAAGAGTGGGTTGAGCTGAGAGCGATCCTCAGCAACTTCTTGAGCAACGCAGCAGGCAAGCGGTTTGATCATATCCACTCAATCCCATTACTTTTAAAATCTAATACTTTGTCTTACTTGTATGTATGCATGCTTTTGTGTCAATGATTAATTTTGCGAATAGAGGTAGCTAAGCCTATTGCATTGTTTCCCTTAAATTGTTCACCTGCCACAACCTTAGGAATATTATCCTCACCGGTGAATTAGAGCCGGTGAATGATTTAGGCCTTTTATTTGTCTTTACGATATGATGCTTAGCAATGCTTAGTATCGTAGTATTGGCGATCATCGACTTAGTCGAAGATCTTGATCACACAAATGCTATTATTATTCCATTATGTCCAACCCTTGTGTTTTACCAATTTGCAAATCAAAAACTGAAAACAAAAATTATATCTTGGCTTGGGCACAATGGTATGTTGGTGTGATCTGTTGGGTGTGATTGGAATGGTGCCTAAGTCCCTAAGGACCGAGTTACTTGTGCCATTGATCCAAGCAATTGTGCGTGCTAACCACACTAGAGGAATATGGGACCTCTCTTGACTAAGTACTTTGGAGGTGTTAATTAATGAGTCGCGTGGTGGGTTGCATATGGGATATATGCAACATGGACATGTTTGTGGGGAGTGGGCGCCCGCGAGGCCGGGTGTCTCCTACTCCACGTATGGGTCCTTGTGATCCATATTTCGTGGCAGATCACTAAGGTTAACCCCATACGTGCGGCTCTTGATTAGCTCAATCCATTGGAAATGTCTCGTAGGACTTAGCCGTCTTAGGCATACCAAAGGAAGTGTGCTTAATAGCTTGGCAAAAGGCGGTGCAAGTGTGGGTACATTGGTACACCTGCAGGTTAAAACTATTCGAATAGCCTCGTCTAGGTTATGGACATGCTTGGTAAGGTCGTGCAAGAACTAGACTACAACCTTTTAAAAACTTAAACTTGACATGGGTGGTATGAAGGGGTACTTCATGCTATTGTTGTGGTGACTATGGGTTAGTCACTTCTAGGTTGGTGTTGTTCTCTATCTATTGTTATTATTGTTTCTCTTTATTTGAACAATAAAAGTTAATTGCAAACTTGCTTTGAATCTATTACATTATTGCAAATGAAAACTTGCTTTATGCTGAAAATAAGTCAGAGCCTCATCCACTTAAATAAAGCTTGCATGTAGTTAATTATAGTTTCTGTTATCTCACACGTTAGTCTTGTGAGTACAAAAACAATTTTGTACTCATCCGCTTTGCTTAATATTAATTGTTGCGAGAGGAAGAAGGTGCGCCTCAAGGGCCTCACTTTTGTGAGTGTGTTGCGCTGTTTGGGACGATTAGCTTGGCGGTCGGTTGGTTGCCTTGTGGGTAAAGGCACACCGATTGGCTTTTGTTTATCGCCATCTTATGGCCATTTTGCTTCCATTGTTTAAATTAGTTACTTATGTGTTATTTGGCAGTCGACCTCTCTTTTGTAATAACTCTATTTATATTATCTATGTCTTTCGATTGTTGCTTTTGCTTGGCTCTATGTGTATGAATGGAATTGATGCATGATTTTGTAGCAGGTGTGTATCTTGCAGTGCAGGAAGTATACATATCTCGAGGCTTGGTTTATTTGATTTGTCTTGTTAGAACCAAGTGGATGGTTAAGCAGTACAAGCCGAATAAACCAGGGTCCTCACGATCGTAGGCGATCGAACATAACCAACGACATATATGATTAATAGAAGATATTTCATAAACATAGTCTTGAATCTTTGCATATATTTTTATTTGTAGATCATGGCACCTACTACTTCTTACGCACCTACCTTTAATTTGCGATCTATTCTTGAAAAGGAAAAGTTGAATGGTTCAAATTTTATTGGTGGTTTAAATGTCGAGAATTGTTCTCAAATAAGAAAAGAAGGAATATGTTCTAGAGAATCCCTATCACGAGGAACCGAGTCTTGATGCTACTCGGCGAAAAGAATGCTTATGAGAAGCATTGCAACGACGTGATCGATGTACCTTGTCTAATGCTTGCAACCATGAACTACGAGCTTGAAGCAATATGAGACCACGGATGCTTACAATATGATTGTGAGTGCAAGGGTATGTTTCAGGATCAAGCAAGGCGAGAGGTTCAACACCTCTAAGGCATTGTTTTCTTGCAGGCTATCGAAGGTAACGGTCGGTCCTCATGTGATCAAAATGATTGGCCTCATTGAGAGCCCGAAAGCTTAGTTTTCCCTTAGTCAAGAGTTGGCTACGATGTGATTCAAAAATCGCTCCTGCGAGCTTTGAGCTGTCATCTTGAATTTTCATATGAATGGTATGGAGAAATCAATGACCGAGTTACATGGTATGCTTAAGGGTCTTTGAGGAGAGCATCAAGAAAAGTTCCAATCATGTGATGATGGTTCAAAAGACTACACCTTCAAGAAGAAGGGTAAGTCGGGAAGCGAAAAGGCAAAGGAAAGACTAAACATGAGATCGAGAGTCTCAAGGCTAAGCTTAAGAAGCTTAAAGCTGGGTCCTAAGCTCGATCTGAGAATGTTACCATTGTCATGAGGCTGGGCATTGGAAGAGAAATTGCAAGAAGTACTTGGCGAGAAAGAACAAAGGAAATCGACTTCGGTTCGGTATAAATGTTATACAAATTAATCTTGCCACTTCTCAGACCAGTTCTTGGGTATTTGATACGGATCGGTTGCTCATATTTGCAATTCGATGCGAGGGACTAATAAGGAGTAGAATTTTGACAAGAGGAGATGTTGATCTTCGCGTAGGCAATGGATCAAGAGTTCTTGCATTAGCTATTGGAACTTTACCATTAGCTTTACCTTCGAGATTAGTTATGGAACTAAATAATTGTTATTATGTTCGACCTTAAGCAAAAACATTATTTACGCTTCATGTTTAGGGAGCGAAGGTTATGAATTCAGAATAAAGAACAATTGTTGTTCAATCTATTTTGAAGATATGCTTTATGGCCATGCTCCATTGATGAATGGATTGTATGTTTTGAATCTTGAGGATATGCCTATCTATAACGTTAATGCTAAGAGACTTCGACCTAATGAAATGAATCCCACTTTTATCGGCATTGTCGACTTGGTCATATAAATCGAGCGCATGATGAAGCTCCATAAAGATGGTCTTCTAACCTCATTTGATTTTGAATCATTTGAAACATGTGAATCTTGTTTACTTGGCAAGATGACAAAGGCACCTTTCACGACCAGAGGTGAAAGGGCGAGTGACTTGTTGGCCCTTGTACATTCGGATGTATGTGGACCTATGAGCACTTGGCGGAGGTGGTTTCAGTACTTCATAACTTTTACGATGATTTGTAGATATGGCTATGTCTACTTGATGAGACATAAGTGGAATCCTTTGAAATGTTCAAGGAATTTCAAAATGAGGTACAAAATCAACTTGGCAAGACAATCAAATGTCTACGATCGGATCGTGGAGGTGAATATTTGAGCCATGAGTTTGGTGATCATCTAAAGAAATGTGGAATTGTTCCACAACTCACTCCGGGGAACGCCTCAATGGAATGGGGTGTGCGAACGACGGAACCGAACATTGTTGGACATGGTTGGTCAATGATGAGCCAATCGATCTTCCATTGCAATGCAGGGGATACGCTCTAGAAACCGCAGCTTTCACATTAAATAGGGTTCCATCAAAAGCAGAGAGAAGACACCATATGAGATATGGACGGAAGTGTCGGCTTGTCTTTCTCAAGGTATGGGGTTGTGAGGCGTATGTCAAATGTTTGACGTTTGACAAACTCACACCCAAGTCGATAAGTGCTTCTTTGTGGGGTATCCTAAGGAAACTAAAGGATATTACTTTTACAAGCGGAAGAAAACAAAGTGTTTGTTGCGTAATGGTGTCTTCTTGGAGAAAGAGTTTCTTTCCAAAGTCGCCGTGGGAGTAAGGTGCAACTCGAAGAAATTCGGAAAACATCCGAAAATGTTTCAACTCTCATCGAGTCCCTACGGGATGAACAAAATGTTGTTAAACTTTGTAGATGAAGCATCACCCACGTAGATCTAAAAGGCCACGTCAATTGCCTATAAGGTATGGGCATGACGTTTTATTAATGAATAATGATGAGCCTAATACTTATTCGGGCGATGGTAGACCGGACTACGAGTCATGGCTTGAGGCCATGAGATCAGAAATAAAGTCCATGCATGACAATCAAGTTTGGAACTTGGTTGAAGCACCTAATGATGTTAAAACCATTGAGTGCAAGTGGATTTTTAAGAAAAGATAGATATGGATGGAAGGTTCACATTCATAAGGCACATTGGTTGCGAAGGGTTTTAAACAAATTCAAGGTGTTGATTATGATGAAACCTTCTCTCCTGTCGCTATGCTTAAGTCTATCCAGGATCATTCTAGCTATTCTTGCATATTTCGATTATGAGATATGGCGGATGGATGTCAAAACGGCTTTCTAAATGGAAACCTAAGTGAGGATGTGTACATGACACGACTGAGGGTTTTGTCGATCAAGGAAGCTAGAAAGGTATGCAAACTTAAGAAGTCCATCTATGGATTAAAGCAAGCATCTCGGAGTTGGAACATTTGTTTTGATGAGGTGGTCAAAGGGTTTGACCGTCAAGAATGAAGAAGAACCTTGTGTTTACAAGAAGGTTAGTAGGAGCAAGCTTGTGTTTCGATCTTGTATGTGGATGACATACTACTGGTGGAAATGATATTCCAATGCTTGAATCTGTTAAAACTTCATTAAGAAATAGTTTCTCAATGTAAGATTTAGGAGATCAGCATATATTCTTGGTATAAGAATCTATAGAGATAGATCTAAGAGGCTAATTGGATTAAGCCAAGACATGTACATTGTGAGGTGTTGAAGCGGTTCAACTTGCAAGATTCCAAAGGGTTTCTTGCCCATGTCACATGGTATTAATCTTAGCAAGACTCGGTGCCCTTTGACCAGCGATGAGCAAGACAAAATGGTAGAATTCCATATGCTTGGCTATCGGATCTATCATGTATGCCATCTTGTGCACACGACCGGATGTGTCGTATGCTCTAAGTGTTCTGGCGAGATATCGATCGAGATCCGGGTGAATGTCATTTGGATAGCGATCAAGAATATCCTTAAGTACTTAAGAAGGACTAGGATGCATTCCTTGTATATGGTGGTGAGGAAGAGCTGGTCGTAAATGGTTACACCGATGCTAGTTTCCAAACCGACAAGGATTATTTCAGATCGCAATCGGGTTTGTGTTTTGTTTAAATGGAGGAGCAATAAGTGGAAAAGTTCCAAGCGAGGAGCAGTTCTTTGATTCCAGCGAGGTGAATACATTGCGGCCGGAAAGCGCGAAAGAGGCCGTATGGATTAAAAGTTCATTAGTGAGTGGGTGTGGTTTGAGTGTTTCTGTCCAATGGATCTCTATTGTGATAATAGTGGAGCCATTGCACAAGCTAAGGAGCCTAGATCGCATCAAAGTCCAAGCACATACTTCGCGATACCACATTATTCGTGAGATCGTTGAGAGAGGTGATGTGAAAATATGCAAAGTGCACAGTTTGAATATTGCTGATCCGTTGACAAAGCCTCTCCCCAACCTAAGCATGAGGCGCACACAAGAGCTATGGGTATTCGATACTTATCACGATTGACTCTAGTGCAAGTGGGAGATTGTTGGTGATATGCCTAGAGGCAATCATGGAGATGATTGTATCACGTCTATGTTTATGAGTTCTTGAATAAATATTATTACATTCCTTGAATGAATCATTAGTTACGAAGATCAGCGAGTATGTGACTTGTTGGTGAAACACTTCGACTTATATGATGTCGTTCTAAAGTATCACTGGTCGAATGTCATTGATCGGAACACCGGTGACTCGACGATTACATGTATTGATTGATGATCATGTTTCACGGTCATGGATATGAGGATATCAAATCAATAATGTAAACATATGTTAGAGAATATGGGGTTGGAATGACCCACCTTGAGACACTATAGAGATTGTTATGATTCTATGTGTCATTAGTTGGTCTCAAGCAATGATGATGTATAATCCTTAGACCTGAGATCAGCATGGTTCCCTACATGTGTAATAGCACTCTTAGGGGTTGCCAAACGCTACTCGTAACTGGGTAGTTATAAAGGTAGCTTTCGGGTATGCTATGAAACATGCGGAGGGATGTGACTGGTCGGATATGGGATTTGCCCCTCCTAACATAACGGGAGAGATGTCTCTGGGCCCCTCGAAGTAGTCGGATAAAGAAAGTGCATGGCCGTGCCACTAGTGGTCGAAGAGTTCGACCACGTAAGGTTATCCGACAACTCGATCGAGAAAGTATTGAACAGTCCATGGATGACACTATCTCACGGAGTTCAAACCGGATATCGTGAGGCAAAAGGAGAATCTTTGGGTAAGTCGCTTAGTTCGATCAGATCCGGACAAGTCGTATGGTGATACGAGCAAGTCGTGGACCGATCGACGAAATCACAGAGTGGTCGAAACACAGTCGTGGGGTTTACTGAACTGGTCGTGACCGTCTGGCTGAGTCGTTATAAAGATAAGACACGGTCGTAAGTGATGAGGACCTAGTCATAGATCATATTGCATTAAGGTTCGTCCGATATAATTTGTGTGTATTCGGAATCGTTATGTCACGCTAGGGACCGCTCGACTCGTGATCGGAAAGGTTTTCCGAGTCACAACCGATTACACATAAACCTAATGGTCACACACTTAATGGGATGGAACAAACCGAGCGAATACGATTCGTTAAAAGTGTTCGGATAGGATCCGACATAGGGCACTATATAAGGAGATGCTTGAGGCTAGTTTTGGGGGACAAGAGAGACACGTGAGTTGTTTCCACCAAAACCCTAAACCGCCATCTTCTTGGGAGAGCCTTCCGTGCGACTTGGTGCTAGCACACCGCGCACGGTTGTTCCTTCTACGGGCGTGTGGATGCAGTAGGCGCTATCTGCGGTCATTTGTTGCGCTGAGGACGATCCGTGATCTTCACAAGGGCGTGGAAGCTGCTTTGGAGGCGATCGACTACGAGCGTTGGGCGATCATCTCGACCACTACATCGGCGCGTTCATCGTCGGACTAGGCTACTCAGAGCTCTACTTCATTGCGCTGCGGCGCCTAGTGGTAATGATGCGTGATCATATATCTTGCTTGGCATCCTGGTTTACGTGGTAGAAATTTTGATTTGTGGCTAGCGTAGCCTACCGTATCCCTACAAGTATATCACGGATGGTTAGTCATATCAACCGTGCGTGATATGGAGGATATCACGAGCGATTCCACATGGAGCCGTGCGTATAAGTTCAACACGACGGTTAGTGAGAGGAACCGTGCGTGATGAGGATATTATCACAGATGGTTCTTCATTCAGCAAATGCGTGATAGCGTCTGAAACATGTATATGCGCAAATAATTAACAAAATGAATTGCCCGATAATAAATAGATGATAAAAGACCATATCATCACGAGCGATAAAAAAGACCATATTATTTTACATCACAGACAATAGACTGGCCTTATCGTTTTTACATCACAGACGATAAAAAAGGATGAGCGATCCTATTTTAGTGTTCAAATCTTTGTACACCTTCTCGTCGGCTTCAGTGGGGGCGGGATCAGCGACTGTCTCACCAAATGCCTCCACCTGTGACCTTGCACGCTCAATTTCCTCTTGTAGATGTTCGGACTCTGTAATCAAGTCCCATATAGCCCAGAGGCCATCAACCCTGGTCTCCACAGTCTCGGCTAGGCGGACCCGCTCTCTGCAATGTCGAGGTCATCCTCGACTCTCGGGCTGCATCCTCGGTGCGGACCAAATAGTTCCATAGGACAATCTCCACGACGAGTTTACTCGCCGGATCTTGGAGAACCTCGCCTTTGAGTCTGTTGGAGGAGGAGCTCCAATCGACCGATGATCGCCGTTATGGTCTCCGGTAGATGGGAGGGTCTACAACGGATTGCATTGCGAGCGGGCGCCTTGTTGCAGCTTGGGCGAGTTGCGACCGAGAGAGGTGCGAGTACACAGCAAAATGTAAGCCGGTACAATAGGGACGAGAGAAGCCATTTGGAATTTGTGGAGAGAGGGGATGATCAAGGAGGTTCGTGAAATCCCTTTGATAAGGGTTGTCTATTTATATAAAAGAAGTAGTAAAGCTGGGCGAGAGACGAAGAGACACTCGGCGGGAGATGAAGGGAATGAGAGCCATAGCACGAGCGACTCTATTATGGATCCGTCACGTGATAAGATATCATGACGGTTCTATTAAATAACGTCATTATATTAACATATCACGAGCGGCTCTATTGAAGCACCGTCGTGATATCGTCAATATCACGAGATGGTTCCATTAAAGAACCGTGCGTGATATCCTCAATATCACAGACGGTTATTTAATGGAACCGTGCGTGATATCTTATCCTGACGGTGCTTTAATAGAGGCGTCTGTGATATCCTTTATAAAAAGCGCACTGCGGTTAGGGTTTGCTCTTTACTCGTCACTTCTCTCCCGCGCCCCTTAGGCTCTCGCGCTCTCTCTCGCTCCTCTAGGGTTCGCCCGTTCACCCCCCAGCCGTAAGACTCGGCGCGCTGCCCTTCATCGAGCAGCCTTTGCCTCCGCCTCGGCGCGTGACCTCCTCCCGTGTCGGCCTCCTCCTCTACACCGGCCTCCTCCCGCGCCGTCCTCCCCTGCGCGGCCTCCTCTCGCGCCGTCCTCCCCCGTGTCGGCCTCCTCCCGCGCCTCCCTCCTCCCGCGTCGGCCTCCTCCCACACCGGCCTCCTCCTTGCACCGTGAGTTGTTGTGCGGCATCCTCTCTGTGAGTATTCCTAAAGATAATATGTGAACTGAATCTAGTACTAAAGATATTGCAAATTGATGAGTGGGCTTTGTTGACATGCTCTGTGATGAACTTTGTCTTATCTTGAGATTGAATGTGATAGTTAGTTCATTCTTGAGCTCTATTGTATTACTTGCTCTTATCAATTTGATATCTTGTTAATTTGTTACTTTGGTTGAATGCTAGTTATCACAGACGGTTGAATACTCTTGTCAATTTGATATCTTTGTTAGTTCATTCTTGAGCTCTATTGTATTGTGAACAAATCGTGATGTGAATTTGATAGTCTTTGATAATATGTGAAGCTGAATCTAGTACTAAAGATATTGCAAATTGATCGGTGGGCTTTGTTGACATGCTCTGTGATGAACTTTGTCTTATCACGAGATTGAATGTGATAGTTAGTTCATTCTTGAGCTCTATTGTATTACTTACTCTTGTCAATTTGATATCTTTGTTAATTTGTTACTTTGGTTGAATGCTAGTTATTCGATTCTTACGGTTAGCTCTGTGATGAACTTTTGTCTTATCTTGAGATTGAATGTGATAGTTAAGATCATTTTGATAGCAGATTGAGATCATTTGTGATTAAGCAAAGTATTGTTTAGAGCTCATAGTTTGAATTTATACTATCATATTCATTTAATGAAGAGTATAGATAATAGGATTGAGATGACAAAGACTTGTTCTGTTGCAACTCTCCTTCTGAGAGCTCAAACTACCATCAATCCTTCTTTATATATTACGTTTGTGTATCATTTTCGGTTAAATTGAGTAAATCTGCTTGAATCTGGTCAGTTAGAGCTTACGCATATTGCTTCGTGCATATATAGATAGCAAGTAAGCGACATGGCGTCCGCACCGTCTTTGCCGCCGTCATTGACGTCGCCGAATGCGTCTGGATCTCCGAGGAAAGTGATACGTACACGAGATGGCAGAGGAACATCGAAAATTCCTCCAGGCCTAATGACCTTCACGGAGGTCAATGCCAATGGGATCCCTGTGAGTCCCCCCAAAGCAGCGGCGAGATTGCGGACCATGTGCGGGATACTTGGAAGGGAACGGGTCCCCATCACCACACCGGAGGGGACAACGTGTCGGATGTTCGGAACACGGTGTGGGGCGAAGTTTTAAAATCGTTCACTTTCCCGACCACGACACTGGCGCGTGGAGCGGCGGCGTTGCTCTCGATCGAAAGGTGTGGAGGACCTTCAGGCGTGCTTGTCAGAAATGCGTGAACACGGGTCGACGCCCTTCACGGCGTATAAATTCTTGTCGCGGGATATGGGGCGCCTTTGTGCAAATGAAGGCGGCGCGAATTTCTTGAGAAAGTGCGGCGCACAAGGCTCTCGGACACTGAACACTCACCCCACAAACTTCGGCATCGCTGAGTGCAGCGGGTAAAACCGCGCAATGGGCGGCGGAGGGCGAGAGCGAAACAAGGCCATTTCTTTGAGATCACGCAGACAGCGCTCTCTCTTGGTTAGAGCGAGGCATCGATCCACGTCTTGGTAAATCTCTTTCACAAACTCGTGGGCCAGGGATGTGGCCAACCGTGTGGTAAATATGTCTTGAACTACCTAGTTGTTAATAAGTCCATAACTTCATAATGTCTATAATAACATGATGACCTCTTGCGGCAAGAATTAAGTTCCGCATGTTCGAAGGCTCCTTCCAAGCGAGCGAGGAGAAGGATATACTATCTCGGCTATGGGAAACAAGGAGCACTGGGTGCTTTGCGAGGCAAAGGGGTTAACGTATCTTGGAGGATGGATTCCCGGACGACTCACGCACGTATAGGAGCGGAAGAGATCCAAAGCGAGTCGACACGAGTTGGAACATGTGCTTACTACAAAATTTGAAGGAAGAGAAGCAGTTGCGGGACCAAGTGAATCAACTCCTACTCCTAAACCGATGCCATAAGCCGCCCGTTGTTTTGGGGCAGTCCTCCTCAACATCGGAGTGGCGTCGCGTCCGCATAAATTATGAACATGATGACATCCAATTACCTATCAGCGACATCAAGGTAATTTACATCTCTGGAATGCTCCAAAGATAGACCTATAGGGCGCCTTAGCTAATTGCGTATCGTTTTGTAGGAGCCACGGCCTTTGCGCTCAAGTGAGGATGGTTGGGATGTCTATTGAGGCTAGGCGTGGGGTGGCGTATCCATGCATGGAAGGGATAGTGCGGACGGTGCCCGGGTGGCGCGAGAGTTATGCGAGGTCGGTGGACATGGTACATGACAATTTTAAAACATCCGTGGAGATTCGCGACAGCGACATCAGAACACTAGGGGATGCGGTATACGGTTTTATCCGGTGGCCCAGAAGGACGCCATGCTGGACCTGCGGTGCCGCCTCAACCTTTGATGACTCCACCCCAACCATCTCGACACGACCATGCCTCTCCAACGGGACCCAAGAAGGACATCGCCACAGACCTGCGGTCGCCTCAACCTCGGCGACTCTACCCCAACCATCTCGGCACGACCATGCCTCTCCAACATGACCCTCCATGACTACAACTCAACCTTCGCTGAAGCCGCCTCATCGGTTCCGTGGAAGACACGAGCGAACAAAAAAAGCGTGCCGCCGTTTGGTTCTCGAGTGCGTCGCGAGGAGGGCGCGTGGCGAGCAAGTCGTTCAGGACAAATCGAAGTGAAGAACATTAAGGCGCTTCGCCTCCTAACCCTAAGAAATACTCTTTCGAAGTCCGTTGGCGACCACCACGGTATTAGCCTCTGTTGGATTAGGTTGTCGAGTTTGCATACATGGTACTTGCACAAGACCAAAGAAAGGTGCGATGGAATCACCGTCGAGATACGGAGGACTATTTCCTCCACGCGGCCCGCCATCGTGCGTGGGCCCGACGACTTATTCGACCTATTCAACCTCAAAGCCCTCGATGCCTCACTTCTACGATCTTTGGACAACGTAAGTGTGTACAATCAAGTTCTACATTCATGTAATACCGAATATAACAACTCATTGCTTATGTATAGATACATGATTAAAAATGCCCGGCGATTGAAAGAATCGGTGGGTTTCCTCGACCCATACATGGTCTCTGAGCAAACCATCTTGGCAGACGCATCCTACGTCGAAAAATACATAACGACAGGATTGCTTGCTCAAAACAACAAAGACTACATAATGGTGCCCTACAACCAGAAGTAAGTGCTTCACTACGTGCTATACAAATTTTATTTGTACTTTATACGCAGCACGAACTTAGGTTTAATGACTCAAGCGACATACATGAGTAGGCACCACTGGATCCTTTTAGTCATTGTTCCAAAGAGGAACCAGGTATTGTACCTTGATTCCCTAGTCAAAAAAAGCCACGACTTCACCCTTGTGCAAGGAGTACTCGACAGGTGTGCTCATTTCCTCCATACATAACTCTATTGTAGTCTTCCTTCGTTTGAAATGGTCGAGGTTAAATTTTTGGAAACATGTAGGTCGTTCATCTCCTATGTTGCCGATGGAGGGCTATACAAGGGAACGAACGCCACACTTAATCACAGGACGCGATTTTCGTTACGTGCTACAACACAATAATCATATATCATACTTCGTAATAATGCGTCTTGAACTGACTATACCTATATATGTAATTCTATTTTTGCGATGCCACAAGCAAAAGCGAAGAATGTGCATTCTCGTTTGCCATCATATGCGATTCTCATGAGCGCTAAGTTGAAGGATCCAGAGGTTGGTCAATCTCATAATAATTATTTCTTAATTATAAATTTAAATATATATGCTTACTACTTTACTCTTGCTAGCTACAGGGTTTGAATATAGATTTAGATTCACTCGTTCAGAGAGAGATCTCGGATGTTCGAGGGAGGCTCTGCACCTTCATCATGACGGATATCATTGATGCCGGCGGAGAGTTTCACTACTCCATCAACACTGCTGAACGACCTTGAAACAATTTATTCATTAATTGTAATTCACTTTGAATAGTTGTAATTCTGTGGTAACTCTAGCGACAATATTTGATATATATTCGTTTGTAAGATTTTGAGTTAAATGATCACTTTGAGTTGTCAACGATTGATTCATCTGTGATGTATCTATTTTCTGCCTGCTTATTTTCAGAGGGCATGGCTAGCAATTCCTGAGGCTAGTCGAAAAAAAAAAATAGATAGGTGAGCGAACTATCACGAGCGGTTTTGATTGTCAAACCGTGCGTGAATATCCACATATCACGAGCGGTTCTAAATAACCACCGTCGTGATATCCACATATCACAAGCGGTTCTAATTATGAGCTATGCGTGATATCCATATATCACGAGCGGTTAAAAAAACCCGTGCGCGATATGTGAATATCACTGACGATTAGTAACTAGCAAATGCGGGATATGTGGATATCCTGACGGTGGTTATTTAGAACCGTCATGTTGTGGCATATCACGACGGTATTTTTACCAATGCGTGATAATCGTCGATTATCACGGGCGTACAAAAACACGAGCGGTTCGAGCGTGCGTGATGACGATTCGAACCGTCTGTGATGACGTTTTCTGTAGTAGTGGTATGCTTAGTAAAAACTCCTACTGCTATTTTCTTGGGGCCTCGGGCCGTTGCCCAACCGGCCCGAGGACAATCTTCGCCCCTGGTATCTTCGATCCGAGATGAAAACTCTTAATCTAGCCTTCGTTGGTTGGATCCTGCACTAATGTCGACCTAAGCGGCGTTACCTTTTTGAAGACATTGCTTCGGAGAACCGGTACCTAAGTCCTGGAGTGAAAACTCCTGATCTAACCTTGGATCTAGCGACGACGACGTGAGTCGTATCCCTTCTTGGAGACGTTGCTGCGGAGATTGACCCATCATCACCTCTTTGCTGCGCTGCTGCTGTTCGCGTGTGGATGATCTCCTAGTTGGTTCCGGAGGTGGGGCTAGGTGATTTTTTTTAGGCTAGCCTTTGCATGACAATTTGTTTGTCATTGTTGGCTTTTGACCTTTTTTGTTTTAAGCTTGTAGCTAATGGTGGTGTAATAGCTGTGTGCATCCCTAGTTGGTACAGAGACTGAGAGTTATACTTCTATTATCTAAAAAAGCCTGTGTTTGCTGATTTGCAGCGTTCTATTTGTAACTTTGCCCCTGAATGAACTTTCATCCTTGTGGATGCTAGCTAATTGAGAAAACGTTGTACATTGTATAAATGAACTAATAGTAAAACTTAATTAGTTGCCAGGTAATTAGTCTGCCACGTTAAATTACAATGGCAACATAGTAGATCAAAAGGTGGCATTTAATTTGAAGGCTAACAAAAAGAAGTACTATAACTTTTGTATCCCATTTCTATAATTTAATCAGTAATCTCCTATGTGCCATACAGATTAGAAGAAGTAAGCATAAGGTGATTCCAGACCGAGAAAGGGACCTCTTTTAAGAAATTAATTAGCACCACACATAAAAAAAATCCGTCAAGAACCAGCTAGCGCTTGGATTTTATTCGCTTATTTTGACACTTAAAAAGTCAACATAGTTTTGTATAGAGTGCCTTAATTTGTCCAAAATGAAAATGTCAATGCCATTGCTACTTGAGGATAGATCAAGTCTAATTAGCAAAGCACTTGTATTATATTCAAGAACTTGTCCGGGCGCTCTCTTATCTAGCTAGCTAATACTCCAGCCTAGTACAGAGAGAGAGAGAGAGAGGCTAGCCTAGTTGTAGCGTGCATGGCCCTCGCACTAGATACGACCTGAAGATTGACAGCTAAATTAACCCATACGCACATATATACATACATATTTTTAGCAAATAATTAATTAAGCTGATCTATCGAGGTCATATGGATCATATTTCTATGCGGTGGTCTCGTTGAAGTGATCAACTTACCACACGCACAAAAGTCCAAACTTGCCGCTAAACAAAACAACATATATGCCTCAGATAAGAAAAACCCAACAACATACATTACACGCATCTATATCCGTTAGAGAAAACAGATTAGTATCTATATTAGTCCATGATACGTTCCTCATCCGTTGTCAGTGTGTATGCATTATTTTTTCTTGAAGACTATATATGCCCATGTCTGCAACTTTGCATTGTCATGCATGCAACTTAATTTCATGTGTACATAAAAATTAACTAGACACTCGCTCTGATAATTAACTAAATATAGTTTTCTTCCTATTTAGACGTATATAAATATATGTATCATATCTGAAAGAAAACACCAAGTTTTTGCAACATCAGCTATGAAGGCAGTAGCTAGGCACGATCTATCTGTCTCGATATAATATTAGCTTGCCACTTGGTATATTATATCGAGGCAACTATGGTCTAAGGCCAGCCATTCATGCATGCGAAGGAGAGTGCTTGCTTCCTCGACCAGATTGCTTGGGTGGTAACTTCACAAAGGTTGCTGGACTGGTGGTAGACTCATGAAGCGACAATAGTCATTGCATAGTATAGACTGAAGGGATATGGATAGGCTACACTAGCTGGTAATTCAAAAATTATACCACGTAAATCAGTAAGTCATGCAAGCAAAAGATCGTAGATCGTTACCACTAGATGCGTAGTGCAGCGAAAAAAGAGTTGGAGCACATTATCCAACGTCGAGTGTGTCGATGTAGTGATCATAGTCGATCGTCCAACGTTCTCGGCACCGATCGTCTCCTCCAACAACCTATGGCGTCCCTTACGTGGGTCATGAATCGTCCTCAATCAGCCTGGCGGACAACCACAACGGTGCCTCTCGGTATCCATCGTCCGGGGTGGAGCCGTACGCCGATATGCTAGCACCAACACGCACGGTAAGGCCTTTGGGAAGATGGTGGCTAGGATTTTGGTAGAGCAATTCTTACGTCCTAACAGTCCCATGCATCCCCTTATAAAGAGCCTATAACGGATCCTATCCGAACTCGTTTGTTCTAACCCATTAAGTGTGTGAGCCTGTAGGTTCATACGTAATCGGTTGTGTAAAATTTTAGGATTTTATTTGCTCCGAGTTTTTCTCAAAAAATTGTTAAAGTTGTTGTTTGTATGCATTTCCATTGTTTGATTTATATAAAAAGTTCAAAAATCATGCAAAAGTTGTTTTCCACACGTAACAGATTCAAAAACATTCTCCCACTTATTTTCGTTCTATTTTCCCTAAAATTAGGATTTTTGGGATGTTACGCAAATCTCATATCCGACAGTCTCATCCCTCGCATGTTTCATAGCATACCCAAAGCTATCTTTATAATTACCAGTTATGGAGTAGCGTTTGATAACCCCTGAGTGTACTATTACACATGTAGGAAATCATATTGATCTCAGGTCTAAGGATTATACATCATCATTGCTTGAGACCAACTGATGACACACAAAATCATAACAATCTCAATAGTATCTCAAGGTGGGTCAATCCAACACCATGTTCTCTAACATGCATGTGTTCACAATATTGATTCGATATCCCCATATCCATGACGGGTGAAACATGGTCATCAATCAATGCATGTTCTAGTCGATAAGACACAAGTGTTTCGACCAGTGACATCCGGTGAGGGATACATTTAGAATGACATCATATAACTTAAAGAGCTTCACCAACAACTCGCATATATACTTGTTAATCTTTATAAATGATAGTTCATCCAAGAAATATAATAACATTTATTCTATAACTTATAAACATAGATACGATACAATCATCTCTATGATTGCCTCTAAGGCATATCACCAATAGAGACGTACTATTTAGTCTCTATATGATTTTAAGGACATCTTTCAAAATGCCACAATAATGCCTCTACATGCACTATCGCTTCAGCCGAAGAGATACTCTCCTAAAATGTCTTTACATTTTATAAGCATTTTGTAAAGTCACTATACCGTGTCTCTATACTCTAGCACACTCTAGCAGAACGCAAAATATATTTTAAAAACTTGTTGGTACCAATCCTCAAAACTCAAGACCTTGTGAAAATCATGTAGCACCACTAACCAACTCAACCTCACATCACAACTTGCTTATACTCGTATTAATTGTTATGAATCATAAACAACACGTCTCAAACATATAAAATTAAAATGTCTCTAGAGAATAAAAAAATTCCTCAAATAGTATCTCTACAAGATAAGATCGATTTAAGAAGTGTCTCAAAAAATGTCTCTACATGAATTTTGTTTTGACAATTTACAAACTGCATAAAAAAACGCATCTACACTCAACATTCCATGTTGTTTATCCAAAACATCTGAAATAGCGTATCTGTCAGACCCCGAGCGTGGAATACCTGAAGACCTTATGTGCTTACCATACTAGTACCATGATCAGTGGCTAGTACACACATTCACAACCATACATTCACATATACAAGGTACAACAAAATGGTACTTAACTTAAGCGATTATAATATTTACATTACAAAGGCCGACCGGCCAAATAAAAACTAAGTACCAGAAGTAGTAGAGTAACAGAAATAGTAGCGGAAGTAAAAGTGGTGAAAGTAAACGAATTCTAGCGGTGTGCCCATCCAAAACCCAAAGGCAACCGATAAGGAACAAATCCTAGATAGTCCCGTCACCGAACCCTCTGGTTCTGGGTGTGAATAAAGCGTCGTCTGGTGTTGGTTTATCCTCATACTATAAACAACAACATAA